>CM058045.1:33873605-34203723 GCA_030169165.1 Centaurea solstitialis
TAATAAATTTATTTACCCTTAGAAAAATAAGTTTATTAGACTAGAACCCATATTTCACATGTGTCGGTAAGCGGCTTGATCACACAAACCGACCCATGCTATTTCTGGTAGGTAACCACTTATACCAATCGCATTTTAAACGAAAATACGACTTCTAAAACGTCGGGACATCGAATATTACATTCGTGCATATTTAGTCCCTCTAGTGCGTTTTGGCCCGATACGACACGGTGAATTGTTACAAAAACCAAAATAGATCGCACCACTTGAGACTGGGTGTACTTGTCACACCCCTTTCAACTTGGGGTTTGAACGCGGATGTCCAAGGCTTGTTCACTTCCAACACCCGCGTACCTTACGCCAAAAGGGTCTCAAAGTGGGTCGCACTCACGTGATCTAAGATTTTTAAACCTAAGGGGTTTTTAGCCAGTTTTTCAAAAACCTTAATTTTTAAAACTGATTCGAAAAACACTCTGTAATCGAACCTCTAGGTTTTTATAAAACATCTCATTAGATTTTAGAAATTACGTTTTATCACAACCACGCAATTAAAAACAAACCACGCAATTAAATAAAAACGTAAAACAATGTGTCATAGCTTTTGCCCCTAAACTATTGTCAGTTAAGTGAGCCAACACTAAACTGACGGTCTTTAACCTAAGTGACAGACATCTCACAAGGCATGAAGGTAGAAAGCTCCCACTGGCTCCGACATCCTCGGTCCCGTCTCCAAAAGTCCGTCTCTATGTTTTTCTCCATCTCGGTGTAATTTAAAATACATAAAATAAAAATTACAATAAAAGGGTTGCAAATGGCACGCAGGCCTCCCTTACCAAAACAGAGATAAAATAAAATAAAACACAACCATAGGTCTGGGGCTTGGCTATGACACTCGTAACTAACTGTTCAAATAAAACAAACTTGAAATAAAGCAGTTACGATAAACATGATTTAACCAAATTACAAAACTCAACTGGTTTTATAATTATCCAAAATTAATTTTAAAACGTAAAATTAATCTTATCCGGAGGTTTTAACCTATCTGGTTAAAACAACCCTATCAATCACGAAACCTTACCCGAAAACACCACCGGCGACGACAGCGGCAACCAAGGTCACCACCGCCGCCGCCGTTAGACCATCCGACGACAACAGCAGCAACGGCTGCCATTGCCGCCGTGATCGGCGGTCTCGGCAACAACAACAAACGCCATCACCATCGCTCGGTGGTGTGGCTTGCACTCGCGGGCAACAACAAACAGCCACCGCCACCGCCCGGCGAGGCCGCAAGGCAGCCGGCGGTTGGCTTGGTGGTTCGTGGTTCAACCGGTGACAACGGCTAGGGCCGCCGCCACCACCACGCTATTGCCGCCGTTAATCAACATTAACGCCACCACCACCATTCTCGGTGGTGCGGCGATCAACAAAAACAACCACCGCCACCGCCCGGCGAGGCCACAAGGCAGCCGGCGGTTGGTGGTGCGCGGTTCGTCTGGCGACAACGGCGACAGCCGCCGCCACCACCGCCTACAGCCCGGCGATCGGCCACGATGGCTAGCGCCACCGCAACCGATGCCCGCTCTCGATCGGTCCAACGCCGCTGCCACCGTTCGTGGTGGCCGGCGTTCGGATGGTGGTTTCGATCGGCATACGGCCGAGATTCCACCATCGACGATCGTGGTTCGTGTGAATAACGATAAAAATCCAATTTTTAAAACAAACAGATAAAAATCGAATTTTTAACAAAGCATAATCCAAATAACGATAAACAGTTTATCACAAGTAAACAATCCTGATCTAAACGTTTAGGAAGTGGCTCTGATACCACTGTTGGGAATTGCAGACAAAAACTAAATATGCACAGCGGAAAAAAAACAGAATTCCCAAACCAGAAGATCCATCCTAAACAGATTTAGATACAATTTTAAGGAGGTTTAGAATAATACCTTATGGGATTCAAAAACGGTTTCCGGAAAGCTAACGGGGAATACACTGCTACTGCACCACCACGAGAACCGCTGCTAGACCGCCTTAGAATTACCAAAAACTCGAAAACCCGAAAACCCGGTTGAATGTGTGTGTGTATCGATTTTGGGAGAGAGAGAGAAAGAGGTTTGGCTTTTTCCTTTTCTCTAATTTACTAATGAGATTGCAATGAGAAAACCTATTAGGTTTACCATATATTTATATTAGTAAATATGGTAATGTTCTAATAGAAAAGCCCGTTTAATTATCAAGCCCGATAGGCTTTAATTAAACCTTTCCATATATTAATTTACCATTAATATATATCCATAAATAATAAATAGACTTATCTATTATTTATTTTTCTCTCTTAATTAATTAATTATACTAATTAATTAATTCCACACAACTGGTAAATCCAATTGATCTCTATTCGGGTGTGTAGCAGTGTGACCCACTAGTGCCTTATAACATTGGACACGGTAAACCTGTTACTGTCTTGCACATAATCCTTTCAATGATCCAGGTAGGATGTAAATTCATAAGATATACGATCTACTTTTCAGTCAAAAGGGTAGAACAGAAGTTTCAAAGACTTTGAAACAAAATAAAGTCATACTTGACTTTTGAGAAAAATCAATAATTAAAATGTGTTGGAATAGTTATTAAAGATAGTAATTATCTTTTAGACTAGAAAGTGTTGAAAACACTAGAATAGATTTCCTGAAATTTGCCTGTTTGGTAAATGGAAATTTCATCCGATTTCAGGTAGAAATCATTCATCTACACAAGCAACTAAGGGAAGTTGCAGTTTAAACTTTACATATTCAGTGAAACTAGGAGTTATTCCAGAATCTCCAAGTTTAGGGAATATGGTAAAGTAAAGTCTAATCTCTGTTTAAAAATGTTTGCAAAACAAAGATTAGCAGAATCAAGTAAATTGTATCAGATGATACAAACTTGTATTATTTTGGTTGTTACTTTGATTAATACGGTAAACATTAATCAAAGGGTTTAAACTGAAGTTAGGTGATACTTCGTTTAAATCAGTATTTAGTAAACGTTGAATAAACACTATAAAAGTAATTAAGAAATGCCATTATTTTTGTTATCATTATAGAGTGTAATGTGGACTATACAAGAATAGTTTCTTTATCACTTTTATATATTTTGCATGTTTTATAATCCAGGAATGAAACTAGTTTCCAGTCTTTCATTCGAAAATTGTCCGTGACAACTTATTGTGGTGGGAACCCAATAGGGTATTAAAGTCATTGTGAGTTTTTGGGTAGTTATGATCAGTGGTTGAGTAACAGCTACAAGCGTTGTAGACCAAAAACTGCACAGGTATTCGATAGAGTAGCGAATATCGGACGTGATCCGCGGTTGAGACTACTTCTTGGATTTTGTCATAAGTAGAATCTCACAGTGGTTGTCCCTAGCACCTGAGGTATCTGGTTTGATATCATGAGGACTGCTGAATACTTAGTGCGTTCAACCGCTACGCCGTAACAGGGTGGCTATAAAGGGCGCAACTAGATTCAGCGGAAGCCGTGGTGTTAAATGCGGATATGCAAGATGGGATTTGCACCTCTTCTCCGAAGAGAGATATTTTTGGGCCCCTTGACTGACTGAATATACTGATGAAGTGCATGGCCATGCCCAAACGAACTGATTAGTTCTTTGTCGTTTACCTATCAGTAGAGGTCGGATAGTCAAGAAACATAATCTTGAGTATTTAGAGTTGACTGATTCCAAGCTCATACTCAAAGATGAAATGTCGTGATGCAAAGGGAAAAGCCAAGATATACCCGTTTTATGGACAGTAGTTTCATAAATGTTATTTCCTTGTGGGAAATGTATTATCACCTATCTGGGTATAAGAGTTCTTGTAACCTGGTTAGCCTAAGTGCCTGTCTAGGGGCCTCCTTAGGTCCGTGTGATCAAGACGGTATTGCCAACTTGCACAAGTGGGAGTCTGTTAGTAATTATGTGCAAAAGTTGACAAACCAGTGATTATGCATCCAATGTTATAAGACACTTGAGGGTCACACCTGTGAGGATCTGTAAATCAAATAAGATAAAATCCCAGTTTGGAGAGATTGGGTTTATAATAGTTAGTTATAAACCAGTTGGGTATTTTATGTAAGAAAACCCAAAGATAAAGGTTTGAAATGAACTATATATATTTATTAGGGGAATAAATATATATAGATTTATTGATTAATAAATTATGTATTTATTGATATTAAATATATAATAGATTATTAATTAATAAAAGATAATTATCAGATTTAATGGAGATTCTTTTCTTTGGGAGAAAGAAAAGATTATTTCCATAAGATAATTATAAGGAAACTGGTTATATGGAAACTTCTCCATATAAATATAGGCCTAGGGGCTTATCAGTTATTCATTCATTCAATTAATCCATAAAAACCAGAAAAACTGTCTCTCTCTCTCTCTCTCCAAAATTCCGGCATCAACCACCAGCACCGCAGCCAGCTCGCGCCGCGAAGGTGGTACTCGCGCCGCGAAGTTTCACACGTGACAGCCTGTTTCGTGATTTCGGGATTTTAGCCAGCTAGAGGGCAATTTGTCTGATCGTTTACGGGTGGATCAAGCTCGAGCAATCCAGGTAACAAACCTAAGTCTTTAGTTGTTAAATAAAACTGAACGATTAAGATCTGTGAATTTTAGGGTTTTAATTCTTAGCTTCCGCAATAATTGAACCAGTTAGGTTTGATTTAGTCTAAACCTTTTGGGTCAGTTTGATCATTAGGTTTAACTGTGTATCTCTTCCAGTTAGGATTGAAATCCACAGTGATCCTCGTGTCAGATCGATACGAGGGATCCCAATAAAACCCAACATTTGCTTCTTATCAGTATCAGTAGTCTTCAAAACAGACTCTATTAACTACTGATCCTGATCTTGTTACTGATAAATAAAATTAAATACTTGAATAACTAGAATAAACACTGAACAGACTTAGTGATAATTCCTCAGGCTGTAATGGAAACAAAGATCCTATTCACTAAGTAAAGTTACAGGATCATTATCATTTCATCAGGTCTTAGGAGAGCTGGATCAACATATATAGAGAGAAAAAAGATTCAAATGTGAACTCATCTTTCATCGTAAATGTGAGGACCAACAAAATCGCGCCACGTGGAAATTTGAATCGGCGCCTAAGCTTTATTCAGACTGAATAAAGCCTTATTCATTCAGTCTGAATATTCATGTTTTATTCAAAGTGATTGCATTCAGACTGAATCCAACTTTTATTCAGTCTGAATAAAGCTTTATTTAGTTAGAATGAAGTATGAATATTCATACTAAATATTGCGACGTGACATGATACTAGTGGTCCTTACATTTACAATGAAAGATGAATTCACATTTAAACCTGACCCTATATACATACACACACACATACACACACACACACACACACATATATATATATATATATATATATATATATATATAAAGAGAGAGAACAAGAAGAAACTTCAAATGGAAATTCAATTTTGATTATGAACGTCAGGACAAATCTCAGTCGTTGATCTAGGAAATATTTGAGCCGATTGTCATAAACAGTTTGAGGGGTATTTTTGGCATGCAGAATTTTCATTTATGACCTCCTTTAATTACATAGTCGTGATTTACTTCCTTTCCCTATTTCTATCATACTTATCGCCGATTCTTTTGCTATGGATTTTCATCATCAATTTCTTTCATCATATCGATTTTTATTCAATCTTCAATAGATATCGTTGATTTTTCACAGATTAGGTTAAAACTAATTCTCAATCATGTTTTTTGAGTTTATTAGAATGGATTATGTTCCTGTTAAGAATTCAACATTCTTTGTTGATAAATGATTCGGTTTTGCTATCGATAACGATTATGTTACAGATTTTAATGACATAGACAATCAAACTGATGAGTTTTCTGTTTCTTCTAGTTCATCGAATGTTTAAGATTCATCGAGTTGTAAGTTTTTTTTACTTTTTCCTTTGTATTTGTTGATTTACTTATGTTTTGCTTATTTTTTGTGATTTGCTATCAATTGCAAATATATGTTCATGTGCATCCTATGTATTCACTCTGAATATATTTGTTCTTGTTGAACATTCAGAACACAAATATACATTGAGATATTTGTTTTCTTAGTCAAATACAGTGATATGTTCATGTTCATATTTGTTATTCAGTCTGAATAACAAATATATACTTTAGTATGCAGATTGAATACACTGCTATGTTCATGTTGTCATCTACTTTGAATAACAAATATATACTTTAGTATGTAGATTGAATATTAGTGTTATGTTCATGTTGTTAGTCAAATAAAGTGATATATTCATGTTTATACTTGTTATTCATTCTGAATAATAAGTATATACTGTAGTATTCGGACTGAATAATGTCGTGACATTAGTTGTCAATCAGACTGAATAACAAGTAATGTCAAGACATTATTCAATCTGAATAACAACTAATTTTAAACAGCCTATTTATTCACTTTGAATACCTTTTGGTTATTCAATCTGAATACAACTATATGCTTTAGTACTCATTCTGAATTATTTTATGTTGTATTCGTGTTAAATATTGTATAGTTCAGGGACCCTCTTGTATCTTTTGTATCTATATATTGTTATCAATACACGCAACCCTAATCATGGGTTTTCCACATCTTCTCACATGGTATAGAGCCAACTAAGAAAACCCTAATTTTTTTCCTTTACCTTTCTGAGCCGCCGCCGCCGCCGGAATAACTCCGGCAGCCGCCAGCGTCGCCGGTAGAACTCCATCGGACCTCCTATTCTCTCCTTTTCCGGTGATCTGTTGTTCCTCCATCACGTCGCCGCTTTCCTTCCCTCTCCAGACGATCGTTTCCCAGCGACGAAAACCCTAATCGCCGTGACCGTCGCCCCAATCGCCGCTGCCATCTCCTCCGCGTCGTGGTAGCGACGTTTCACGCCTGCTCCTCGCCTGATCTGTGGAGTACCGCCGTGTTCTGTCGACATACACCTCGCCGGAGACGTCGTTCCGCGCCGCCTGTGGTCTGATCCTCGCTTGAACCTCGACGGAGACGACCTGCTCGCCTGAACCTCGCCGGACCCGCTCGCCTAACCTCGCTGGAGAAACGTTGATCCACCTGCGTTTTTTTCTTTTTTTGTTTCTTTCTTGCTACTAATGTGGAAAACAAAGAAGAGTCTTTGTTTTTAAAACAAAAAAAAAAGTACAACCTGCTGTAGAGGTTACAGACAAAAGTCAGAAAAGACAAAAGTCAGAAAAGACAAAAAAAAGTGTGCTATTTTCATATTGTGTTGGTACCTCGCATCGCCACTGTTTTGCCCCCGGCTACCGAGCTTTCAGATCGCCCGCTGCCATCCCACTACCGAGTGTAGGGTTTGTGGTACATTACTTTCACTCTACCTGCGGTTAAGCACTTTGTTTTTATTTTGTCGTCTTATTACGGTTATTTTTCGTTTTCCATTTGTTGCAATGACTTCCTCGCCTGCCTCATCCACCCTTTCTAGCCCTACCGCTAGCGAGCTTGTTTTTGCCCTCACCAACGTTTACTCACAGTTTAGCTTTAAGCTTTCATCTGACGGGTCCAAATATAAGCTTTGGCGCCGCATTTTCCTTGATATGTGTAAAGGTGCCAAAGTTTATGGTCACATTACTGGCAAATCCAAACCTGCAGGTGATAATGATGAAGACTGGGAGGCCATTGACTCCAGTATAAAATCCTGGTTTTACTCAACCTGTGATGCAAACCTTTTGCAAATTATTTCCAGTGATGACTGTACTGCCAAAGATTTATGGGATAAGCTTGATGAATTTTTTCTCAATAACAAAATGTCTCGAATGCTTCAGCTTCAAGAGCAGTTTCGTAACACAAAAAAAGGGACCTCCTCCATTACTGATTTCTGCCATAACTTAAAAAATCTGGCAGATGCTCTGGCCGATTGTGATTCGAAAATCGATGAGATTGAACTTGTCATGCAAATCCTGCGTCAGTTACCACCCTCCTACCATAGCATCGTTGATGTAATCACAAACACAAAGCCCTTTCCCTCTTTTCTAGAAGCTAAAAACATGCTTCTTCTTCATGAGTCTCGTGAAGAGTCTGTTGAGCCTCACACAGATACCCCACTTACTTCTTCCGCTGCCTTGTACTCCTCTACCCCGTCTGCCCCAAATGGGAAACCGAAAAATAAATCTAATAAGGGTCGAAATTTTTGGGCGAGTTGCTTCCAAAGGGGTGGGGGAAATACTAATGTTTCTGCGAGCTCTCACTCTTTTGCAGGTAACCAGGGTCACTCTCAGGCCTACTTTTGGGCTTCTCCTCATGCTCCACCAGCTCAGCCAGGCCTTCTTGGTGCACCTCCTGTGCACTCCTTTGGGTCAGGAGCTCCTCAGCCATCCCCGACGATGTTCAGTGCCCCTCAGCATCCCTCACCGCATACTTTTCATCCGTCGCCAGTGCCGTCATCTCCGTACCTTTACGGGCAACATCAGTCTCCACACTCAGTGCCCGTTCCGCCTCAGTACGGCCAGCCCATGCAGCCGTCCACACCTGTGCCACTGCCTCCTCAGCCTTCCTTTGGTGGACATGCCTCTCAATTCAGTCAGCCGCAGTATACTGATTTATTTTCTCTGTTTCAGGCTATGTCTGTTCAGGCGCCTCAGGACAACAATTTTTACATGGATTCGGGTGCAACCAGGCATATGACATTCAATCAAGGTACAATGCACTCTCTAACTCCTTGTAACTCTAATTTCATACAGGTTGGTAATGGTGCTATGGTTCCTGCCAAATACATTGGTCACTGTACTTTACCCTATTCCTCTTACCCTCTTCATCTTAACAATGTTTTAGTTTCTGATAAACTCATCAAAAACCTTATCTCTGTTCGTCGCTTTACCATAGATAATTCTGTTTCTGTTGAGTTTGACCCTTTTGGTTTCACTGTGAAGGATCTTAAAACAGGGTCTTTTCTCCAGCGTTGCGACAGCGATCATCATGATCTTTATCCAGTTCTCCCTCCTGCACCTCGGTCTACTCTTGCCTCGGCTAACGTTGCTGTCTCCTTTGACGTCTGGCATAGACGGCTTGGTCATCCGGGTGCTGCTATCTTCCAGTTTCTTGTGTCCCGCAAGTTCATTGCTTGCTCTAGTCAATCTTCTGCTTTATGTCATGCGTGTCAGTTAGGAAAACATTGTCGTTTACCTTTTTCTTTATCTACTACTAAAACTTCTCGTGTGTTTGAACTTATTCATTCTGGTTTATGGACTTCACCTGTTATTAGTTTGAGTGGTTTCAAATATTATGTTCTTTTTTTGGATGATTTTTCTCACTTCTTATGGGTGTTTCCTTTACGTGCTAAATCTGAGGTGTTTGATGTTTTTAAAACGTTTCGTGCTTATGTTCTAAATCAATTTAAAACGGACATACAACTTTTTCAATGTGACAACGGTCGTGAGTTTAACAACCAACCCTTCCTCGATTTTTTTAGAACTCATGGCATCAAAATGCGTTTTCCTTGTCCCTATACGTCTCCACAAAATGGAAAAGCTGAACGCACCATTCGCATCATCAACAACACTCTTCGCACGTCCCTCATCCAAGCTTCTCTCCCGCCCAAGTTCTGGGTTGAGGCTCTTCTTTCTTCGGTTCACACCTTTAACTTGCTTCCGTCCACTACCATCCAGTACAAAACACCGTTTGAGGTACTCTTTGGTTTCTCTCCTACCTACTCTCATCTGCGTGTCTTTGGTTGTCTTTGCTATCCAAACACTGCACCCACTGCACCTCACAAACTTGCCCCGCGATCCTCTACCTGTGTCTATATTGGTCCAAGCACTGATCACCGTGGGTATCGCTGTCTGGATCTTATCACTCAAAAGGTAATCATCTCGCGTCATGTCGTCTTTGACGAAACGCATTTTCCTTTTCCTGATTTTCAGCCTCGCCCCTCCTCCGAGGACTACGACTCGTTTGATGTTGACGATTCTCCACCTTCTCTATCTCCTATTCCCGATGCCGTCGCAACTCCGCCTGAATCTAGTACTTCTAACTCATCTTCTTCTGCTGAGCCTTCTCAGCCTCCTGCTCCGGCTACTACCTCCGGTCATCCGATGACCACTCGTTCGCGTACAGGCTCCCTTAAGCCTAAATAGATCTTCAACCTTTCAGTCACTAGTGACATCTCTCCCATTCCTCGGTCTGCTGCTCAGGCCATGTGTGACCCTCATTGGTGGGCCGCCATGGATGCTGAAATGGCTGCTATTATTTCTAACTACATGTGGGATCCTGTTCCTAAACCCTCTGATGCTAACATAGTTGGCAATCGTTGGCTGTTTTGCCATAAGTTTGACAGTAATGGACGTCTTGAGCGTTACAAAGCCCGTCTTGCTGCTCAGGGTTTCTCTCAGCAACCCGGTCTGGACTTTGATGACACTTTCAGTCCCGTTGTCAAACCCGCCACTATTCGCACGGTTCTTAGCATCTCCATCTCCCGCAACTGGCCTATTCATCAGCTTGATGTTAAGACTGCCTTTCTTCATGGTGATCTCACTGAGACTGTTTACATGCGTCAGCCTCCTGGCTATGTAAACAGTTCTTTTCCTGATCATGTCTGTCGCCTACGCAAGGATCTTTATGGCCTTAAGCAGGCACCTCGTGCGTGGTATCATCGTTTTGTTGTCTACCTTTCCTCCTTAGGTTTTCTTAGCAGTAAGACTGACACCTCTCTTTTCACGTATCATCGCGAACCTGATACTATCTACCTTCTTCTTTATGTCGATGACATTATTCTTACTGCCTCCTCTCCTACTCTTATTTCCATGGTTATCTCTAAGTTATCCTCTGAGTTTCCCATGTCTGATTTGGGTCCGTTATCCGTCTTCTTAGGAATCACTGCGTCTCGTAGCAAGTCCGGACTCTTTCTTTCTCAATCTGCCTTTGCTCAGGAGATTCTAGCACGAGCTGATATGGTCTCGTGCAATCCCTGTAGCACTCCGGCTGACACCAAAACAAAGCTTGCTGTTGATGGTGAGCCTGTTCCTGATCCCACCTTATATCGAAGCCTTGTTGGTGCCCTGCAGTATCTGACCTTTACTCGTCCTGATATTGCCTATGCCGTCCAACAGGTCTGTCTCTTTATGCATGACCCGCGTCTTCCGCATCTCAATGCGCTTAAACGCATTTTACGGTATTTAAAGGGTACTCTGTCTCACGGTCTTCATCTTAAGGCGTCAGCCGTTGATCGCTTGGTTGCTTATTCGGATGCCGACTGGGCCGGGTGTCCTAATACACGTCGGTCCACCTCAGGGTTTTGGTCTATCTGGGTGACAATCTAGTATCTTGGTCCTCCAAACGGCAGCATGTTGTTTCCCGCTCTAGTGCCGAGGCCGAGTACCGGGGGATAGCCAATGTAGTTGCTGAAACTGCTTGGTTACGAAATCTCCTTCTCAAGTTGTGTTGTCCTCTCTCTCGTGCCACTGTTGTCTTTTGCGATAATGTCAGTGCCATGTATCTACCATCTAACCCTGTTCAGCACCAGAGAACCAAGCATGTGGAAATAGATTTACACTTTGTTAGGGAGCGTGTTGCGATTGGTCATGTACGTGTTTTGCATGTTCCATCCGCTTATCAGTATGCTGATATTTTTACAAAGGGTCTACCTACGAGTTTGTTTCTAGATTTTAGAGATAGTTTGAACATTCGTTTACCTCCCGATCAAACTACGGGGGTGTGTTAAATATTGTATAGTTCAGGGACCCTCTTGTATCTTTTGTATCTACATATTGTTATCAATACACGCAACCCTAATCATGGGTTTTCCACATCTTCTCACAATTCGGATTAGCAACAATTTATATAGTAAATAAAAATTATACTAGACGTGAAAATGGTTATTCATGTATTGAAATAGATGGTATTGATGATTTAAAAATTTGGATTCCAGTATTAGATGATGATTAAAAGCCTATTGTTGGTTAAGTTTTTTATTCATCGGATAAAGGAATTGAAATGTATAAGAAGTATGTTTCTAAAGCAGAATTTGACATAAGGTTATCTTATGTGAAAAAAAGAATGAAATAGAGCTGGTTTTCAGCTTCAGTTCAAGCAAACACGTGGGATTTATCGAAGAAAAAAGTAAGGACAACTAACACTCATAGAACTGGATGTGAAGCATACCTGAAGTTCAAACGTTTGTTTTGATGGGATGTCCATTATAATTCTGAAGAGAAACATAATCATTTCTTTTCTAACGAAAATTAGACTATTCTCAGCAAAGGTGGAGTCTTAAGATCTGGAATGCAAATATTGGTGATAGAAACGTCATAATATTCTTTGTTAGTTGTAGGGTGGTTATGATAAGGTAGGCAGTACTATGGTTGATTATAAGAATTTTCAGCAGGATCATGATTGTTTCATTGGAGACTCAGATGCAAATTTGTTTTTTTTTTATGAAAATCATTAATAGGAAGTTGTAAGTTCCAAACTATTCATTTGAATATAAATATGATGATGGTCTATTAAACTATGTTTTTTGGACAGATGAGATAGCTAAACGTAACTTTGAGGAGTTTGGTGACATTGTTTCATTTGATGCAATCTTCCGAAAAAATAAGTAAGTATTTCTTTTTAGTATTTTGTTTCATTGAATGTTTCGCTTGTATATTCACTGCATGTTATATTCATTTTCACTAATATTCAATTTTTAGGTATTGTATGGTATTCGTTCCATTTACTGTATTGACAATCACAATAATTGTGTAACTCTTGATGCAAATGTATTTGTTACGAAAATGAGTAATAGAAAGTTGTATGTTCCAGACAATTCATTTTAATATAAATGTGATGACGGTCTATAAAATAATGCTTCTTGGACGGATGAGACAGCTAAACGTAACTCTGAGGAGTATGGTAAGATTATTTCATTTGATGCAATCTTCCAAACAAATAAGTAAGTATATTTTTTTTAGTATTTTATTTTATTGAATGTTTAACTTGTATATTCACTTCATGTTATATTTGTTTTGACTAATATTCAATTTTAGTAGTGTATGGTGTTCGTTCCATTCACTGATATTAACAATCACAAGAATTGTGTAACTCTTGGTGTTGGTCTTCTTGATGGGGAAAATGTTGATGCTTATAGATGGTTGCTTCAATCTTTCTTGAAATCATTTGGGAAGCAATCAAAGTTGGTTGTTACTGATCAGTGTCCTGCTATCAAGCAAGTTGTTTTTGAGGTCTTTACTGAGTCAAGGCACCAACTTTGTTTGTGGCACGTTAGCACAAGCCTTCCAAGGTATTTCCTTTTATTAAAATTTTGTATTATTATTCATTTTGAGTAACAAGACTTAACAATGATATCATTTATTATTCACTCTGAATATTATAGTGTGAGTAATATAACTTTGTTCTGCTATTCACTCTAAATATTGTATATTATTCAGAGTGAATATAGTTTTTATTAAGCATTTTATTCTAAATTTGTTTTCTTACATGACATCTTTATTCTTACTCAATATTGAAATGAACTTGTTTTCAGGTTTCTTCGAAATCCGTGATTAGGACATGTATTTAGCAATCTCCTATATCGCTCCCATGCTTCAATAAGTGTCTCATCATCAGCCTGTTGGAATGCCAATATGCATGCTTTAATCTTGTCAGCTTTTTTTGCAGGCGGGAAGAAACGAGTGGCAAACTTGTTTCTAAAGTTATCCCATGTAGTAATGGAATTAGGCTCCAACGATTTCCACCAAGTCTTGGGTTCCCCAATCAAGGTGAACAGAAAAAGTCTTAGCCGGATTGCGTCGTCAGTTGATGCCGTTGTTTTGAACAAATCGCATATGTCAAGAAAGTTTTCCATATGTTGATTAGGATCGTTTTTTGCCTTGCCATTAATTGTCAATTCTCAGACCATGCTCAGGATTTGTCCCTTTATCTCCATATTCTCTCTGCTGAATCCTGGTTTCCGAATTGGTTGAGGTGGAACTGCGGGCGAGGTGGGCCTGGTATTCCACATTGGTTGATGGTAATAACCAAAAAATTTCATTTAGTTAGTTAAGTTAACTTAATGTCAAGTCTTACTTAATTTGTAAGAATTTTGTAGAAAGAGGGGATGGTTGTGTCAAATTTGGAAAATAAAATAAGTGTTTGAGCTTAGGCTATTTTGGATATGGGCTTGGCCTTAAGCCCAAGATATTTAAGATATGAAACCTAGGGTTTATGCCATTTTTGGGAAAAGGTTTAGTATGTGAGTGTGTGTTTGGAGCAGCTTTCATCATCATCTTCCTCATCACTCCATCATCATCCTTCTCATCATTCCATCATCATCTTCAGGTAAATCTTTGATCTTCTTGTTTTAATGTTATTGGATTTAATTTAGGAAATTGTTTTAGACTAATAATCTAAATGTTTTGGAGGACTTAGACTGGTTTGTGGATGAATTTGGGGTCTCAGTATCGATCTCCTTGAAACTGAACCCTGGACTCAACATTGTTCGACTCGGCCTTGGGCCGAAATCTGATTCAGCCTTTGGGCCATAATCCGATTCGGCCTTTGGCAGGGTGATGCGGTAATATATATATATATATATATAATACTATCAAGTTTAACCCTTAATTTACGCAACTGATATTACCACATATAAATGCAAGCGTACCCGATCATGAGTAATATAGTGTAGGAAAGTACCAGATATCGTTCTTACCACTAGGAACAGTTAAGATAGATGTCTACCAAAGCTTTCGTTAATTAATCTTATAAAAATATTTCTTTTGGAAAATGGGTTTTTACATATAAAAGACAATAAATAAATAAACCTAACCAAGAAGTGGAAAACTGATAAACAAACAAACATTAGAGATAACTGTATTCATTATGATTATTTAAGATTCACTTTTCATGAGATATAGATTGATGATTGTTGTAGGAATTTAAGCATAAAGCACCCTAACATAAATATTTGTGATTATCAACCAGGTTGGTCTTCCGGCCCAAATACAGGGACTTGTGAAACTCTAGTAAAGTCACCCTAATCAATGCTAAGTCGTGGGACCCTACAATCCAACCTACTCTAGTCCGAGGGTTGCTTACCACGTCTCTCGGCGTCACTGGAGTGAAAGGTAAGAGAGATTGATTAATCGAACGAAGTCTAGCTACTTATTGTCAAAAAGTAAATACACCCAATCAACGACTTCAAGTAGCCACAATTAAAGCATCAATATAGGAATCACAAGATAATTATTCAATAAACCATAAATCTATTAAATCCATAATTAAATAAACATCTAAAATAATCAAACCATAATGTAAACACAAAGAGAACTAGCACATAGACATACTAAACATAGATGCTAATGGAAACCATACTAAAGATCGGTAGATTTGGCGTAGCATCCTCTCGAATCATCTCCTCCGTAGTTGCCGTATCGAGTCTCCGTCTTCTTGGGTTGGAAACCCTAAGTGGCTCCCTGATGCGGTAATTATCATATATAAAAAGCGTAACAAGTTTTAACCTCTAATGCCTAGCCACCGTCTTACCACATATACAGGCAAGCGTACCTGATCGTGAGTAATATAGTGTAGGAAAGTCCAGGTATCGTATCTACCACTGGGAACGGTTAAGTTATTGTAGACTAAAGTCGAATTAGTTTAATTAATCAAAAAGGGGGGGGGTTTGTATGAAAAAGGTTTAATTACTTAAAAAGACAATTAACTAAGTAAAACTAAGAAAGCAAATGAAATTATGATTTAAGTTTATAATAAAAGAAAACAGCAGCACTTATCATGATAAAACGAATCCCCAATATGGATGACATGAATAGATCGAAAGTTTGGTTGTTTTAACTATTGTAGGAATTTAAGTCTGGAAAACCCTAACAAGCAATTTATGGTTAAACTAGGACACGGTCCTCCTAGTTCTAATCCTAAATCGTTTGGTCCACAATCTAGAATCGGTAAATCATTCCTAATCAATTATTGTGATGGCTCTTTTACTCTCGGTCACTAATGGTCAAAGTAACCCCTTATCATAACTCTACGGTCCAAGTCAGGCTAAGGTAGGTTGATTATCCTTTCGGAGTCTACCTGTATTGGTCCGACAAATACACCCAACCAAGTGATTTCAAATCGCCACAACAATAATAATCAAGAAAGAACCATAAACGACATTCAATTAATCAAAAACAAACCAATAAACATTAATTGCAAAATATCATCCATAATGGTTCATCTATCATGACAAGCACTACTAATAAACTACTCACTCATAATGAACACAAAAACATAAACAAGAGTAGACATCGACATGATACCGACAGTACAACGTTAGATGATCAAAGTTCGACTTCCGCAGCGTACCGGCACCTTTCGTATTCTCACTCTCGTCCCTCTGACTTCCCTCGTGTGTTGCACTTCAAAACTTATGTCTAAAACTGAAGGAGGAGGCTGATATTTAAAGAAAAACGACCAGACGTCATCTGGCGATCGCCAAACTGCTCTCTTGGCGTCGCCAAACACTAAATAAAACCCTAATCTCCACTTCAGTCGCACTTGGCGGCGCCAAATTGGGCACTTCACGATCGCCAAGTGTCTTATGTGTTGACCTTGTGTATTTTTCTCGTTTTCTCGCATTTTTCCGTACTTTTCCGTTCCACGGCCTCCAAATCCTTCATAATCAATAAAAAGCTCAATTAGTGCATGAAATGATCATAAACGGGTGAGAAATGGGGTAAAGTCATACGATTACGCGCAACCAAAACATGTATAATTTTGGTGTTATCAAAATCCCCACACTTAAGCTTTTATTGTCCCCAATCAAAAGACTGAAGACAAAGAAAGATAACTCCAAAATTATCTCCACCCAAGATCGTCAAAGAAAACAAAGTATACTCACACAATCGAACACACAAACAAGACTTATCAAGTAATTGGATACCAAGGCCAACCTTTTACCCTCACATAATATGAAGTGTATCTCTCGGGGGTAAAAGTGTATATGCAAGTGATCACACCAATACTCGACTAATTCCCGCATGCATAAGCTTGTCACCAAATCTAATCTCCACCACTGAGAAGTTGTCAACCGTCAAGAGGACTTTAGGGTTGCAATGTTAGGCTAAGGGTTAAGGGTAGGATAAAGGATATATAATAGTGGCTAAGGGTTTTGCAACAAAAACTTGAAAACTTAATCAGTAATGATCCAAACAGTGAAACAATCTGACTTTCGAACAATGATACTTTTGGGATGAGCATTCTCTCTTTTCTTTTAGAATTGGCCTAAGCCTATGGCTTATTTGGGACACAAATTCTTTTTCAATCTTTTCAGCTCTCATTTTTTTCTTTTTTCAACATTCTTGACTCTTTTGATATTTCTTTTTTTTTCTGAGTCTCAAACATTTTCTCTCTTTCTTTTCTCTCTTTTTTTTCAGAGCAGCAACAATGTTGCTTTTGGGCTTTTTTTATTCTCAATCCCATAAAAACTGTCAGATACGAAAAACTGGATCAAAACATCTCAAGATTCAAATTTAAGTCACGGCCAAGAGATAGATAAACAATTAGGCTCAAGGATAAAGTGTATAGTGGGTAAAGAAATGAAAAGGCTAAGGCTCAAAATTGGTTTCAAGGGATAAAGTGTTAAAAGATGAACACTTTTCAATTACAGGCTAGGCAAATCAAATAACCTTATGATGAGGTTATCTGACGAAGGCTAAAAGGGTTAGAAACTAAGGCCTCTATCAGTGTAATGGTGACATACTTTCCTTATGTGCTCTCGACAAGCATTCAAATGACAAGTTCTACCTTGGGTCAAAGTCGGTATTCCTCAAGAAATAAACAAATATAACAATATAGGCTCAATCTCTCAAAGGAATTGGGTGAGGCACTCATGGTAATCAGTATTCCAAGGTATCCTTTTACTCAAGTAATCCTATTCAGTGTTCTCCTATGCAAGCAACTCAGTCTCAAAAACAATCTCAGATTTCGAAAAAAAATTGGGGTCAAATCTCAAAGCTTTCAAAAATTTGAAAAACGACAATCCACAAGCAATAAGTGAACCCATTTAAACAGATAAGTCTACATAACCCCCTCCCCACACTTAAAATTTGCAGTGTCCTCAATGCAACAATTAACACAATTAAGGCGTAATTGGGAAAAAGAGAAACTTCCCGGGTTATGTGACGAAATCTGTTCTGATCTGAGAGTGATGCATAAAATTCGTGCTCGATCATAAAACGCCATATCTAACAAAAAAGAAAAAGAAAAAGTAAAAACGAACAAAAGAAAAATAACCAAACCAAATTACTTAAAATCCTAACAAACCAACAGAAAAATAAAATTGTTCAAACACAACCACGCAGTTCAAAATAAAAAGAAAATTGTTTAGGACAACCATATCGAATAATGGAGATAAAAGATAGAGATCAATAAGGGCCACGAGGTTGGTTTTGCCAATCCTCGTAAGTCGGGTAACCGGGCGGAGTATCTTCGGAGTATGGCCAATAAGGAGATGGAGCATAAGCGGTATTCGGTTGAATACCGAAGTGGGAGGTCATCTGGTTCATCACTCCACTTTGCCAGTTAGCTTGGTGAAGAGCCTCCACGGTGTTGTACTCCATGTGCTGATGATGCCGGCCATAAGAAAGTGACATCTCCGAAAGTTGGTTACTCAAATCTTGGTAACCCGAATAAGCAGTCCAATCCGCCGGTTGTTGACTCGAGCTCGCCCCACTTGTTCCACCGGTCTCATGCGTACTCCTCGGTGCTTGACTCGGTTGACTTCTCGGTTGACTCCTAAAAGATTGAGGATTACGGATCCATGGATTGTAGTCCCTTCCGATCGCATGTTCAACTCTCGCCACGCCCATACCTCGGAGTTGGTCCATGTCAATCAACCCCATCTCCCCGAGGTTCGTCATCGAAGCAATCGCGGCGTCGGTTAAGATACCGAAATGCTTGGCCAAGAGCGTCACGTACTGGCCACCAACGATGCGACTACCCTCGCGATAACCGCTCGCTTTAGCGAGTTGAGCGGCGATGAGATACGGAGCATTCGGATACTTATCATTCGTAGAGAGTTGCTCAAGAAGCCACAAATCTTGCACGGTCACTTTCTCCTCACTCGAAGATCGAGCGTTCACCGCTTGAATGAGCATGCGGTGTAGAAGTCTATCCGTCGAAACAACAAAACCTTTCACCTTGAGGTTGCCATGATAATCACCATCACCCAAAACCGCCCATGCCAAACGCGGATCAAAATCATCGGATCTCTTTGAAGTCGCCCACATATACTCCTCGAATCCGGGAGCATCAACATCCGCTTGGGTATATATCCCCAAAGAAAGAGCAAACTCCACCAAAGAAAAAGATCACCAAATGCCACCAAGTTGGAACGTCATACAAGATTGATGAAACTCGTCAAGAGCCTTCATTGCATCGAAACGAAACGTGGCGACGAACTCCACGATAAGCTCTCGGTAGAGGGTCTCGGCAATATCGAAAACTCGCTCCCAAGCATGGCATATATAGTACTCATTGCCATCCTCATCGTATGCGTGCTTTTCAAGAATCGCTTTGATGTCGTTCTCGACATGCATTAATCGAAGAAGATCCCAATCAACTCTTTTCGGCATGAGAATTTGGCGGGGGAGAAGTCGGTTGACAATGTCCCGATATTCCTCCTTCTTTCGAGCGTTCAACGTTGGGTCGTTCGTGAATGAAGTGAAAACATGACTTCCATCCGGTGCATGGAAGTTGATAGCGGCGGTGGTCTTTGATGCGCGGGTCTTTTGTCTCTACAAAATTAAACACCATTGTCTTAGAAAGTTTTCAATCAAATAAGTGCAAGACAAGGTCTATTCACATTCAAAGTTTCAACGAAACAAAACCGATACGACTAACAAGTTCAAGCATCACAATCATATATGCATGACAAAACAAGAGCAATGGGGATGTGGAACATCCCCACACTTGAACTTTTAGTTCAATCCCAATTCCAAACTAATCTAGCTAAACAAGAAGAAGTGGGGGATTTTGGTGCTCTCAAAATCCCCACACTTATCATTTAACCACAATCACTAGATCAATCAATCAATAAGCATGCAAGAAACAAGATTTCAATTACAATGTATAGCATGCATTCATCTAAACAATCAATGGTGTAACAAGAATCATATCAATTTTATTCAAGCAACAAACACCATTGATACCAAAAAACAAGATCTCTAACTACCAAATCGAGCAATCCTTACGAAATCAAAGTTAGGAAACGTACCTTGTTCAAGATTAAAGATGAAATTGAAGCTCAAGAAGGTCGAATTTCGCAAGAACGTGAGAGGATTTGGCGGCGCCTAAGAGGAATTAGGTTTGTGTGTTTGTAAAAAGTGGGAAAAAGAAGGTTTTAAAAACCCCTGCCCCGACTTCGCGTCGCGAAACCCTGGGTTTCGCGTTGCCAAACAGGCCAATTTCAGCAAAACCCTGATTTTTCAAAATCTCGCGTCGCCAAACGGTCCTCTTCGCGTTGCCAAGTTCGAAAAATTTTACCTGACCCGTGGCTTACTCACTTGGCGTCGCCAGATTGAGAATCTGGCGATCGCCAGATGGCTACTGTTTCCAACTTGTGAAATTTCGCATCGCATTCCGATTTCGCTCGAATCTGGTTTCTATCCCCTCCGTATGGTTACCTAAGCAACATCAAATGAAAACATTAATAAAAACACACACAAAAATCACTAAAAACGAAAGAAAATCAAAAAGCTCGGGTTGCCTCCCGAGAAGCACTTCATTTTTGGATGGGTCTAGAGCTCGACCCCACTCTCGGCTCATTTCTTGGCACGTCGGGATGACGAGCCCTTCTTCCTTTCGGTGCCTTGGTTGATTGCTCCTTTTTGTGCATCGGGTTTGAGTAATCCTC
Source organism: Centaurea solstitialis (assembly GCA_030169165.1). Classification (NCBI taxonomy): domain Eukaryota; kingdom Viridiplantae; phylum Streptophyta; class Magnoliopsida; order Asterales; family Asteraceae; genus Centaurea; species Centaurea solstitialis. Next base: position 33,894,522 of record CM058045.1, read on the forward strand.
CGTTTTCTTTCCAAGCTCATGCGGAAGTAGCGGACGCTTCGTGCTTTTGGTGTGGGCCAGAGAAGGATCATCATAAGGTTCATCGAGGTGTCTAACCGGCTCTCCGTTAGGATCAAAGTAAATCCGATTGTCACCATAGCCTAAGCTTGTGACTTGATTGCGCATATCGGTATTTACTTGAGCGGTGTGCAAGAAAGATCTCCCGAGTATTATTGGGATTTCAGTGTCCTTTGGAAGATTAGCTATAATGAAGTCCGTGTAATAAACGAATTTTCCAATACGAATCGGGACTCCTTCCGCTATTCCCAATGGTTTTGTCATGTAACCGTTCACTCCTCGGTATTGATAGTTTGTTGGAAGGAATTGAGTGATCCCCATTTTCCTGCAAAAAACCCACGGGCATCATATTAAGAGCGGCACCCGAATCAACTAAAGCAAGACCTGAAAATTTATGACAAGAAATAGGTAAGTTATAACTCCCTGGATCATGTCGGATCCGTGCTATGTAAACGAGGTCATCTTCCGGTGCTTTTTCCTTCTCTTTCTCCTTGCCTTTGTCTTCTTTCTTTGGGATCACAAACTCCGCGTATCCTCCTTGTTTTCCATCTTCCTCATCATCATCACTAGAAGCTTCGGGGACCTTGAGTCTTAGATGTTCAAAAGACACGGTGAACCCCTCCGAATCGTAATCCGTGGCATAGTCGGCCTCACTTTCGCTCTCGGTCTCCACGTACTTCTTCGTGTAGATGTCCGTCCACTTCTTTTTCGATGGCTCTCCAGTCATCATGAGCATTGGCTTCACATTCTCCACCTTTGGGTTGACTTGTGTTTGCGTTGGCAGTTCTCCTTGCGTTCTCTCATTCAGCATTTGTGAAACACGTCCAACCTGTAATTCCAAATTCTAGATGGTGCTTTGGTGATTACGTAGGTATGAACCCACTTCATCGTTCAGTTTCTTTTGCGCATCCATGAATTGGATAATCCGATCTTCGATAGTCATACGTGGCTCTCCATCCGGCCTTTGGTTCTGTTGAGTTGGTGCAAAGAAACCGGGAGGTCTGGGGATGAAATTACGGTTGTTGTTCCACCTCCCTTGGTAATCGCCTTGGTTGATATAATTCACCTCCTCGGGTGTCATCATTGGCTTGTTCGGGCAATCCTTTGTCAAATGCGGTCCATTGCACTCCTCACATCCAACCTGCAAAGCATGAACAGATTTAATTAATTCCTCGATTTTGCATTCAAACCTTACCTGTTGGTTTTTCATAGCGGCTAGTTCATCGGATGGATCGAAGTCGGTAGAGATCTTTCCGGCCATCCTCGGGATTTGTAGTCGCTTGTCCGTCCTCCAATCTATGTTATGTATGAGCATGTCCTCGAGGAGCTTGTAACCTTCCGTGGGCATTTTGTACATGAAGACACCACCTGCAGATGAATCCAAAGTAGCTCGTGAGGAGTAAGCAAGTCCACTATAGAAAGTTTGAACCTATTCACTCTTATTTAGCTCGTGACTCGGGCACGAGTTTAGGAGGTTCTTAAAACGTTCCCATGCTTCGGATATGGTTTCTCCGTCTTGTTGTTGGAAGGATCGGATCTCAGCTCTCAGTTTGTCGATCTTGGATGGTGGAAAGAATCGGGAAAGGAACTTTGAGCGAAGTCCTTCCCATGTAGTGATTGAGCCCCGCTCTAAGGATCTTAACCAAGCCCTAGCTTCTCCGGTAAGTGTGAGAGGAAAGACCCGAAGACGAATTGCATCATCCCGGCCTTCCTCTGTTTTGAACAGATCACAGATATCAACGAAGTTCTCCATATGTACGATAGGATTGCTATCGCTTTTCCCGTCGTAGGTAAGGTCCTTGATCATGTGTAGGAGCTTCCCCGGGATTTCTTTGTTCAGATTCGGCTTCGTGATTGGATTGGTGGGTACACTTGGAGCGGCTCTCCTGGCAGTCCACATTGGTGCCTCGTCTCCCATCTCAAAAATCAAAGCTCTCGGACAAACTTTGTTTGCTTTTGATTTCTTTTTGTTTCTTTTTCTGAACTCTCTCTCCGGCTCCTCAAATGGCTCTAACAAGTCTGCCGTGACTGAAATCACAACAAACGGTTACGGGCAACTTGCGGGAAACAAAGAGATAAAATATAAATATAAATAAAACTAAAATTAATTAATTAAACTAGAAAGCGAAAAACTTGCAAGGGACAGAATCCCTCACAAGGATCGATTAACTAAACTACTTAAACTAAAATCTAGCAACTACCGTTCCCCGGCAACGGCGCCAAAAACTTGATGCGGTAATTATCATATATAAAAAGCGTAACAAGTTTTAACCTCTAATGCCTAGCCACCGTCTTGCCACATATACAGGCAAGCGTACCTGATCGTGAGTAATATAGTGTAGGAAAGTCCAGGTATCGTATCTACCACTGGGAACGGTCAAGTTATTGTAGACTAAAGTCGAATTAGTTTAATTAATCAAAAAGGGGGGGGGGTTGTATGAAAAAGGTTTAATTACTTAAAAAGACAATTAACTAAGTAAAACTAAGAAAGCAAATGAAATTATGATTTAAGTTTATAATAAAAGAAAACAGCAGCACTTATCATGATAAAACGAATCCCCAATATGGATGACATGAATAGATCGAAAGTTTGGTTGTTTTGACTATTGTAGGAATTTAAGTCTGGGACACCCTAACATGCAATTTATGGTTAAACTAGGACACGGTCCTCCTAGTTCTAATCCTAAATCGTTTGGTCCACAATCTAGAATCGGTAAATCATTCCTAATCAATTATTGTGATGGCTCTTTTACTCTCGGTCACTAATGGTCAAAGTAACCCCTTATCATAACTCTACGGTCCAAGTCAGGCTAAGGTAGGTTGATTATCCTTTCGGAGTCTATCTGTCTTGGTCCAACAAATACACCCAACCAAGTGATTTCAAATCGCCACAACAATAATAATCAAGAAAGAACCATAAACGACATTCAATTAATCAAAAACAAACCAATAAACATTAATTGCAGAATATCATCCATAATGGTTCATCTATCATGACAAGCACTACTAATAAACTACTCACTCATAATGAACAAAAAAACATAAACAAGAGTAGACATCGACATGATACCGACAGTATAACGTTAGATGATCAAAGATCGACTTCCGCAGCGTACCGGCACCTTTCGTATTCTCACTCTCGTCCCTCTGACTTCCCTCGTGTGTTGCACTTCAAAACTCATGTCTAAAACTGAAGGAGGAGGCTGATATTTAAAGAAAAAGGACCAGACGTCATCTGGCGATCGCCAAACTGCTCTCTTGGCGTCGCCAAACACTAAATAAAACCCTAATCTCCACTTCAGTCGCACTTGGCGGCGCCAAATTGGGCACTTCGCGATCGCCAAGTGTCTTCTGTGTTGACCTTGTGTATTTTTCTCGTTTTCTCGCCTTTTTCCGTACTTTTCTGTTCGACGGCCTCCAAATCCTTCATAATCAATAAAAAGCTCAATTAGTGCATGAAATGATCATAAACGGGTGAGAAATGGGGTAAAGTCATACGATTACGCGCAACCAAAACATGTATAATTTTGGTGTTATCACTCCCATATTCTAAAATAACTAAATTATTTGAGAGAAAATTGTATTTTTGAATTGATGGATGATTTGATACTGAATGGCAAGGCTTCTATTTATTATAAACTCAGCAGGCCGGCAGCTTCGCGGCGCGAAACACTAATCGAACCCTACTTTCCTTTTTCTGCGTATTCTGGAATTTTCCATCGAGGGTCTTTATCACTTTCGCGGCGCTAAAGGGGTTTCGCGATCGCAAAATGTCTCGATATTGCTTTTGGCGACGCAAAACAGCAGCTGAATCTTCCAGAATATTTTATTTGATCTTTCAGAATATTCTATTTTATCATCATTTCCTTATGTGCTAAAGATCTTGCTTTGGGAGAAAGTAACTGGATATTCTTTCTTAGGGAGGAAGCCATCTGGCTTAAAGAGAAAGAAAGCAGTCTTTGGAGCTAAGAAATCCATATTTTCCTTTTTCTTCACAAAAGTCTCCATTTTTTACGCTTTTTACCCTCTTTTTATACTTTTTCGCACAAGTGCCTCAAAAACCTGCAATATTGTACCACAAGCCTTTTTAAGCCAAACTGTATCCAAATTACTCCCAAAATTGATAAAAAAGTGAGGAATTAGTGCGAGAAAAACATGTATAATTTTGTAGTTGTCAAATTCTCACACTTAAGATTTGCTTGTCCACAAGTATATATCTGATAAAATAAGAAAAATAACGACAAAATTATTCTCCATATATGATCATGCTTTGAAAGAACAAGGATAGTCGCAAGAAATCAAACATTATTCAGACACAATTCTCAAGGGGTAATATGTTATATATAGTGATCGCACTGAAACTCGACCATTTATCAACGCATATGCTAGTCACCAAATCTCATCTCCACCACTAAAAAATTGTCAACCGTCAAGAGGACTTTAGGGTTGTCATGTTAGGCTTTGGGTAAAGGGTAGGATAAACGATTTATTTAAGTGGATAAAAGGATTGTAGCAAAAACTAGAAAACCAATCAGTTTAATATCGAAATTTAAAAACATCTGACTTTTGGAATTTCGTTAGAGCTCGGGATAACTACTTCTATTTTTGTATCGGCCTAAGCATATTGCTTATTTGTGGCTCGATATTTTTTTCCGCACATCGACTCTTTTTTTTATTTCTCTTTCTTTTTGAGTCGTGAGTCTTTTCGACTATATATTTTTTTTCTTTTCTTTTTCTTTCTTCTTTTTTTTCTCTTTTTGTCAGATTTATAAAATGGATCAAAAACATGAAAGGCTTCCAAATTTGAGCTACGGCCAAAAGATAGATAAAAAAATAATAGGCTCAAGGAATAAAAATTGGGTAACAAATGAAAAGGCTAAGGCTCAAAGGGGTTTCAAAGGTTGAAGTACTATAGGTGAGTACTTTTATAATAAGGGCTAGGCAAATTAAATATCCATATAATGGGATTATTTAACGAAGGCTAAAATTGGGTTGAAACGAATGCCTCTATCAGTGCAATGGTGATAAATAATTTTCTTTTGTGGTCTCGACAAGCATTCAAAGTGACAAGTTCTACTTGGGTCAAAGTCGGCATCCTCACGAAAGAAATAAAATATATACAATATAGGCTCAATCTCTTAAGGAAAGGGTAAGGATCACTCGGTAATCAGCATATACATGACTTTTTCAAACTTATAAAAACTTTAAAAGTGTCCTCCTAAATGCGTGATTCTTTTAACTTCCTAACAAGAATTTTAAAAGATCATGGATTTCAAAAAAATTATGCCATATAATTCAAATAATACCAAGATAACCAATGAAGATCAAAAAGGATAAACAAGTTAAGTTTACTTAACCCCCTTCCCACACTTAGAATTTGCATTGTCCTCAATGCAACAAGAATTAAAGCATATGCGTAAAGGTATAAAATAATAATCAATTAATTCATGGGTTAAGAAATCAAAACAAGTTAAGTCTACTTAACCCTCTCCCCACACTTAAAATTTGCATTGTCCTCAATGCAACAGCAATTAAAAAGCAAGTAGAGAGGTGAAAGGGAAACAAAAACTCCCAGGGTTAAAAGACTTGAAGCTGACGATCGGCTTATCAAGTATAAGAGATTCTGAGAGTCTTCCACAACAAAACCTACAAACAAAACACACTAAAAGAAAACGATAAAAATAAAATAAAAATAAAACTAAGATAGATAGGACGATACACCCAAAATCAAGTCAAGTCAAATCGCATTACGAAACAACGGGATAGAAGCTTTATTTTAAAACTTTATTGAACACCATAACCGACACGGGAAAATCAAATCCTCATCAACATTAGTTAAATCTTTCTAAAAATAAAATTTCAACTCTCTTTTACGAACCATTGGGTTTAGACTATTGGGTTTGCACGCAAACATGCAATTGGAAAACTATTGGCGAAAAGTTTTCCCACACTTAGTGTTGTTGAAAAGATTTGAAGCTATTGGGATTCAACTTTTGGTGAGAGAAAAAAAGAGTTTGGGGTTAGTTAGGACTTGAGAAAAAAAAATTCCGGATAGAGGGGTTTTCGCGTTCGCGAGGTTTAAACCTCGTGCCGCAAGGATTTTTTTTTCAGACCTGACAGTTTCGCGAACTCAAAAATATTTTCGTGAATTCGAAACCCTTTCTATGCACTGTTTTCAAATTTTGACCGAAGCAATTTGGGTATCAATCCTAGACTTTACTAGCTACTTTAAGACCCTAAAAACACATTAAAAACATGAAAAACCTAAAAACTCACGGGTTGCCTCCTGATAAGCGCTTGTTTTTGTTCGAGTCTCGAGCCTGACTCCGGGTTTAAGCACCCTTGTTTGAAACAAAACACCCTTCACATGCAATTAAGCTAGGGTGACAGTAGTGGTACATACATAGGCTTAATGATTTACCTTTGTGTGATCCACCAGGTAGAGTTACGTACCACTTACCATTCCGGTTCTTACTTTGTCGCTTTGCAGACTGAGTGTCGGATTCACGTGAGTTTGGCCTCTTTGGAACTAGATCCTTTAAGTACTCCATTATGTGTGTTGGTCCATCCAACTGTTTTTGACAACTGGCTTCCCCAAAAGGATCTTGAGCCATCACTCCTTCATACCGACTTGTGTGTGGATTATCTTGACAAAATAAAAGCTCATTGTTAGAATTTTAACAACTAGATATTGGAAGATTTACCTTGGGCTGAATAGGAGATTGATTTTCTTTTGTAGCTTCTTCCTCATATCCCTCTTGCAACGTACGCTCAAAATCTTCCCAGAATTCATCATCTGTTTGTTCATCCATTGTCTCATCCTGTAAAATTAAAGCACTGTTAGAATCATTGGACTTAACATATGGTTGACTAACCTTTTGTTGATGAGAGGATTGGTTTGCCAAGGGTTCTTCAGGTAGATCTTCTTGCATTAAAGTTCCAAGTCCGTCGAGGCAAACATCATCAGAGTGTTCTTCCATCGTTTTTTTTTAACAGCAAGAAAAACTTTATACCAACAACAACCAAACAGTACAATAGAAACAAGCGCGACCAAACGCGACCAAAACTACCAACCAAAGCAACAAGTACCGAAGCAAAAAGACAAGACTACCAAGCGCACTAAAAAGCAACCAAAACATCAACTTTAGGGACTAAAATACGAGAAGAACCCAATCTAGGAAGTTGGAGGAGCGAAGAAGTACCACAAGCATAACCAACTCAGTTGTTAAAACAAGATATCAAACACCAAAGTGGACACCATCCGGACAATAGTAAAAAGCACCGAGACCACCGAACCAACTAAGCAACCATCCGAACCAACCGAACCAGCTGATCCGCAGCCACACAGCACCTGAATAGCTGCAGATACCTAAACAGCAGCTGATCCGCAGCCAAACAACCCTGAAACAGCTGGAGACAGCCAAACAGCAGCTGACCCGCAATCAAACAGCCCCAAAATAGTTGCAGACAGCCAAACAACAGCTGAGCTGCAGCCAAACAGCCTCGAAATAGCTGCATGCAACCAACCAACAACTGACCCGCAGCCAAACAGCCCTGAAACAGCTGCAGACAGCAAAACAGCACTTGAATCGCATCCAAACAGCCCCGAACAGCTGCAGGCATCCAAACAACACCTGAACCGCTTCCAAAGAGCATCACAAGACAACTTACAAGATAAGACCATAACAGAAAACAGCCCATTCGAAAACCATATTCAGCCACCGATACTGTAACATCCTGTCGAAGCGTGATGCGCCTGTTGTGTAGCCAATTCAGCCCCGAACTCAACTCACTTCCTCCTTTACTTTGATTCGACGACCTGTATATCTGCAGCATTAGCATTTTTATTACCAGAATTTTAGGCACTCTGAGATTACGAGAGGTAATCCATAGAGCAAACACTTACAGGCTGCTGCAAAATAGTAGCAAAAAGTCGAACCACCACAGAAAATTAAATTGCATAGTGAAACCGACCAAAAAGAATTTTTAATTTCCATTTAACGGATCTGTCATCCACATCTTCCATCCCACCGCGATGTCTTTGTCTCAAAGATTTACCCATTCAAAGACCTTTAGTTGGAACTTGAAGAACTCCTCTTCCAACGCGATTTTCTTATGTTCGAAAACAATCTTATTTCTACTTACCCATATCATATATGCAAAACACCAAGCTATCGCCATCCATCTCCTTCTGCCTAAAATGTTAATTCCCATTTGATTTCCAAGATTAAACAAGTCTCTTAACAAGTTACAAGCTTCAACATCCACATTCCACCACTTTCCAACAAGCTTCCACAAAGGTAACACTTTTGCGCAGCCGAACAAAGCGTGATCCATCGTCTCCTTAGCGTTCTCACATCTATTTGGTTATTTATTAGGAGATCGAGTCTTAGTAGGTTACCGGTGCGTACGGAGCTAGATAGAAGAGGTATGTTCTTCCATCGTGTTATCCTGCCATACGAACTCATTGTCAGAATCAGAAAATGGAGGAAGTACCTCATGTTGAATAAGGGATTGATCCATTAAATCCATCTTTATTGTAGAAGGCTTTTCGATCGGTTGTTTGTCTTCTAGAGTTGCCCCTTCATTTTACAAAGCATATTCAAGATCATCTAACAACCAATCATCAGATTTTGTATCCTCCATCTCCTCCATCCGTGGATATGAGTTATCCTGTAACAAAGAAACTTTGTTAGAATACGTAAACTTTGCAAGTGTATGACTTACCTTGAGTTCCGTAGGAGGCAATTCGTTAGAACGTCTTTCAAATTCCTCCATTGTTTGATGAAGTGCTTTTGATTCCTTCAAAAGTTCCTCGATACCGGATTTTTGTTCGGCTTGTGGATGGATTGCAATTCTATCCGATCTTGTAGCTAACCCCTTTTGGCGATTCCTAAGTATCCACATCGGTACATCATCATTGGGATGCTTTTCTTCTATTCTTCCACAAAAACTCCCGGATAGGTTTATTTTAATAATCTCATCCTCCATATCTACAACACAAACAAAAGGAATACCCGGAGTAGCACAAAAATATAAAAGCGAATTAAACAAACTAAAAAAAATTAAACTAGAAAGCAAAAAACTTAATTTAGAATAAATCCCCAATCAATGATCGATTAAGTAACTAAACTTTAGTATCCAACTAAGCAACCGTTCCCCGGCAACGGTGCCAAAAACTTGATGTGGTAATATATATATATATATATATATATAATACTATCAAGTTTGAACCTTAATTTACCCAACTGATGTTATCACATATACAAGCAAGCGTTCATAGACATTTTATCATCAGTTTTCATGAGCAACTCAAACTTTTCGCAGAGTTTGGGGTTCGTTGATCCAAAAATAATGTCATCGACATATATCTGGACAAGAATGATGTGCTTTGGATATTTCTTAAGAAATAAAGTACTATAAATCTTACCACGCTCGAAACCTTTAGAGAGAAGAAAGGTTGACAGGGTATCATACCAGGCACGAGGAGCCCGTTTCAACCCATAAAGAGCCTTGTTTAACTTGTAAACGTGATCAGGGAACTTAGGGTCAACAAAACTAGGAGGCTGAGAAACATAGACTTCTTCATTTAGTTTTCCATTTAAGAAGGCATTTTCAATGTCCATTTGAAAAACTTTGAAATTCATGTGTGCTGCATAGGCCAGGAAGAGTCGAATTGCTTCGAGCCTAGCCACAAGAGCAAAAGTTTCATCATAGTCTATGCCCTCTTCCTGTCTGTAAGCCTAAGCAACAAGTGGAGCCTTATTGCGGATAACAGTGCCAATTTCATCAAACTTATCTCTAAAGATCCATTTGGATCCAATGATGGTACGTTTTCGAGGTCTAGGGACAAGGAGCCAAATATTATTCTTGATAAATTCTGCTAGCTCTTCCTACATGGCTGAGACCCAGGCAGGATCACGCATGGCATCATCTATCTCTTTAGGTTCATTTTCAGAAATGAAATTAACATAAAGACAGACATTACTAGATTGACGTTGAGTTTTGACACTAAAAGAAGGATTTCCAAGGACCTGATCAATTGGATGACTTTTGGTCCATCGGAGAGCAAGAGGTTGATACGCCTGTCCTAAAGTAGAGGCTTTAGTATATGATGGACCAGGAAGAAGATTTGAAGGAGCAGGAGCAGATTAAAACAAGTCTTCACTGCTTGTGGGTTGATCAGGTTCAGGTGTAACTTGAGTAATTGGGGTAGCTTCAATTACTGCTGGAACATGAGTTTAGGTAGGTGGGGAAGGTTTTTTGAAACCATCATGTAGGTTTTAAGGAGGTGGATCAACAATGGGAATATCATGGACGTGAAAGAAAGAGTCAGCTCACTGATTTATTTCTTCATTGTCTTAAGGGTGAGGGAAGGTAGGACCCGATTCATCAAAACGAACATGAATCGTTTCCTCTAAGGTTTGTCTTCGTTTGTTGAACACACGGTAAGTTTTAGAAATAGAAGAGTATCCAAGGAAGATTCCATCATCAGATTTGGAATCAAACTTTCCCATGTTATCTTTGTTGTTCAGGATGTAGCACACACAACCAAAGATATGGAAATGTTCAATGGGTGGTTTCCTGATACGAAACAGTGCATAGACAGTCTTTCTAAAGTGCTTAACTATCAGGGATCTGTTCTGAGTGTAGCATGCAGTATCTGATTTTGAAATGTCAGAATCTGCAGATTACAATTCAGTAATAGTTACTGATGAGGAAGGAGTAGAGACAGGAAGAACTGAATCAGAAACCAAGGCAAGAGAAGTGCTCTTGGAATCTTTGGTATCTCTTATGAGATTCTTTTTTAGTTTCTGTTGTTGCTCACGGTTTAGAAGAATACCGTATAATTCACTCAGAGTGAGTGTCTTTATGTCCTTAGACATACTTAACCAAGTGGTGTAAGTCTCCCAATATTCAGGAAGAGCTTCCATGAATTTGGTGATCACCCTAGAGTTAGCGTAAACAGTACCGATGGTCTTCAGGTCGATCAGGAAACAGTTGAACCTCTGATGCGTCTAGGAAAGAGTCTCATCCTTCTGAGGAATGAAGCTTTCCTACTGACAAACTAAGAATATCTTTCTTGATTCCATGAGGACTGTAGTGCCCTCATATCGAACACAGAGAGTGTTCCATATTTCTTTTGCAGACTGTACTGTCCCAAATTTTGGATTATTAATTATTATTATTGGTTAAGTAAATAGAGTTGGGATTAAATTATCAATTATTGTGGGCTTAGGATTAGGAATGGGCTTAGCCTAGAAGAAAGGTCCGGCCCGGGTTTATAAATATCCCAAACCTCCTAATTATTCCCTCACAATTCTTCCTTTTTTCTAACTTGGAGAGAAAGAAATACATAGAGAGAGAGAGAGAGAAGCTGAGAGAGAAACAGAGAAGCTGAGAGAGAAAGAGAGATCGAGAAAGAGAGAGAGGGAATTCGGAGAAGAAGAGGTTTGATCGAGGGTTTGGATTCGGTGTTCCGATCGCGTAAGGTATGGTTTCCAACTCGTTATTAATCGTTTCGTAAATCTATGATTTTGATTAGTTGTGTTCGAGGATTGTTTATCGTTGGTTTTCGATGTAAATCGCACCTAGGACTGAGTTTGGGGTTGAATTTCGAAATTCCCGTCAGGATTGCACAGCCGTGGGAGATCGGCTCGTTCTCCCTTGTTAACCGTCGGATCGTCGTGAAATTTGGACAGCGGTTCACGACTCATTATTCTTCAATCGGACCGGATGGATCGAGCATCAGAAGCTCTAGTAAGGAGTAGAAACCGATCGAAGTTGGCTGATTTTCGAGGAAAGTGAATTCGGTAATTTGGGGATTTAAGTGGTGTGTGTAAGCGATTCTCGAAGGCAAACAACGGAGAATAAAGTGTGGTTGTTAATCGATCGCAAGGTATGAATTCTAAACCCTTGTAGCGTTAGATTTTGCTAGTTTATGTAGTTGAATAAGAGGTTAGGGTTTGTACAAAATTGGTTGGGGATTTATGATCAATTGATCATCAATTGAATGTTTAGGTAATGGGTTTATGTTATAGAATGAAATTGAATATGTGGGTATAGTTTGTATACATCTATTAGGTCAAAAGAAGCTGATTTGGAGGTTGGAGGTGGAAACCTCGGTTGTTTGGTCGACAACCCGCCGTTTGCACTAGGTCAATTTTATGTTTTTCCTACGGGTTCGTTTGGGGTTTTCTTGAATGTTCTCCCCTAAGGGATGGTGAAAGAGGGTGAGTGGTGAACTTTGGTAGGATTTGAACTAGTTTTGCTATGTTATTTCCGTAAGAGGTCGGTTTAGAGTTAGAAACCCATTTTGGGTCGGTTTTTGATATGTCTATGCATGTGTATATCTATAGGTTGTTTGTGGTGAACCTTTTTCTTGTGGACGTGCTTACTTGGGTAGCATCTCGCCAGGTGAGTTACACTATATATGTTTTGCGTTGTTATGAGTTTGTATATGCGTAATAGTGTGTGTAGAAGGGAACCACATGCCCTTGATGAGTTGTGGGGGCCGACCCATGTCCTAAACAAATGGGAGAAAGGGAAACCACATGCCCTTGCTGAGTTGTGGGGGCCGACAAGTGTCCAAACTGACGGGAAATTTATATCGATCTCATGAGAGTCGGGTGTACGTTGAGTCTGTTGATTGTTGACATGTTATGATGTGATTGTTGTTGATTGTGATTGGCACCTGTATGTAACCATCTGATGATGTGAGATGTGTATAGTGTTAGCTCACTACGCGTTTTCGCTTACCTTTTCAGTTGTCTCCCTTTTTCCAGGTACCAGTTCGGGTGTGAATAAGGGCAAGGCCCCGGTTTGACTTCCGGCAGTGACAGTTCCGTTCGTTCGCCTTGCATGGAAATTTTAAAACTGTTTTTTAGTTAATTATTTTTAATAAACCGTTTGAACTTGATTTATTTGGTTTATAGTAGTTGAACATTTTGTTTTATTTACTACTGAATTAGGGATTTTCTCTAAAAATCGAATTTTTGAAATTTATTTATCAAAATAATTGTTTTTGAGAAACGGTGTTACAACTTGGTATCAGAGCCTAGGTTTAAGAGAATCAGCACACACGCTTGCGAGTGTGGTTGGACTTAAACTAGGAGATTTTAGGAAAAAGAAAATGGTTAAGGGTCGGAACTGTCAGCGGAGCTTCAAGACGGGGGGGTGAGCAACACTTTTGTGTTATCTTGCTATGCTATTATTTATGCGAAGTGTTTGGAACACTAGAATTGTATGATAGAGCATGTGCTAAGCTTTCGAGCATGATATGTGTTGATAATTGTTGAGTTTGTTTGTGGATTGGTGTGATACCACTTAGCCTATAAACTGAGGTTGTTTGAGGATGGTACCAAGACCAAGTTTGTACTAATGAGACATTGACGAAGGGTTGCTAGGCATGTTCTCGTTTGATTGTTGCCTAGTGGTTCTAAGCTGACTATCATTTCTGGTTGGTTATCGTTGTACGGGCCCAAATAATAGTACTAATATAAACACCCATACGAAATTAGATTTGGTTAAGTCTTAGGAATCTCAGTAAATAGACGACAGTGGGAAATTGCTAGATGTGAAATGGTTGGTGTGACTATGACGTCAACTGTGCATGTTTTGTATTCATGTAGGTATAGATGTAATATAGTCGTTAGGGTTGCATGCGCACTAGCGACTAGTATTAGGTGCTTACATGAATGATATATATGATTAGGGAGTGTAACGAGACACTCTAGTTGTGGAATTCAATGACCTCAAGTAAGTGATGTTTCCAAATTACTTTGTTTAAGTGTTCAGAATGGTGACTACTAGAAGAACATCGGGTAGTGAATCCTGAGAATCTGGAGAGGGTTTGGTTGCATGGTATGGTTACACTATAGGTTAAGTTGGCCTATAGAGACAAATTAGAGATTGGTATTGCCCTATAAGTTAGTTTAACCCATAGGGGTAGTTTGTGTTGGGTTTTTGTGGATCCCTCGTATCGATCTGACACAAGGATCACTGTGGATCTCAATCCTAACTGGAAGAGATACACGGTAAAACCTAATGATCAAACTGACCAAAAGGTTTAAACTTTTCAAACCTAACTGGTTTGATTATCGCGGAAGCATAGAATTAAAACCCCAAACATTCTAAAGATCTTAATCGTTTTTGTTATTTAATCTAACAGTTAATAGTTCAAGACTGTTACCTGGATTGCTTGAGCTTAATCCACCCGTGAACGATCAAACAAATCGCCTTATAGTTGGCTGAAATCCCGAGATTCCGAATCAAGCTGTTTTGCGAGACGTCAACCGAAAAACCGAACTCCTTGGGGTTTAGGCACCGGTTTTAGAGATAGAGGGGAGAGAGAGTTTTTCTTTCGAGGCTTGAATGATTAATGAATCAGAATCAATTAACTGATAAACCTTAAGCCTTTATTTATAAGGTAAGGTTTCCTAGTTATAATACAACTCTATAATTATCTTTGGTAATTATCTTTTCTTTCTTCCAAAGAAAAAGATATTTACCTAACTAGATAATTACTTATTAGTTAATATTACTATCATATATTTATTTATCTTGATAAATACATAATTTACTAATTAATAAATCCATATATATTTATTTACCAAATAAATATATATAGTTCATTTCAAACCTTTATCTTTGGGTTTTCTTACATAAAATACCCAACTGGTTTATAATTAACTATTATAAACCCAATATCTCCAATACTGGGATTTACCTTATTTGATTTACAGATCCTCACAGGTGTGACCGTCAAGTGTCCTATAACATTGGATGTGAGATCTCTGGTTTGTCAACTTCTGCACATAATTACTAACAGACTCCCACTTGTGCAAGTTGGCAACACCGTCTTGATCACACGGACCTAAGGAGGCCCCTAGACAGGCACTTAGGCTAACCAGGTTATAAGAACTCTTATACCCAGATAGGTGATAATACATTTCCATAAGGAAATATTATTTATGAAACTACTGCTCATAAAACGGGTATATCTTGGCTTTTCCCTTTGCATCACCATATTTCATCTTTGAGTATGAGCTTGGAATCAGTCAGCTCTAAATACTCAAGATTCTGTTTCTTGACTATCCGACTTCTACTGATAGGTAAACGACAAAGAACTAATCAGTTCGTTTGGGCATGGCCATGCACTTCATCAGTATATTTAGTCAGTCAAGGGGCCCAGAAATATCTCTCTTCAGAGAAGATGTGTGAATCCCATCTTGCATATCTGTATTTAACACCACGGCTTCCGCTGAATCTAGTTACGTTCTTAATAGCCACCCTGTTACGGTGTAGGGGTTGGACGCACTAAGTATCCAGCATTCCTCATGATATCAAACTAGATACCTCAAGTGATAGGGACAACCACTGTGAGATTTTACTTATGACAAAATCCAAGAAGTAATCTCAATCGCGGATCACGTCCAATATTTGCTACTGTATCGAATATCTGTGCAACTTTTGGTCTACAACACTTGTAGCTGTTATTCAACGACTGATCATAACTACCCAAAAGTCCACAATGACTTTAAGTCCCTATCAAGTTCCCACAATCATAAGTTGTCACGGACAAGTTTTGAATGAAAAACTAAAACTAGTTTCATTCCTGGATAATAAAACATGCAAAATATAAAAGTGATAAAGAAACTAATTTTGCATAGTCCATATTACACTCTGTAATAATAACAAAATTAATATTTCTTAATTACTTTTATGGTGTCTATTTAACGTTTGTTAAATACTGATCTAAAATGAAGTATCACCTTTCTTCAGTTTAGATTCTTTGATTAATGTTTACCAAATTAATCAAAATAACAACCAAAAACAATTCAAGTTTTGTATCTTTTGATACAATCTACTTGAGTGTGCTAATCCTTATTTTGCAAACACTTTAAACAAGATTAGACTCTCCCTTTATCACATTCCCTGAACTCGGAGACCTGGAAAAACTCCTAATTACCCTGAACATGTAAGGCTAAAACTGCAACTTTCCTTAGTTGCTGTGTAGACAAGTGATTTCTTCCTGAAATCTGATAAGATATACATTTCACCGAGCTGGCAAGTTTCACTGGTTTTTATCTTATCTTTAAATATTCCAACATATCTTAATTATTGATTAAAGTCATTTATGACTCTTAATTTGTTTCAAAGACTTTGAAACTTTCCTTATACCCTTTTGACTGAAAGGTACTACACATCTTGCAAGTTCACCTCCTACCTGGATTATGAATTCCTAGATATTTAATCAATAATTATATCTTATTCTTTATCTTGAACTAGATAGAGATTTGACTGGGCTCCCACTGACTTATATGAAAACCAATTGTTACTTATTATTTAACTATTGATTTAGTCAAAAACTTTGATTTAATCAATTATGTTTCAAGTGACATACTTGAGAATTTTACTATTTATAAAACATTTAACTGGATTATAAAACCCTAACTCCAAAACTTGGAATTTTTTCTTAGTTTTATAAATATCCTAAATTCTCTTTAGAACATTTGAGTATTTTGATTATATAATGCTTTTACAATCCTTTACTCATAAATGTTTTATTTCAAGAACACATTCCTATAAAATAGTACTTCGTGTGTTTTTGACAGTTTTCATATAAGTTACTTCAATTTTAAAACTATTAAAGTAACTTTCTCAATGTAATAGGCAATATCTAGGATCCTTTATTAAATCAATCAGATTTAAAATACTACGCACAACAGATATTTCAATGTCAAGACAATAACTTTTAAATTAAAAACCATAGAATGTAAATTTAAAACTATAACCATCCTAAAATAAAAATGTCTTGGCAAGAATTGAAATGAACTGGTACTTAAGATCCTCAGCAACTCCTGGGCATTTCACTTCTGACTACCTGCAATAGACATTTGCTCTAGGTATCAGTAAACTAGTGACAGTTTTTAAAGCAGTCATAAATATCTGAGGTTTATATACCTGCTTCATGACGCTTTGGGCAGTTTTGCCTCCAGTGACCGACTTCATTACATGTGAAGCAGCGATTCTCGGTCCTAGCTTTGTTAGGCTTAACCTTCTTGCCCTTGCCCTTGCCTTTACCATTCTCACGAACCTTAGGTGCACTCTGGACGGCCTGAACTGGACCCTTCCCTTTGCTGGTGCCTCCATGCCCATGCTTCTTTTTCACCCCTCCATCTCTCCCCAATAGTACGTCTTTTGTTTTGTTCTTGGCGCCCATATTCAACTCAGCTGTCTTTAGCATGGAGTGCAATTCAGCTATTGTCTTCTCCATGTTATTCATATTATAGTTGATCACAAAAGGCTTGTAATCATCTGACAGTGAGTTGAGAATTGTATCCGTTGCTAGCTGCAACGGAACTGGGTGGCCGAGCCGTTCTAGGTGATCCAAGTGTCGTTTCATTTTCATGACATGGTCACTTACTGAGGTCCCCTTGATCATCTTGCACTCATTGAATGCCTTAGTGGCATCGTAACGTTCTGTGTGTGCTTGCGTCTGGAACATGTCCCTCAACTGGCAGACCATGTCATAAGCATTCGTATTTATGAGCCCCGTTTGCAGATCTGGGCTCATAGTTGCAAGCATAAGACAACCGACATCCAGCAAATCATCCGAATGCTTCTTGTGAGCATTCCTGACAGCAGCCGTTGCATTTGCTGGAGGGGCCTCTCCCAGAGGCTTTTCCAAGACGTACCATTTCCTTTCATGTCTGAGCACAATCATCAGATTGCGCTCCCAATCAAGGAAATTGGGACCAGTGAGCTTATCTTTCTGGAGGATAGAGCGGAGAGAAAGATTGTTTGTGTTGGTTACAGTGTTTGCCATCTAAAAAAAATTGGTTTTAACAACTGTAAATAGACTATCTCCAATAAATATCAATAAACCCTTAAATGATCATTTTATTGGACTAGGATCCTTCATTTCATACGGCCTGATGTGCGTAGTGTTCTTGCTCCACCAGGTCGTATTATTTCGGTAGGTAAGGACTTTTACCAATCATATCTAACTGATATGACTCCTAGATCTTTTCGGGACAACGATAACTATCTATACATGTTTCAGTCCCTCTAAGTGCATTTTGGCCCGGTACCACCCGGTGAACTTAACAGAACCAAAATAGATCTCACCATTTTGAGACTTGGACACTCTACTCTGGCCGGTACCACCCGGAAATAATGCGCATAGTCATGTAATCCCCTCTAGCTTGGAGTTTGAACGCGGATGCTCATGGTGTGCTCTTCTTAGAACACCCGCCTACCTTACGCCTGAGGTGCCCCTAGATGGGTTGCACTACTGATCTATGATTTTTCGGGGTTTTGTTTTAGTTTTTGAAAAACCTTTTAAATTTCCAGTGTTTATGAAAAAACTAATAGTTTTTGACAAACTGATTGTTTGAAGGGTTACTTGTGTTTTTAAACTAACTGTTTCAAACACACACGCCTTCTAAAACTAACTGTTTTAAGGTCACTTGCTAATTCAAAACCAACTGTTTTGATAGCATACCAGTTGATTAAAACTAACTGTTTTTGTCAACTTACGAAAACAATCATTTTATAAGGTTTTTAATAAAATCTACCGTTTTTAAAAGGTTTGGAAAAATTGGCAATTTTAAATTAAAAACCCATATTCTGTGTGATATTAAAAAGCTTTCTCTATTTAAAATTACAGGCACATTAATATCACAACCACGCAGTTTAATAAAGCAACAACCACGCAGTTTAAAAAGGATTATAGTTTTGCCAACTGTATTCCTAAGGACCACTAAATGACCTATTACTATAGTACTCCTTTTTCTTTGCGAACCTCTCACTGGCTTTGGCATCTCCGTTGGGACTCCGGAACGAATACTCTATCCTTCTCGTGTGCTCCCATTGGCCTTGGCACCTTTTGATGGAAGTCCAAATAAAATAACTATCCTAAGGTCATTATTACAAAAAAAAGGGTTGTAAACGGCACGCAGGCCTCCCCGAAATAAGTCAAGGGTCTATGTTGGCAAACACTATAATCTTAACATATATATACATATACAGGTATATAACAAACACGCATTTATGTAAGGCATATAATTTAGGCAATATATAATAAAGCGTAAAACCTAGATCCGTTTAAAATTATCTTATTTCATTTTTCGTAGATCCTAGTTTTAATTTATTCATAACACTACCTGTTTTATAAATCCAAAAATTATTTTTAAAAAAAGTTTTATAAACGATAAATTTATTTTATAAAACAAGAAACAATTTTGTAAAATATTTATCAAACTGGGCATTCTAAACCAATTGGTTTAAATGTTAAAAGACTGGCCCATAAACTGTGTTGTGATTTGACC
Organism: Centaurea solstitialis; assembly: GCA_030169165.1. NCBI lineage: Eukaryota > Viridiplantae > Streptophyta > Magnoliopsida > Asterales > Asteraceae > Centaurea > Centaurea solstitialis. The sequence continues at coordinate 33,913,913 of CM058045.1, forward strand.
AACTGGTCAAATCATGACACAAGGCTCATTTGACCAATCGGGTCAAAATACTGGTTTGACAACACAAGTAAAATTTCCAAATAAAAATTATTTAGACAAAATTAATTTTTGGATAAAAAAGCTTAAAACCAAATAAACCCTTTTGGGCCATGACTTGGTCCAAAATACTAGGCTTTGGGCCTGATAGCAAAATGGCCCGACTGGACGAAAAACCCTAGATTGTTTGGCAGCTCTATTCGCGCCACGAAGACACGACTTGCGCCGCGAAGAGTGAGACCGGCTCGCGCCTCGAGGGTCTCATCTGGTGGGTTTTGTTACAGCTACTGGTGACGACGGCAAAGAGAATGCCTCTATCGCCGCCACCGTGACCGGCGATCGTGATCAACAACAACCGCAACCACCATATGTGGTGCGGCCGGCGACTTCCACGGCCAACTGCCGCGGCCTGGATTGAACGGCAACAGTAGTGCAAGGCTACTATCGCCGCCGCCGCCTTTGATTGTTCGGCCATCATCGCGTAACCGATGGCAACTGCCATCGATCACAGCCACCTTGCGTCCACCGGTTGCGGTTTGGTCATCGGACCATCGCCGTGTGCGGTTAGAAAACCGCAGGCCACCACCTCACTGGTGGTTTGGCCGTGGCCATCGCAAACGCCGCCACCACCTTACTGGTGGTGCAGCCGCGGTGGTTTGGCTAGGCAGTCCTCGGCCACATCCGAGTGGGATTTTGGCCACCGTCATGAACACCGCCATCCACCACCGCAATTGTCTTTCCTGGTGGTTTCAACAACCATCGATCGGCGATACGACCTCGGCCCATGGGTGTGGGTTTGGCCCATGCCTGCCACCATTCGCCGCCACCATCGTCCTGTGGTGCGGCCTTGCTGGTCGAAAGTAATAGCCGACACTGCTACCACAAGCCGTGGTACGGTCAGCGTTCGTTCTTCGGCCAATCGCAATGGGGCGTGGTTTGACCATCGTGCGATCACCATCGCTATCGATCAACGACAGCAGCTGGAACGCCACTGCCGTCACCGATTCCCGGTCGATGGCTGCCCACCACCAATCTGGTGGTGCGAGTGTGGTCGTTGGCGATTGCGGCCACCACCAGTCTGATGGTGTTGCCACGGTGGTCTCGGTTTGGTGGCAAAACGGCCACCAGCTGCCTGACCGATCATCCGGTGATTTCGTGGTTTTCGTATATTCATTCGATTGAAACTTTAAAATTCAAATACTGATAAAATTTTGATCTTCAAATTAAACTGATAAAAAATCGAAACCAATTAATAAAACTTATGCGAAAAATACAAAGCAATTTTAACGGATCAAAAGAGATTAAATAAAACGAAACGATTAAAACGCACGCTCTGATACCACTGTTGGGTTTTTGTGGATCCCTCGTATCGATCTGACACAAGGATCACTGTGAATCTCAATCCTAACTGGAAAAGATACACGGTAAAACCGAATGATCAAACTGACCAAAAGGTTTAAACTTTATCAAACCTAACTGGTTTGATTATCGCGGAAGCATAGAATTAAAACCCGAAACACTCTAAATATCTTAATCGTTTTGTTATTTAATCTAACAGTTAATAGTTCAAGACCGTTACCTGGATTGCTTGAGCTTAATCCACCCGTGAACGATCAAACAAATCGCCTTCTAGTTGGCTGAAATCCCGAGATCCCGAAACAAGCTGTTTTGCGAGACGTCAACCGAAAAACCGAACTCCTTGGGGTTTAGGCGCCGGTTTTAGAGAGAGAGGGGAGAGAGAGTTTTTCTTTCGAGGCTTGAATGATTAATGAATCAAAATTAATTAACTGATAAACCTTAAGCCTTTATTTATAAGGTAAGGTTTCCTAGTTGTAATACAACTCTATAATTATCTTTGGTAATTATCTTTTCTTTCTTCCAAAGAAAAAGATATTTACCTAACTAGATAATTACTTATTAATTAATATTACTATCATATATTTATTTATCTTGATAAATACATAATTTATTAATTAATAAATCTATATATATTTATTTACCTAATAAATATATATAGTTCATTTCAAACATTTATCTTTGGGTTTTCTTACATAAAATACCCAACTGGTTTATAATTAACTATTATAAACCCAATCTCTCCAATACTTGGATTTACCTTATTTGATTTACAGATCCTCACAGGTGTGACCCTCAAGTGTCTTATAACATTGGATGTGGATCTCTAGTTTGTCAACTTCTGCACATAATTACAAACAATTTGGAGAGCAGATTGCTCAGTAGAACACTTATTAAGTTGATAAGGATCCTAGAGTAGTACTAATAAGAAGGTGTTTAGTGCCTGTCGTATGACATAGTAGGAGGATTATGTGCTGCGAAATTTAGATTTTGGTGGTAGTTAGAGAAAGACTTAGGAAATATCGTTTTCCCGAAGAGACAGTAAAAACCCTGACTTAGGAGGGATGTTTTTGTTTAAGGTTGGAGAGACACTCCAACAGTCATGGTTAGGATAGTCTCTCTAGTTGGAGAGAGATGTTTGTCGGATGATAGACCCGAAGATCGAGACAGCTATAACAGCTAGGAATCTGGAAGCCAAGGGCTGTAGCAGAGGAGGGATGGAAGACGCAGCCATGTTGACGTCGAAGCGTTTCCAAATGCTCTATTTAAGGGAAAGAAGGACCAGTGATTGTCTACGTGGTGGATACCAGGAGCGGAAGACGCTCCCTACGCTAGTATTGGATTTGAATGTAGTTGTTAATTCTTCTTGAAAGAATGGATAAGGATAAAAGAAGCTTAGAGCCGCGTTTTGGATGGGTTAACATCCTTAACTTGAGGTTACTCTAGGTGGCTGCTTAGAGAGCAGTGCTTGTTGTTACAGAGTTTATAGCTGAAAAGATCCAGGAGGTAGAGAATGTCTACAAGGAGTACACCGTGGAAATCTTCGAAGTCGAGTTCCGGATCAATCTCATATCAAGCTCCATGAAAGATTAATGTGTTGATTGATATGGATTGGTTGAGTCGGAACTAAGCGATTGTGGATTGTGCAGGCCAGTTGGTTCGTATCCCAGGGCCTAAGTGGGGGATAGTCGGTCGTGTACGGCGAAAGAGAGCACACCAAGATAGTGTTCTGTTCGCTTGTGATGATGAGACGGTACCTGTCGCGTGGGTGCACGGGTTATTTAGCTTACGCCTTAGACGATCAATTGAGAGGAAGTATCGGTAGTCAGTGAATCTCTAGACGTGTTTTTGGGAAATCTATCCGGATTCCGGCCGATAGACATGTTGAGATTAGGTTTTACTTGGTCCTTGGATCAGCCCCTGTTGCGAGGACCCCTGTCGTTTGACGTCACTGAGCTCCAAGAGCTATCGAGTTAGCTGCATGAGCTTTCGGAGGAAGGATTCATTCGCCCAGGCAACTAGCCTTGCGGTGCGCCATTTTCGGTTCGTAAGTTTAGTGACTATCGGGAACTCAACAAGGTTACCATCAAGAATAGGTACCCCTTATCTAGGATTGATGACTTGATTAATCAGTTTCAGGGAGCGGCGTGGTTTCGAGAATTGATCTTCATTCGGGTTAGCACCAGCTTAAGGTGAAGGAGGAAGACATCCATAAGGCAACAATCAGAAACAGATACGGGGACTATGAGTTCTTAGTGAATCATGGAGCGAACACTTGTTTGTTCAAAATTGTTGTCGAATTGGGTTTGGAATGTTACTATATGTGTTGAGATGTTAGAGTCGGAGATAAGATAAGGTGTGATGGTGGTGAGGTGCATTAAGTGCACGAAGAAGTCGAGCTTGTTGTCCAGACTAATCTTTTCTTGGTTCTTGTGTTTCCTACACTGGTGGTTACACCCGTAGGCTTCGAGGGTCAAGTAGGGACTGTCGGGATTAGGTGTTTGGGGCTAAATGGAGTAATGTGTTCAGTGGGGTTAATGTTGAAAGGAGTTGTTGATACAAATTGCAATAGAAATAGAGAGGGTGGGGGTTATATAGACCCTATAACAGTTTGTGTATTAAATAGTGAAGTTATCGTTGCACCATATCGATCGTGAAATGCAAGGGATAAGGGTTCGAGCTCCAAGTGGGTGAGAAATGATTGTCGGGGTAAATATTGTGAGTTTTGCTATTCACAGCCAGTGGGGGAGACAATGAATGGTGAATGGTGAATGGTGAATAGTGAATAGTGACCAGTGAATAATGAATAGTGACTGGGGAATAGTGAAAAGTGTTATTAGCAAGGTGTGTACGGCAAAATTTTCTTAAATTGCCATGTGAAATGCCAAGCGCTCATGGGGTGTTGTAAAATTCATGGCGGATAGTCGGACCATTATTGGATAAATCGGTAACGGTGTGCACTAACAATATACTGATTTATTTCAATTTAAAAGTAGAACAAGTGGAGTAGGTTGAAGAGTATTAGAAACGTATGATGGAGGTGGGTGAATGGAATATTCCCTATAAATTTCGAGAAAGTTTCTCGTCGGAGAGGTTGGCGGATATATACTTGAGAGATGTGGTAGTAAGGCACGGAGTGCTTGTGTCGATCATCTGAGATAGAGACTCACTTACCTCGTGATTTTAGGGGCGGTTCGATAACGATTTAGGTACTAAGTTGCATTTTAGTACCGCTTTTCATTCGTAGGCAGATGGACAAAGCGAGCGTACTTTTCAGACGTTGGAAGGTATGCGTCGGACGTGTGTTCTTGATTTTTGCAGATAGTTGGGATATGTACTTGCCGTTAGCCGAGTTTCATATAACAACGGTTTCCTTTCGAGCATTGAGAGGCCGCTATATGAGATGCTTTATGGGAAGAAATGCTGAATTCTGATCTGTTGGGGCGTAGTTAGTCAGAGTGTTCTCGGGAGCTCGGAGGTGGTATAGAAGACCACCAAGAACATTTAAAGGATCAAGGAACGTTTGTAGAGAGCTTAGAGTAGGCAGGAGAGTTATGCAGTTAGACGGAGACCGGACCTAGAGTTCTAGGTGGGTGACCGTGTCTGTTTGAAGGTCTCACCTTGGAAGGGGGTGATCCGTTTCCTGAAGAGGGGCAAGCTTGGGCCCTAATATATTGGATAGTTTACGGTTCATGCTCGTGTCAGGAAGGTGGCCTACAGTTTGGAACTTGTAATGCCTCTTTTCCGAAAATAAAATTTACTAAAATAATCTCTTTTAAATAGTTTTTTTTTCAATTAAAATAAATCCAAAATAAACTAATAAGTCAATTCCAACATTTATTGAAAAGTCAACTAAAAACCCAATTTTAACCAGTAAATAATTAAATAGTGTCGTAAGTCAAGTGCCATTGGAAACATCGCCACGAAGTCAAGCTGGAGCTTTACCCTTATCCTTGTCCGAACTAGCACCTGAAAAAGAGTAACAACTATCGGGATAAGCGAATGCTTAGTGAGCTAGCACAACGCATATTTATAACATTACATGCATACATACCGCATAGGTATCCCAGTTAGCCACATATAACACAAGCATAAAAATCAAATCAACGAATCCAAGCAAAACTCGACTCTCATGAGGTCATAATCTCCCGTCAGTTTGGACACGGGTCGGCCCCCACAACTCACCAAGGGCATGTGGATTCCCTTTCGCCCGTCAGTTAGGACACGGGTCGGCCCCCACAACTCACCAAGGGCATGTGGTTCCCTATCCACGCTATAACGTATACATATACATACAACATCACAAGTACACGAAGTGTAACTCACCTTAATTGCAGAAACGTCAAACACGAACGAATTACCGCAAACCTGGAATAATTTTAACAACTATATTCATTATTATAATTCCCAACAATCCCAATAATTTTCTAGTTAATCCAACCCTCAAGTTAACCCGGACAACACTTAGCCAGTCTAACAACCCTAGGCTAACCCGACTTAAACCTAATAAATCTATTTATATATATATATATATATATGGTTTCTTTTTTAAAAAAAAAGTATTAATATATGTATACATATATTTATTTGCTAAAGGAAATCTGACAACAGCAACATCAAATCATTATACATGTTTATATATATATTTATTTATTTATTTGTTAAAGAATGACAACTACAACAGCACCATTGTACATATATATATATATATATATATATTTATATACTTACTTGCTAAGAGCAAACTCACAACAACAACAACATTGCACAACACCCGCCATCCACACCATCGTCACCACTGGCTGTCGCCGGCGTGACGTCCACAGCCCCTAAGCCGGCGGTCGCCGGCGCCGGACGAAACAACCACCACCACTGCCGACCGATGTTGACAGCCACATAACTCCATCGCGCGAACGCCGGCGGGAACACCACGACGGCGACGGTCGTCCTTGCTTCGCCGGCCAAAACCGTCGACGGACCACCACCGCACCGTCTTTTACCACAGCCGCACACCAGCGGCCAACTGGTCCGGTGTTAACGACCACCCACACCAGTTTCCACCGGCGCGATGGAAACAACGGCGGCGGCCAGTGGTCGCCGGCCAAAGCCGCAACCACCGTACCACAGCCTAACGAACCCAAAAACACGAAAGATACGAGAGATTTTACGACTTACCTTATGGACGAGAACAACCTCAAACCTCTCTCCTTTTCCGGCAACAACTCCGGCAAACTCTCCGGCGTACTGTTTCCCTTCCCGAAAGATGTCTCTCACGACTTCCTCTCTCTCTTTTTCTTTGACTTTCTCAACAAAAAAAGGTAAAAAGGGAGGTAGCCTCTAGGTAGGGTATTTAAGTTACATCTATCCCTATCCTATTCTAACTTAATCTCTCCCAACACTTATCTGATAACTTAAAATAATAATAATAATAATAATAATAATAATAATAATAATAATAATAATCTTAATAATATTAGTATTAATATTGACTAAAAAAATGGGGTGTTACAGAACTACCGGAAGTCCTGAGTCAGATCCACAACATGTTCCACGTGTCTCAATTGCGTAAGTGTCTGGCCGATAAGACAACGCATATAGCGATGGATGACATTCATGGGACGAAAGCCTGAACTATGTGAGAGGTTTGTGGCAGAGTTGGATCGAAAGGTGAAAAGACCCCGGAAAAAGGAGATAGGCACCGTGAAGGTTCAGTGGCAGCATCGTAAGGGTTCCGAGTAGACTTGGGAACCAGAAGCCGAGATGCGTGAGAAATACCCGGAGCTGTTCGCAGATTGATTTTGGGGACGAAATCCGTGTAAGTGGGGGAGAGTTGTAATGTCCCAAATTTTGGATTATTAATTAATATTATTGTTGGTAAAGTAAATAGATTTGGGTTTAAATTATGAATTGTTGTGTGCTTAGGATTAGGAGTGGGCTTAGCCTAGAAAAAAGCTCGGGCCCGGGTTTATAAATATTCCAAAACTCCTAATTATTCCCTCACAATTCTTATTTTTTTTCTAACTTGGAGAGAAAGAAAGAGAGAGTGAGAGAGAGAAGCTGAGAGAGTAAGAGAGATCGAGAAAGAAAGAGAGGGAAGTCGGAGAAGAAGAGGTTTGATCGAGGGTTTGGATTCGGTGTTCCGATCGCGTAAGGTATGGTTTCCAACTCGTTATTAATCATTCCGTAAAGCTAGGGTTTTGATTAGTTGTGTTCGAGGATTGTTTATTGTTGGTTTTCGATGTAAATCGCACTCAGGACTAAGTTTGGGGTTGAATTTGGAAATTCCCGTCAGGATTGCGCAGCCGTGGGAGATCAGCTTGTTCTCCCTCGTTAACCGTCAGATCTGTTAGGATTTTATGCGAGACAGTAACAGGGTTTACCGTGTCCAATGTTATAAGACACTAGTAGGTCACACCGCTACACACCTAATTTGAGAACATATGTGTGTGAGAAATAATTAATTGTTTTTAATTATTAAAGCAGAGAAAAGAATAAATAATTAATTAATTATTTATTAAATATAACTAATTAGTTTGATTAATTAAGGAGATAATTGTTAAAGGAATTATAATTGGTTACAATCACTGCCTTATTTATCTTTATAAATAGAGACTTAAGGTGATAAACTAGATAACTAAGAATCCTAAAAATTACTCTCCTTCTCTCTCCCTCTCTTTGCCGTCGGCCTCTCACACACACGAACGACCGGAGTCGTTTTCCGATCAGTCACGGTGGTCTAGCAACTTGTCTCATGTGGTGTCAGTAGCGATGTACCCCCTGCTCGCGTTTCGGAGAATATTCGCTAAAAGGTAAACACCGTTTAAACCCCTTATTTGTATCTTTTAGGTTTAAGGTTGGATCCGATTGGGAATCGTTTTTGTTATCCGCTGCGCGTTTTATTGCCTCCGATTCCCAATAGTGGTATTAGAGCCACTTCCTAAACCTACAAATCAGGTTTATTAAATTGTTTAGGTTTATAAAATCTGATTTTTATATGTTTAAAGTGTTAAAAAATTGATTTTTTGTAAAACCTAACGAATTCGAGACGATCGGCGGTGGAACGGCGGCAGTTAGCCGGCCGGACCACCTGGCCGATCGCCGGCCGTCGTCCACCTCAAAGCAACCGACGGCTCACCACAGTTGGTGGTGGCCGCCGGCTGTCCCCGAATGATGACCGCCGCACCACAGATCATGGTCGCGGCGTCAGCTACGGCCAAAATCAAACCACCACACCACCGTTTGTGGTGGCGGTGGCAATTACTTAAACCGTCGGGAGCGGTGGCGGTGGTGGTTTTAACTGTTGCCGTCATCGTGATCCCACCGAATGGTGGCTGCGGCGTCGGCCCCGTCGCAAACGACCGCCACCCCACCATTTGTGGTGGCGGCGTCGATGATGTTGTTGTTGTATGCCGGAAACGGCGGCGGTGGTAGCAATTTGCTGCTGCCGTCGTCGAAACCCACCAGTGGCGACGGTGGTGGCTGATTTGCTGCTGCCGTCGTGGTGGCGATGGTGGTTTTTGTCGTTCTCCGAGAGTGGCTGCAGCGGTGGCGTTGGCTACCACTGTCGTCGCCGGTGACGACGATTGGTGGTGGCCGTAGTCGATAACCGCCGCAAAGGGGTATCGGCCATTGCCGGATTTAGTTTCCGATCAGGAGAGACGACGGCGGTGGCCCTTGGGCTACTGTCTTCGATCACCAGCTCGCACCGCGTGGAGCTTCGGCTCGCGCTACGAGGAGCCCTAGCTCTCACCACGAGCAGGCGCCAGTTGGTGGTAGCTGTTGCTTTTCCAGACACCGACCAGTACGGGGGCGATGGCAGGTGGCTGTTGTTGTTCGTGGTAGGTAACAACGGATAAGAGTTTATCTTAAACCAGATAGGTTTAAAGCCCTAGAACTAAAAATTATTTTTTAATAATAAATTAATTTTAGTTTAATTAGTTTTATTTAATGAAAATAGAATCTAATTAAGGTTTTAAGTTCGTTATTTGATGACACAGTCAAACCCTTTTGACCCGTGGTTGTACTTTAGCCATGCATGTTTATTTTATTTATTTATCTGTTTAGTTTTTGGTTACGGGAGACCTGCGTGCCATTTACAACCCATTATTATGTAATATTTCTTTAAATAAAGTATCGAAGAATCAAGAACTGAAGACGAAGCACGGAGACAACCATGGATCTTGGAGCCAGTGGGAGCGCCGAGAAGATCTTTCCTTGTGTGTTGTAGTCACTTAGGATTGAGACCATCGTTTTGTTGGCTCACAAAACGACAATAGTTTAAGGGTTAAGACTGTGACATGTTGTTAATTGCGTGGTTGTTTATATTTAAATTGCGTGGTTGAAATTAAATATAAACTGTTAAAATAAAATGGATACAAATACAGTTTGTGTTTGGATCCAAGTTTTTGAAAAACTGGCAATTTTTGGAACCTTGTTAAAATCATAGATCAGTGAGTGCAACCCACTTTAGGGACATCTCCGGTGTAAGGTACGCAGGGCGTTGTGAGTGAGCACACCTTGAGCGCCCGCATTGAAACCGAAACTGAAGGGGATAAAAACTCTGCGAATTATCTCCGGGTGATACCGGCAAGAGTATGTCCAGGTCCCGGGTGGTGCGATCTGCTTTGGTAATTATTTATTCACCGGGTGGTACCGGGCCAAAATGCACTAGAGGGACTAAATATGCACACATTAAATATCTGATGTCCCGACGATCTAGAAGTCGTGTTTTCGTATTAAAATGCGATTGGTATAAGTTTTACCTACCATAAATCGCATGAGTCGGCTTGACATGAACACATGGTTGCCGACACATGTGAAATATGGATTCTAGTCTAATAAATTAATTTAAGGGTTATAATTTATTAGAAGTTTTATAATTATAAACTAAATCGTAATTTTATTCTTGTAGATGTCTAAATCTGTAGTCCCGTTTTACACCCCTGAGGAATCGCTCCGCCTCATCAATAGCAAATGGAAGCTTACAGGTCAAAATTTTCCAGTTTGGAAAATGCACCTTGACAATGTCTTGAGTGCACAGGGTAAGTTGTACATTTTGGAAAAACCTATTTCACGACCTAAGAGCAATTCTCCTAAAAAGGATTTTGCTCAGTACTTTAAATATTTGGCGGATGAATTTGATGTCATGTCGATTCTGATTTTCTCTATATCACCCGAGCTTACGGGAGGTCTAAGAGATAAATCCTGCCATGAGGTCGTGAAAGATATAGAAACCCAACTAGGTTTCTATAAGCATACAGGTAAGCTTCTGATCATGAAAGAGATACTTTCACTGAAGCTAAGAAAGAACCAATCAGTTAAAGATCATCTTATCGAAATGAGAAGACTCTTTAAATATTTGACACCTCTAGGATAAAAAATGGCTCAAGAAGAGTTAATGCATCTCATGTGGTATTCACTCCCGAACGAGATATGTGACACAGCTAGTGCCTACATGAAAGAACCAAGGAAAGACGTGGCAATGTTGCACGAGGACATTTTGGCTAGTCTAGAGCCGAAACCAGCACCTGCTGAACTCATGGACAGTGATTGGATTGATGAGTTGGGAGACCTGAGTTGCCCAGAATGCGGTAGCCAGGATATTTGCGAGCACTCGATAAATATCAACCAGATAGAGATCGGTTTACCCGATTCTCCAGGTATCTTTATGATAGATTGCTTAATCACTTCTTATGAATCATGGGTAATTGACACAGGCAGTGGTAACCACATTTGTAATCATTTACAGGGATTCACTAGAAGAGAGACTTTGAGGAAGGACCGTTCGAACCTACGAGTTGGCGAAGGCACACCGCTGATAGCTGAAGCAGTAGGATCTTATAGTCTTAGTTTACCCTCGGGTCCAGTGTTGGAACTAGAAAATTGTTATTATGTTCCAAAGATGATTAAGAATGTTATGTCTTTTGATTTATTGGTAGACCAAGGTTTTTATTATAAATATGATTATAAAATGCTTTCAGTCTTTAAAAACAATATTTTCTATTTTAAAGCTACACCTGTGAATGGTCTATATGCGGTAAATCTGCAAGATGATAATAAAGAAATCTATCATATAAGTAAACGATCCAAAGACATTGAGGATCAAACTTACCTCTGACGTTGTCGTCTAGGCCACATAAACAAGAAACGCGTTCAAATACACCTAAAAGGAGGTTTTCTTGGTACTTTTGATTTTAAACCTTTTGACAACTGCGAATCCTGTTTATCTGGCAAGATGACAAAGGAACCTTTCAACAATAATAATGAAAGGGCCACTGACTTGTTAGAAATAGTTCACACAGATGTGTGTGGACCATTTAGTCATGAGGCAAGAGGAGGATATCGGTACTTCATTACATTTACTGACGATTTCAGTAGATATGGTTATGTCTACCTTATGAGACATAAATCTGAAAGCTTTGAGAAATTCAGAGAATATCATAATGAAGTACAGAATCAACTTGACAGAAAGATCAAGTTTTTACGGTCGGATCGAGGAGGCGAATATATTAGTCAAGAGTTTGGCAATCATCTGATGGAATGTGGGATTGTATCACAACTCACACCTCCGTATACACCTCAGATGAATGGTGTGTCAGAAAGGAGGAATCGTACATTGCTTGACATGGTACGATCGATGATGTGTCACTCTACACTATCAGTATCATTCTGGGGACATGCGCTCGAAACAACAGCACATATACTGAACAGAGCGCCAACTAAGTCGGTAGAAAAGACATCGTACGAATTGTGGAAAGGTAAAAAACCCAAAATGTCTTTTCCAAAAATTTGGGGTTGTGAGGTTTACGTCAAGCGACCTACCTCAGAAAAACTCAAACCCAAATCCGACAAGTGTTTCTTCGTGGGATATCCCAAGACCACCGTGGGATATTCCTTCTACAACCCTAAAGAGAACAAAGTATTTGTGGTTCGAAATGGAAAATTTCTGGAAGAAAGTTTCTCAGTTCTGGGAACACCGGAGAGGATGTAGATCTACAGGTAGTAGACGAAGATAACACTGCACCGACTGTTGAGCCAGAAATTCAACATGAAAATTTTGAACCTCAATCCGATCCGATTGAGGAAGTGCAAACACAGGACTTTCGCAGATCCACAAGGGTAAGACAAGAACCAGATAGGTATCTTGGGTTTCTAGTCTCTCAAGTTGGTGGAGACTTGAATGAATCAACATCGTATGGAGAAGTTGTGTCAGGCAGTGAGTCTGAACAATGGCAAGAAGCCATGAAGGCCGAGATGCAGTCCATGTACGACAACCAAGTATGGGAGTTGATTGATTTGCCCCAGCACTGTAGAGCTGTTGGACGTAAGTGGGTTTTTAAGAAGAAAACTGACATGGATGGGAATGTGCACACTTTTACGGCTAGACTGGTCGCAAAAGGATTCACGCAAACTCATGGTATTGACTATGATGAAACCTTTTCGCCAGTAGCCATGTTAAAATCAATTAGGATTCTGATTGCCATTTCAGCGTATTTTAATTACGAGATCTGGCAAATGGATGTCAAGGCAGCCTTTCTGAACGGAAGGTTAACAGAAGACGTCTACATGGAACAACCAGAAGGATTTGAAGATCCTGAGAATCCTAATAAAGTGTGTAAACTGCTAAAATCCATTTATGGATTAAAGCAAGCATCTCGTAGCTGGAACTTACATTTTGATGTGCGAATCAAAGAGTTTGGTTTCGCAAAAAGTGAGTTTGAGCCATGTGTCTACACTAAGTTCAGTGGGAGCATAGTAACCTTCTTGGTCTTGCACGTAGATGATTTTCTACTCATAGGAAACGATGTACCAACTTAACAGAGTGTAAAGGGTTGGTTAAGCAAATGTTTCCAGATGAAAGACCTTGGAGAAGCCGCTTATATACTTGGCATAAAGATCTACAGAAATAGATCTAAGCGGCTTATCGGACTTAGTCAAAGTACATACGTTGACAAAATCCTAAAGAAATTCAGGATGGATGAATCCAAGAAAGGGTTTATGCGGATGCAACATGGCATAGTGTTAAGTAAAACACAGTGTCCTGTTTCTAGTCAAGATCAGGACAAAATTAAATTAGTTCCATATGCTTTAGCAATTGGATCTATCATGTATGCCATGTTATGTACTAGGCCCGATGTTGCTTACTCAGTAAGTGTGACGAGCAGATATCAACAGAATCCAGGAGAACCTCATTGGGTGGCTATCAAGAACATTCTCAAGTACTTGAGAAGAACGAAAGACATGTTCTTGGTCTTTGGAGGTTCTGAGGATGAAATTAGTGTCACCAGAGATTCTGACGCTAGTTTCCAGACCGACAGAGATGATTTTAGATCACAGTAGGGTACGTTTTGACCCTAAAAAACGGAGGCGCGATCTCATGGAAGAGCTCGAAGCAAGATACGATTGCAGATTCAACTATAGAAGCAGAGTACATTGCAGCATCTGATGCGGCAAAGGAAGCTGTCTAGCTGAAGAATTTTCTATCGGATCTAAGAGTCGTTGCCAGTGTCTCTAGACCAATCGATATATTCTGTGACAAGTCGGGAGCCGTGGCACAAGCAAAGGAACCCAGAGAGCATCACAAGTCAAGACACGTGCTCAGAAAGTATCACCTCATCCGAGAGATCATTGGAAGAGGAGATGTGAGAATATGCAAGATTCTGGCGGAAGACAATGTCGCAGATCTGCTGACAAAGCCACTAGCAAGGGTGAAGCATGAGGCTCATGCAAGTTCCACTGGGATGCAGTACCTGGACACCAGTAGCTAGTTTTAGTTTATTGTTATTACAGTACTTTAATTTTGAGACATTAGATCATGTAAAGTTTTATTTCACAGTGAGATTGAAATATTGGAGGTTTTAAATTCATATTTGTTTCAAAAGTTAAACTGTTTTTGCATATTTAATGTATCCATGATTTATGCAAAGTCTTGCGATAAAATCTAAATTTCCGTAGCCACTTATTAAAATGGGAATTTTAATAGGGAGTTTAACGCTATTATAAATGCTTGATGATTTATTCAAAGTAAAGAATAAAAGCACAAGTGATGTGACCAAGTATTTATAGATACCCATAATAGTGTTTGAGTATTGGAAGTGACCAGTTTCAAGTCTGCTTCATGGAGCCCCAGTCATAAGCATTGACTTGACGATAGGTTGTCCTTAGACCTGAGATATTTGGTTTGGGAACACGAGGACTACTGTACTCTTAGCGCGTTCTAACGCTGCACCGTAACAGAGTGGCCATACGGGACGTGACTAGATGCAGCGGAAGCCGTGGATCCAAATGCAGATAGTCAAGAAGGGATTTGCACCTCTGCAAAAGAGAGATATTTCCGGGCCCCTTGACGATTAAGATTAGCAAAAAACGCGTGGCCACGCTCGGATAGAATAACAGTTGTTTTTTAATAATATCCGTTACTTCAGGCAATCAAAATCAGAGTCGAGAAATACTTGAATTTGAGAAATGAATCCTCCACCCCATGTCTCAAATTCATTTTTGAAATATCGCGTGCGAAAGGAATGAACCTGTGTACAAATTCAAGCGTGAATTGTATCTCTGGATATAAGAGATCTTATAATCTGGTTAACCTAAGTGTCTGGCTAGGGACCTCCTAAGGCTAATGGTAACAGTATAGTTACATGTCTTGCACAAGTGGGAGTCTATTAGGATTATGTGCGAGAGAGTAACAGGGATTACCGTGTCCAATGTTATAAGACACTAGTAGGTCACACCGCTGCACACCTAATTTGAGAACATATGTGTGTGAGAAATAATTAATTGTTTTTAATTATTAAAGAAGAGAAAAGAATAGATAATTAGTTAATTATTTATTAAATATAACTAATCAGTTTGATTAATTAACGAGATAATTATTAAAGGAATTATGATTGGTTACAATCACTACCTTATTTATCTTTATAAATAGAGGCTTAAGGTGATAAACCAGATAACTAAGAATCCGAAAAATTACTCTCCCTCTCTCTCTCTCCTTGACGCCGGCCTCTCACACACACGAACGACCGGAGTCATTTTCCGATCAGTCACGGTGGTCTAGCAACCTGTCTCACGTGGTGTCAGTAGCGGTGTACCCCCTGCTCGCGTTTCGGAGAATATTCGCTAAAAGGTAAACACCATTTAAACCCCTTATTTGTATATGTTAGGTTTAAGGTTGGATCCGATTGGGAATCGTTTTTGTTATCCGCTGCGCGTTTTATTGCCTCCGATTCCCAACAGGATCGTCGTGAAATTTGGACAGCGGCTTCACGACTCATTGTTCTTCAATCTGACTGGAGGGATCGAGCATCGGAGGCTCCACTAAGGAGTAGCAACTGGTTGAAGTTGGCTGATTTTCCAGGAAAGCGAATTCGGTAATTTAGGGACTTAAGCGGTGTGTGTAAGCGATTCTCGAAGGCAAACAACGGAGAATCAAGTGTTGTTGTTAATCGATCGCAAGGTATGAATTCTAAACCCTTGTAGCGTTATATTTTCCTAGTTTATGTAGTTGAATAAGAGGTTAGGGTTTGTACAAAATTGGTTGGGGATTTATGATCAATTGATCATCAGTCGGATGTTTAGATAATGGGTTTATGTTATAGAATAAAATTGAATATGTGGGTATAGTTTGTATACATCTATTAGGTCAAAAGAAGCTGATTTGGAGGTTGGAGGTAGAAACCTCGGTTGTTTGGCCGACAACACGCCGTTTGCACTAGGTCAATTTTATGTTTTTCCTACGGGTTCGTTTGGGGTTTACTTGAATGTTCTCCCCTAAGAGATGGTTAAAGAGGGTGAGTGGTGAACTTTGGTAGGATTTGGACAAGTTTTGCTTTGTTATTTCTGTAAGAGGCCGGTTTAGAGTTAGAAACCCATTTTGGGTCGGTTTATATATGTATATGCATGTGTATATCTATAGGTTGTTCGTGGTGAACCTTTTTCTTGTGGACGTGCTTACTTGGGTAGCATCTCGCCAAGTGAGTTACACTATATATGTTTTGCGTTGTTATGGGTTTATATATTCGTAATAGTGTGTGTAGTAGGGAACCACATGCCCTTGATGAGTTGTGGGGGCCGACCCGTGTCCTAAACAGATGGGAGAAAGGGAAACCACATGCCCTTGGTAAGTTGTGGGGGCCGACCCGTGTCCAAACTGAAGGGAGATTTATATCGATCTCATGAGAGTCGGGTGTACGTTGAGTCTGTTGATTGTTGACATGTTATGATGTGATTGTTGTTGATTGTGATTGGCACCTGTTATGGTATGTAACCATGTGATGATGTGAGTTGTGTATAGTGTCAGCTCACTAAGCGTTTTCGCTTACCCTTTCAGTTGTCTCCCTTTTTCCAGGTACCAGTTCGGGTGTGGATAAGGCCAAGGCCCCGACTTGACTTCCGGCAGTGACAGTTCCGTTCGTTTCGCCTTTCATGGAAATTTTAAAACTTTTTTTTACTAATTAGTTTTAATAAACCGTTTGAACTTGATTATTTATGTGGTTTTCAGTACTTGAACGGTTTGTTTTATTTACTACTGAATTATGGATTTTCTTTAAAAATCAAATTTTTGAAATTTATTTATCAAATTAATTATTTTTGAGAAACGGTGTTACAACTTGGTATCAGAGCCTAGGTTTAAGAGAATCGGCACACACGCTTGCGAGTGTGTGTGTGGTTGGACTTAAACTAGGAGATTTTGGGAAAAAGGAAATCGTCAAGGGTCGAAAATATCAGCGGAGCTTCAAGACGAGGGTGAGCAACACTTTTATGTTATCTTACTATGCTATTACTTATGCGAAGTGTTTGGAACACTAGACTTGTATGATAGAGCATGTGCTAAGCTTTCGAGTTGATATGTGTTGATAATTGTTGTGATTGTTTGTGGATTGGTGTGATACCACTTAGCCTATAAATTGAGGATGTTTGAGGATGGTACTAAGACCAAGTTTCTACTAATGTGACATTGGCGAAGGGTTGCTATGTTAGTAATTATGTGCAGAAGTTGACAAACCAGTGATTACGCATCCAATGTTATAAAGCACTCGAGGGTCACACCTGTGAGGACCTGTAAACCGAAAAAGTGAGATAGTCCCAGTTGGGAGAGATTAAGGATTATAATAGTTAATTATAAATCAGTTGGGTATTTTCCGTATTAAATCCCAAAGTTAAAGGTTTGTTATTGTATATATATTTATTAGATAAATAAATATATAAGTTTATTAATTATTGTATTATATATTTATTAAGCAAATAAATATATAATTGGTTATTAATTAATAAAATAATTATCCAGTTATTCTTTTCTTTAAGAAAAAGAAAAAGGATTATTACCAAAGATAATTATGAGTATTTACGGTAACTAAGTTATATGGAAAATCCTCCATATAAATATAAGCCTAGGGCTTACCAGTTAATCATTATTCATTCATTCCACAACAAAACAAACCAGAAAATCCCTCTCCCTTTTCTCTTGAAAACCGTCGCCCAAACCAAGACCGAAGACCAGTTCGGTTTTTCGCTGTTCGATCAATTTTGGTGTTTTCTTTATACCGGGGACTCAATCCTGCTAGATGGATCTTTCGTTTGGTCGAATACGGGTGGATCTAACTCGAGCGATACAGGTAACAATCTAAACTTATTAATTGTTAGGATTAAGTAAAATTAACGAAAAAGATCTGTGGAATTATTCGGGTTTATAATCCATATCGCTTCCGCATACATCAAACCAGTTAGGTTTGATTCGATAAACTTATTGATCAGTTTGATCACAAAGTTTTTGTCGTGTATCTCAATCAGTTAGGATTGAAATCCACAGTGTTCTTCGTGTCAGTTTGATATGAGGAATGCATAAAAACCCAACAGTGGTATCAGAGCCACAGGTTTATTTTGTTTATTTTATTTACTGTTTTTAGATCCGTTATAAAATTGTTTATTTTGTTTATCATGTTTTTCAAAATCACATGAAAAGAAAAACAGTTTGTTTTTCTTTCAGTTATATTTTGGTTTGATGAATTAAAACAGTTAGTTTAAAGTTCATCAGATAAACCAAAAACTGAATTAATTAATTAAGGTTATCTAGGAAAAGTCTATTTTCAGATAACAGATAAAATCATAGATTTAATGATTTTATGTTAATTAATTGAAGTAATCTTAAAACAATTTGATTTTAGATTAACGATTAAAATCATAGTTAATGGTTTTGAAAATCCGTGTGATTAGATTTCTTGAAAAACAAGTTTGTAAGGTTTTTATGTATTAGTTTACTTTTTAATCAGTTTTGTATTAAAAATCTAAATTTTATCAAAAACCTCACAACCATGGCAATCGGCGCTGGAACGGCGGCAGTTTGCCATCCGGACCGCCGAGTCGATCATCAGCGAAGCCGAGCCGAGCTAATCGCCGGCCACAAGAGATGATGGTGTGGCGATGGCGGAACGACCATTGGCGGGCCAAACCACCTAGCCGCAAGCGGCGGTGGTGGTGAGGCTGTTTGTTGTTCGCCGACGGCGGTGATGGCGGTGGCGTTCACCGCTGCTATCCTCGCCGGTAGGCAGTCACGGTGGTTCTGTTGTTGGCAGCCGGTGATGGCGGTGACAATTTCATTGTTGCCGTCGTCGCCGGCTTATGGTGGCGATGATGGTCAGTTTGCTATTATCGCCGATGGGCCATGAAACCACCAATCGTCAACCTCGATTAGGCGGATTGGTGGTGTGTGACAACTATCAGTTTTGACCTTCAGGTTAGCTACTCGTTAACTCACACAGTAGCGTTTCCGTAGGTTAAAAACTAGTCATTTAAGTTTCTAAATGAAACTAGGTTAGTTTGCGTGAAAAATTTAGGCTAAAACCTAAAAGTCCCGAAAATTGCCCGAAAAAGCCCGTACCGGTCCGAAATCGTTCGAAAATCCTATAATGCCAAAAATTTAAAAGTCAACTTATAAAATAAAAGACTTTGTTAAAAATATAAATAAACTGATCCAAATATTCCAAAACTACTTTCGAAAAAGTCGGTTTCTACCGAAAACGCGCAAAACCGACACTGCGTTTGAAAAATGCAGTGTAATCAATTCAATTAAATAAAAAAAAAAGAGAAAAGAGGAGAGAAGGTGGGACCCACAAGGGGCCGGCCACCCCCCCCCCCCTACACTCTCTCTCTTTCCCTCTTTTCCATCAAAACCATCATTACCACCATTTTCCCATTTCATTTCAAACCTCTCTTCTCTCTCTAACTTCTTTCTCTCTCTAAATTCTCTTCAAAACCTCTCAAAATCCAGCCTTTTTAGCATTCAAAATCTGGAGTTTGAAGATTAAAAACAAGTTTTAGGAGTACTATTAGTGTTATTCAAAGGTAAGATGTGTTGCATGTTAATCTAACTTTGATTTTAAACCCATTTGGGAGCCTTTTTCTTCTTTTCTTGAGGTTTAAATCCTCTTTGTTGGATGAACATCATCCTTGATGTTTGAGGAAGAGATTGAGCCATGACAATGTGTTAGAACATTCGAAAATGGTGAAAATCTATGACTTCTCCATATAAACACAAGATTGATGCGAAAAATCACTCATTTTGGTGTTTTGATACTCATTTTGGATTGAAAATTGTCTTGGTATTGCATGCATGTGTTTTGTTGCTATTCAAAGTTTATTTCATTTATTTTTATATTATATGATTGGGGGATTGAAGTTCATAACCATTAAACCCCAAAAACCCCAAAGTTCATGAGTGTTCTTGGTGAAAAAGTGTTAGTTTGATTTTGAAATGTTGCTGTCCGATTTTTCATGTGTGTTTGGACGTCTCAAAAGTATATTAAACTGAGTTATTTTTCTACAAAAATTTGATAGATTGAGATTTAATGAGTTAGGAAAAAAATCCATTTTGAATCACTCAAAAATTCGGAGTAAAACCCATCCAACCATCTAAAAACTTTTTGATACTCATCAGCTTCTGGTCAGAAAAGTTGTATCACCTTCATGCATGCATATCTCTTTGACATCTTATCCAAAATACATGATTTTTAATTCTAAACTCAAGTTCACTGAGATAGCTTTCTAAACAATCCAAAATCACGTGATTTGGAGGTGTAGGCTGTCCCATGGTGGCAGATTGCACATGCACGACTTTAAGAGGCCATATCTCCCTCAAAAATCGCCCAAATGATGTGAAACTTGTCTCATTAGCTTGGTATATATGTTATCTAGAAAATCCCTTTTGAAATTCGTGATTTGGTGGAGAAATGAATTCTTTATGAAGCAAACATCCCTGACATGTAAATCTGAAAATAAAAGGTGTCCACTGTTTTTGCAAAAATTCTTAAAATATGAAAAACACTTCCAAAAATTATGAAAAATTGTGGGATTGTTGCTAATATCCCAAATTCCAGTAGGTAAAAATTTTGAAACCTAACTCCCTTTGGAACTAGGTTTAATGGTGACACCTTTGCATTGGAACAAATCTGCCAGAATTGGAATATTTCAAAAATGTTATTTTACAAACATTCCTAATTCCCATGTGTTTGGATCATAATCTTAAGCAACAAAAAGTCATTTTATATCAAGATTGAACTTAACAAATGTAGTAAAGGCATTATATAGGATATCGTTACGATTTATTAAATTATGGACCGTTGAATTTAGAACTTACGTCAAATACGTATGTTATAGGGCAATTCTAGATTCGGAGCCGGGACTCGAACACGCATTAACAATTGTCTAAACGCTAAAATCACTCGAGGTGAGTATTCACAGCCCCGTTTTTACCGTTTTTACGTGTTTTGGGGTGAAAAACATGTTGATAATAAAAGTTTTGTAACATCCCAATTATATAGAGATTTATTTTTAGGATTTAGTAGTGTAATTTTAGAATTATTAGGATTTGGGGGTTCTTTTTATAAACTTAATTGAAATAAAGGGGTTAGTTATGATTGTTGGCATAATTATCTAGATTTTTGTGGTAGTCGATTTCTCTAATCAGGTTATATATATACATCTATATATATAGAATTATGTATCCTAAAATAAAACCCTAAGAATCAAACCTAGCTTTTATCGACTTGCAGCCAACAAACCCCACCCGCCCTTCGTCGCCACCACCTAATGCCGCCAGATCCTGCCGTCGTGACCAACCATACAAGCCGACAACGGCAGCCATTTGATTTCGGTTCTACGTGTCGTCGTTGTTAATCTTTGTTCAAATTAGAACGCCAATAAGAGAGGTTGCCGGCCGCGGTCGTTTCGGTTCCGTGATTCGATTACCAGCGTTGTCAGACAACTAGTTAGAACACCAACGATCGTCGGTTGTTAACCGCACCTCAATCGGCTTCATATTCGATTCGGTAAGTTGTTTATGAACGTCTTATTAAAGATTATAGAAGTTCTCTGTCATTAAGTCTTTAAGCAACATATTAAGCTTATAGTTATAGACTAAGTTATTGTTTAGCATAAACCTTTTATGGCATGGTTACGTAGATGGGTATTTATTTAAAAAAGAATGTTGTGAGAATTTACATGAATTATGGGTATTATGTATCTGTGGCGTATGAAAAAGAAGTTTTAAAAAAAAAAGAATTAGCAGAAGGTTCATGGCTTTATTTTTGAAACCATTAATTAGTAAGTGTCGCTAAAGATCAATGAGAGTGCATGGCTTAATTGCAACAGTTGGATTATAGATTGTCACCAAAGGTTCATGCACTTCTACATGCCTTTAGTGACACATAGTTAATTCAAAGAATGAGTCGACATGTGTGTTTATCTTATCGGAAAATCGTGTAATTAGTCGTAACCCTTTTGTAGGTTGATTTATAGATCGATCAGTGTATCAGTTCACGATATCAGGTTTCGTATAACGGGTTGATTATCAGGTGAGTTACACTATATATGTTTTGCGTTATTATGTGTTTATATATGCATAATAGTGTGTGTAAAAGGGAACCACATGCCCTTGATGAGTTGTGGGGGCGGACTCGCGTCCTAAGCTAGCGAGAAAAAGGGAACCACATGCCCTTGGTGAGTTGTGGGGGCCGACCCGTGTCCAAACTGACGGGAGAAAGGGATTCCACATGCCCTTGGTGAGTTGTGGGGGCCGACCCGTGTCCAAACTGACGGGAGTTATATCGATCTCATGAGAGTCGGGTGTACGTTGAGTCTGTTGATTGTTGACATGTTATGATGTGATTGTTGTTGATTGTGATTGGCACCTGTTATGGTATGTAACCATGTGATGATCTGAGATGTGTATAGTGTCAGCTCACTAAGCGTTTTCGCTTACCCTTTAGTTGTCTCCCTTTTTCCAGGTACCAGTTCGAGTGTGGATAAGGGCAAGGCCCTGGCTTGACTTCCGACAGTGACAGTTCCGTTCATTTCGCCTTGCATGGAAGTTTTAAAACTTTTTAGTTAGTTATTTTTAATAAACCGTTTGAACTTGATTATTTATTTGGTTTTCAGTACTTGAACGGTTTGTTCTATTACTACTGAATTATGGATTTTCTTTAACAATCAAATTTTTTGGAATTAATTTATCAAATTAATTATTTTTTGAGAAACGGTGTTACAAGTTTGAGAATTGTGTACACGTATGCTTTTTAGCGAATGTTATGTAAATTGTGTACACGTATGCTTTTTAGCGAATGTTATGTAAATTGTGTACACGTATGCTTTTTAGCAAAGTGATGTAAATTGTGTACACGTATGCTTTCTAGCAAATGTTATATAAATTGTGTACAAGTTTTGCTTTCTAGCAAGTGAATATGCATTATGATGATATGTGCGAGTAAATTTTGCCCCTTAGAATATACACTACCATTAACTCATTAGGAGCCTATGACTTAGTGGATAGCGCTATTTGGTACCAAGACCCACCCGAAGGACTGACGAGTGAAGGGTGCACTATTTCGGAATTAACGGCTACCCATGTGGGGCAGATCCCCACCGCTGAGGTACTCGTTGGAAGACGATCTACCCATGTGGAAGAAAATTCCACCGCTGAGGTAGCTCGCATGAACGCTCTGCCCATGTGGTCCGCTACCACCTCTGAGGTATTCGTTGGGGTTAACGGATTGGTAGTGGCTCGAATTTTTCATATCTTATGCATAAATGTGTATTTTGGCGTGATCGAACGTCCAAGTGTACACGTGGTTTTGAACGTTTAAAGTGGTTCAAAAGTTTTCGATGATAAGTCTGCATGTGAAACTTTTTGTGCATATAAAAACCTGTGAACTCACCAACTCTCGTAGTTGACGTCTCTTTTTAACATGCTTTTCAGGAAATCCAAAGGTTTGATATGGCTTTTTATGGAATTTTGTGATCACCAATCATGTTATGCTGTTTATTTTCGTTTTGTAAAAGATTTGTAAACTTTCAATTATGGTTGGGTTGTAACTTGTAATCACTATTTCGATTTTATTTATGAATGGTTGGTGTTATGTATCTCCTATCGCTATGAAATCTGTGCTGTTGCACCTCGCGTTTCCGCTTTAGCGGGGTGTTACAGACTTGGTATCAGAGCCATAAGTTATAGAGAACATCGGTTTTTCATAAAACCAAGTACTATAACCAACCTTTTTCGAAAAGAAGTTAAAACTTTTAATTAAAAGATTTCGATGTATAGGAGAATTTAAAAACTCGTGTGATTAGAATAGGTGCTGTCCTGGTATATCATAGAAATGCGGAGCCTGATTACCTACGCATAGCCATGATATAAGTAGGATAAGACCTATGAACTAATCATACCGTTACAAATTAAAAGTCGGAACTTTCTAGGAATTCCCTGAAAAATGTATTTTTGTGAGTTCGCATTGGTATGCACAAATTTTCGAAATTGTATCTTGTATATTAACTTAAATCTTTTTATCGCAGTTACCATGTTGCAGGAAACCGACCCGTCCGAGAACCAGTCCCTGGGGTCCCACGAGCCCTCTAGGAGTAGGAGTGTTGCTCCCCGTTCCCAGACCATTGACCGGGAACGTGACCCCTACAGCGATGATGACGCCGACTCACATCGACTTGTCCCTGCTGCCCGGACCGGACTACGGATCCGTACCACCGCTCGGAAGAGCGTGCCTTTGCCCATCCGGATGACTCTCCTCGCCCCCGCTGGGGAGGGGGCGGGGCCATCCCAGGTGAGGGGCCGGGGCGGATCCTCATCCTCGTCATCATCGTCTTCATCGTCTGGATCTCCGCTGCCTTACCGACCATCGTCGCCGATAGCTCGAGTCGCCCAACCACCGCCCGTCGCCCGACCACCGCCGATAGCCCCGATCCCTAGACACCCACACATGGCTCGTGCCCCTGTCCTTTGTCTGAGAGGCATGACCCCGACTGAGCGCCAGGAGGTCGCACGTTTGGCTCGGGGCCAGGATATTCACGAGCATATGATCGACCACCATGACCATATGATTGATTCTCTTCTTGGTGTGGCTGGAGCTGATAGCCAGCAGCTGTCTCGAGTCGTGGCCCTCCTAGGTCACACTATGGACTCACTCCGTCACCTGCACACTCTTGTGTACATGGTGATTGCTCTGGCTATCATCCTGTATGGCTGGGCTGCCTGGAGGGTTAGGTACTAGGATATGGGATCTTTGATAGACCGTTTATTGAACTCTCTTTTATGAACTGATTATTTTGAGGCGTGATGCCTAGTTGTTGAACAATTATGTTTTATTTGGATGGTTGTAATTGCTACAATATTTTGGGTATTTTTGGCGGGTATCTTAAAACCCAAATTTATGCGATGGTTATTTATTATTAGCGTTTTTGGATTGCATGCTTATTGTGATTTGCTTGAAATGATTAAAAGCATTATGTTAATGTGATGGCATAGAATAGCATGGCACTAAATTGTGAAAAGTAAGTAGAAGCGTAACCACATTTAGGTTGCGTAGAAGTCACTAAAACGGTTGAATATGGTATTGTTTTAGAAAAATGCCTCCAAGAAGACAAGACCCGGAGCTTGCAAGACTTGTGTCAGAACAAGTAATGGCTTCGTTACCCAACATAGTCAGTCAAGTGGCAGCTGGGTTAAACACTAATCAAAACAACAATCAAGCAACGAGAGAAACGGATTGCACGTACAAAACCTTTCGGAGCTGTAACCCTAAGGAATTCCACGGAACCGAGGGAGCAGTCGGTTTGTTAGCATGGATTGAAGGCATGGAGTCTGTCCTTCACATCAGTAAGTGTCTTGAAAGGAACAAAGTTGAGTATGCCGCTTGTCTACTCCAAGGACGAGCTCTAACCTGGTGGAACACCCAAGTTCAAACCCGCGACCGTGACGCAACCGGCCAGATTACCTGGGAAGATTTCAAAAAGATGCTCAAGGAGGAATTCTGCCCAAGAAGCGAGATCCAAAACCTGGAAGCTGAGTTATGGCACCATGAGATGAAAGGAAGCGACATCACCACGTACACTACTCGATTTCATGAGTTGGCCAAATTAGTACCTCACCTGGTGACGCCGGAGCAGAATCGAGTCGATAGATATGTTTGGGGATTATCTCCTGAGATCAGAGGAGGTGTAACGGCAGCAGACCCAAAGACTCTGCAGGAAGCAGTCAATCTAGCAAATCGTCTCACCAACAATGCTGTTCGATCGGGAGCATTCTCAAGTGGTAGTGCGAAGGGAAAGAGGAAGGTAGAAGAGCCGGTAAGGAGCAAGCCGGAATAGAGGTTTAACAAGGATCGGAGGGTGGCGAGGAACTTTGGAATCCAGGCGCCAGCCCTAGAAAAAGGGAAAGGGCCGCAGCGCGCGTGTGATAAGTGCCACCGACATCATGTAGGGAGATGCCTGATCTGCTCAAGGTGCAACCGAGCAGGGCATGTTGCACAAGCCTGTAGAGTAGGAGGAAGCCGAGTCTGCTATGAGTGTGGAAGCCCCGATCACTACTGAAACGCGTCCTCCAAGTGACAACAGAGGCCTTACGTGAATCAGGCGCAGCCGGCAAACCAAGGAAATCGTGGAGGATTGGCTAGAGGAAGAGCTTTCGTGATTGGAGCGGAGGAAGCAAGGCAAAACCCTGATGTGGTCACAGGTACGTTTCTTCTCAACAACTATCCTGCTACTGTGCTTTTTGATTCCGGAGCCGATAGAAGTTATGTGTCGTTAGAATTTAGGCCTAAGATAAACAAGAAGTCACAGAACTTGAATGAGGAGCATTTAATTGAGTATTCTAACGGGGAGTTAGTAAAGGCCAGCAAAGTAGTCAAGAAATGCACTCTAGGCTTAGCAGGAGAGGACTTTAGTATAGACTTAATCCCGATCAAGATAGGGAGTTTCGACATAATAGTTGGTATGGATTGGATGCCCAACCACCGAGCGACGATATGCTGTGCTGAGAAAATAGTTAGGCTAGCATTACCCGATGGAGGTGTGCTCGAAGTGCACGGAGAGAAGCCGAAGAGGGACATTAAGATAGTATCGTTCATGAAAATGCGTAGCCATTTGCGAAAGGAGTGTGTAGCATTCATGGCGCACGTGGTAGATCAGAAAGCAGAAAAGAAGTCAATCCAGGATATTCCAGTTGTGCGGGAATTTCCCGAGGTATTCCCGGAAGAACTACCCGGATTACCTCCACCACGGCAAGTAGAATTCTACATCGACTTAATTCCTGGAGCAGGCCCCATAGCAAAGTCGCCTTATCGACTAGCACCGTCCGAGATGCAGGAGCTTTCAAGCCAACTTCAAGAGCTGCTAGACAAAGGATTCATTCGACCCAGCTCTTCACCTTGGGGAGCCCCCGTGTTGTTCGTCAAGAAGAAGGATGGATCTTTCCGCATGTGCATCAATTATAGGGAGCTGAACAAGATCACCATCAAGAACCGATACCCTCTTCCACGCATCGATGATCTATTCGATCAATTGCAAGGAGCTACGTACTTCTCCAAAATCGATCTTCGATCCAGATACCATCAAATGCGAGTTCGTGAAGAAGATGTTGCAAAGACGGCGTTCAGAACTCGTTATGGTCATTATGAGTTCTTGGTAATGCCTTTTGGTTTGACGAACGCTCCAGCAGTGTTCATGGATCTGATGAACCGAGTATGTCGACCGTACTTAGACAAGTTCGTGATTGTCTTCATAGACGACATCCTGATTTACTCGCAAAGCAAGAAGGACCACGAGCATCATTTGAGGCTGATACTGGAACTACTCAAAGCTGAAAAGCTTTATGCCAAATTCTCAAAGTGCGAATTTTGGATCCGAGAAGTTCACTTTTTAGGTCATGTGGTGAACAAAGAAGGAATACACGTCGATCCAACCAAGATCGAGACCATAAAGAAATGGGAAGCCCCGAAGACACCAACAGAAATTCGACAATTTCTCGGATTGGCAGGCTACTACCAGCGATTCATTGCAAATTTCTCCAAGATTGCGCAGCCGTTGACAACCTTAACGCAAAAAGACAAGAAGTTTATTTGGGGAGAGAAACAGGAAGAAGCATTCCAGTTGCTCAAACATAAGTTATGCAATGCACCCATTCTGGCATTGCCCGAGGGAACGGATAACTTTGTGGTGTATTGCGATGCTTCACATCAAGGCTTGGGATGTGTCTTGATGCAGAACGAGAAAGTCATCGCCTATGCATCCAGGCAACTGAAGGTCCACGAGAAGAACTACACCACACATGACTTGGAAAGTTAAAACCTAACAGAGTAATGACCGAGAATCAATACTTCAAGTGCCTTGAGGTCGGTCATTGGAGGCATAACTGCCCAAAGCATTACGAAGCAGGTATAAACACCTCAGGTATTCGTGACTGCTTAAGTTTATCACTTTCGCTTGTTAGTTTACAAATGAGTTGACAACTAGAAGCAAATGTTTTATTGCAGGTGGTCATTAAAACTGAAGTGCCCAGATTGCAAGGATCAGCATACAAGTTTACTTTTAGATATTATCAACACAGTTTTAAACTTTTATGATTTAAAACAATCTTGTTTTTCCAAAATTTGGATTTTTGGGTTTTAAATGTTTATCGATTTTAAAATTTAAAATTATAGTCTTGATTTAAATATCTTTATGCATGATATTATGAATCTGTATAAGTCAAGTTAGACTTGATTCAAAATTAGATCCTAGATGTTGCCTATTACACTAACAGTATTACTTTAATTAAATAAAGTAATGTATATGAAAACTGTCAAATGACACGAAGTACTATAATGTGTTTTGAATAAAATATTTATGAGTAAAGGAATATGAAAGTATTTTCTGATCAGAATTAATTACTCATATGTTTTAAGGAATTTAGGATATTATCTCAGATATCGTTGATAATATCAGTGTTTATAAAACTAGAGAAACTTCCAAGTTTTGGAATTAGGATTTAAATAAAGTCCAGTTAAGTTTTATAAATGTTAAAATTCTCGTGTTCATTTATTAAAATAGAATTGACTAAGTAATCAAGTTTTGACTAAGTCAATAGTTAATTTTGAGTAATAGTTAGTTTTCATATAGGTTAGTGGGAGCCCAGTTTACTCTTTATCTACTCTATGATAAAGAATAAAAGATAAAAAATTGTTGATTTAATATATCTCGGAATTCATATCCAGGTAGGATGTAAATTCATACGATCTACCTTTTAGTCAAAAGGGTAGAACAAAAGTTTCAAAGACTTTGAAACAAAATAAAGTCGTACTTGACTTTTTGAGAAAAATCAATAATTAAAGTGTGTTGGAATAGTTATTAAAGATAGTAGTTATCTTTTAGACTAGAAAGTGTTGTAAACATTAGAATAAATTTCCGGAAATTTGCCAGTTTGGTAAATCGAAATTTTATCAGATTTTAGGTATAAATCATTCATCTACATAGCAACTAAGGGAAGTTGCAGTTTAACTTTACATATTCAGAGAAACTAGGAGTTATTCCAGTATCTCCAAGTTCAGGGAATATGGTAAAGAAAAGTCTAATTTTTGTTTAAAGTGTTTGCAAAACAAAGATTAGTAGAATCAAGTAAATTGTATCAGATGATACAAACTTGTATTTTTTGGTTGTTACTTTGATTAATACGGTAAACATTAATCAAATGGTTTAAACTGAAGTTAGGTGACACTTCGTTTAAATCCGTATTTAGTAAACGTTGAATAGACACCATAAAAGTAATTAAGAAACTCCATTATTTTTGTTATTATTACAGAGTGTAATATGGACTATACAAAAATAGTTTCTTTATCACTTTTATATATTTTGCATGTTTTTATCCAGGAATGATTTTTCATTCGAAATTTGTCCGTGACAACTTATCGTCGTGGGAACCCGATATGGCTTTAAAGTCATTGTGAGCTTTTGGGTAGTTATGATCAGTTGATTGAATAACAGCTACAAGTGATGTAGACCAAAAGTTGCACAGATATTCGATAGAGTAGCGAGTATCAGACGTGATCCGCGGTTGAGATTACTTCTTGGATTTTGTCATAAGTAACTCTCACAGTGGTTGTCCTTATCACCTGAGGTATTTGGTTTGATATCATGAGGACTATTGGATACTTAGTGCGTTCAACCACTACGCCGTGACATGGTGGCTATAAAGGGCGTAACTAGATTCAGCGGAAGCCGTGGTATTAAATGCAGATATGCAAGATGGGATTTGCACCTCTTCTATGAAGAGAGATATATTCGGGCCCCTTGACTGACTAAACATACTGATGAAGTACATGGCCATGCCCGAACGAACTAATTAGTTCTTTGTCGTTTACCTATCAGTGGAGGTCGGATAGTCAAGAAACATAATCTTGAGTATTTAGAGTTGACTTATTCCAAGTTCATACTCACAGATGAAATATCGTTATGCAAAAGGAAAAGCCAAGATATACCCAATTTATGAACAGTAGTTTCATGAATGTTATTTCCTTATGGAAATGTTTTTATCACCTATCTGGGTATAAGAGTTCTTGTAACCTGGTTAACCTAAGTGCCTGTCTAGGGGCCTCCTTAGGTCCGTGTGCTCAAGGCGGTATTGCCAACTTGGACAAGTGGGAGTCTGTTAGTAATTATGTGCAGAAGTTGACAAACCAGTAATTACGCATCCAACGTTATAAGGCACTCGAGGGTCACACCTGTGAGGACCTGTAAACCGAAAAAGTGAGATAGTCCTAGTTGGGAGAGATTAAGGATTATAATAGTTAATTATAAATCAGTTGGGTATTTTCCGTATTAAATCCCAAAGTTAAAGGTTTGTTATTGTATATATATAAATTAGATAAATAAATATATAAGTTTATTAATTATTGGATTATATATTTATTAAGCAAATAAATATACAATAGGTTATTAATTAATAAAATAACTTTCTAGTTATTCTTTTATTTAAGAAAAAAAAGGATCATTACCAAAGATAATTATGAGTAATTTATGGTAACTGAGTTATATGGAAACTCCTCCATATAAATATAAGCCTAGGGCTTATCTAGTTGTGGAATTGAATGACCTCAAGTAAGTGATGTTTCCAAATTACTTTGTTTTAGTGTTCAGAATGGTGACTACTAGAAGAACATCGGGTAGTGAATCCTGAGAATCTAGAGAGGGTTTGGTTGTGTGGTATGGTTACACTATAGGTTAAGTTGGCCTATAGAGACAAATTAGAGATTGGTATTGCACTATAAGTTAGTTTAACCCATAAGGGTAGTTTGGAGAGCAGATTGCTCGGTAGAACACTCATTAAGTTGACAAGGATCCTAGAGCAATACTAATAAGAAGGTGTTTAGTGCCTGTCGTATGACATAGTACGAGGATTATGTGCTGCGAAATTTAGATTTTGGTGCTAGTGGGAGAAAGACCTAGGAAAGATCGTTTTCCCAAAGAGACAGTAAATCCTGACTTAGGAGGGATGTTTGTGTTTAAGGTTGGAGAGACACTCCAGCAGTCGTGGTTAGGATAGTCTCTCTAGTTGGAGAGAGATGTTTTTCGGATGATAGACCCGAAGATCGAGACAACTCTAACAGCTAGGAATCTGGAAGCCAAGGTCTGCAACAGAGGAGGGATCAAAGACGCAGCCATGTTGACGTCGAAGCATTTCCAAATGCCTATTTAAGGGAAAGAAGGGCCGGTGATTGTCTACGTTGTAGACACCAGGAGCGGAAGACGCTCCCTATGCCAATATTAGATTTTAATCTAGTTGCTAATTCTTCTTGATAGAATGGATAAGGATAAAAGAAGCTTAGAGCCGCGTTTTGGATGGGTTAACATCCTCAACTTGAGGTTACTCTAGGTGGTTGCTTAGAGAGCAGTGCTTGTTGTTACAGAGTTTATAGCCGAAAAGATCCAGGAGGTAGAGAATGTCTACAAGGAGTACACCGTGGAAATCTTCGAAGTCAAGTTCCGGATCAATCTCATATCAAGCTCCATGAAAGAAATTAATGTGTTGATTGATATGGATTGGTCGAGTCGGAACTAAGCGAGTGTGGATTGTGCAGGCCAATTGGTTCGTATCCCAGGGCCCAAGTGGGGGATAGTCAGTCGTGTACGGCGAAAGGGAGTGCACCAAGACGGTGTTATGTTCGGTTGCGATGATGAGACGGTACCTGTCGCTTGGGTGGACGGGTAATTTAGCTTACGCCTTAGACGATCAGTTGAGAGGAAGTATCGGAGTCAGTGAATCTCCGGACGTGTTTTCGGGAGATCTATCGGGATTCCGGCCGATAGGCATGTCGAGATTAGGTTTTACTTGATCCTTAGATCAGCACCAGTTGCGAGGACCCCTGTCGTTTGACGTCACTGAGCTCCAAGAGCTATCGAGTTACCTGCATGAGCTTTCGGAGGAAGGATTCATTCGCCCGGGCAACTAGCCTTGGGGTGCGCCATTTTCGGTTCGTAAAGAAGAAGGACGGCAGTCATCGCATGTTTTGTGACTATCGGGAACTCAACAAGGTTACCATCAAGAATAGGTACCCCTTACCTAGGATTGATGACTTGATAAATCAGCTTCAGGGAGCGGCGTGGTTTCGAGAATTGATCTTCGTTCGGGTTAGCACCAGCTTAAGGTGAAGGAGGAAGACATCCATAAGGCAACAATCAGAAACATATACGGGGACTATGAGTTCTTAGTGATGCCTTTCGGCATCGCTACTGCTCAGCTGCATTTGTGGATTTGATGGACCGGATCTATAGACCGATGCCTGATAGATCGGTGATCGTTTTCATTGGTGAATGTTATTGTAGTAAATCATGGAGCGAACACTTGTTTGTTCGAAATTGTTGTAGAATTCGGTTAGGAATGAAAAAGTGAATGTTACTATATGTGTTGTAATGTTAGAGTCGGAGATAAGAGAAGGTGTGATGGTAGTGAGGTGCATTAAGTGCACGAAGAAGTCAAGCTTGTTGTCCAGACTAATCTTTTCTTGCTTCTTGTGTTTCCTACACTGGTGGTTACACCCATAGGCTTCGAGGGTCAGGTAGGGACTGTCGGGATTAGGTGTTTGGGGCTAAATGGAGTAATGTGTTCAGTGGGGTTAATGATGAGGATTTGTTGGTACAAATTGCAATAGAAATAGAGAGGGTGGGGGTTATATAGACCCTATAACAGTTTGTGTATTAAATAGTGATGTTATCGTTGCACCCTATCGATCGTGAAATGCAAGGGATAAGGGTTCGAGCTCCAAGTGGGGGAGAAATGATTGTCGGGGTAAATATTGTGAGTTGCGCTATTCACAGCCAGTGGGGGAGACAATGAATGGTGAATAGTGAATAGTCACTAAGGAATAGTGAACAGTGTTATTAGCAAGGTGTGTAAGGCGAAATTTTCTTAAATTGTCGTGTGAATTGCCAAGCGCTCATGGGGCGTTGTAAAATTCATGGCGGATAGTCGGACCATTATTGGATAAATCGGTAACAGTGTGCACTAACAATATACTGATTTATTTCAATTTAAAAGTAGAACAAGTGGAGTAGGTTGAAGAGTATTAGAAACGTATGATGGAGGTTGGTGAATGGAATATTCCGTCTTTGAGAAACTCTAAATTTCGAGAAGGTTTCTCGTCGGAGAGGTTGGCGGATATCTACTTGAGAGAGGTGGTAGTAAGGCACGGAGTGCTTGTGTCGATCATCTCAGATAGAGACTCGCTTACCTCGCGATTTTAGGAGCGGTTCGATGACGATTTAGGTACAAAGTTGCATTTTAGTACCGCTTTTCATTCATAGGCAGATGGACAAAGCGAGCATACGTTTCAGACGTTGGAAGGTATGCGTCGGACGTATGTTCTTGATTTTTGGAGATAGTTGGGATATGTACTTGTCGTTAG
This sequence comes from Centaurea solstitialis, assembly GCA_030169165.1. NCBI lineage: Eukaryota > Viridiplantae > Streptophyta > Magnoliopsida > Asterales > Asteraceae > Centaurea > Centaurea solstitialis. The sequence goes on from CM058045.1 coordinate 33,947,515, forward strand.
CCGAGTTTCGTATAAACAACGGTTTCCTTTCGAGCATTGAGAGGCCGCTATATGAGATGCTTTACGGGAAGAAATGTTGAATTCTGATCTGTTGGGGCGAAGTTAGTCAGAGTGTTCTCGGGAGCTTGGAGGTGGTACAGAAGACCACCGAGAACATTTAAAGGATCAAGGAACGTTTGTAGAGAGCTTAGAGTAGGCGGGAGAGTTATGCAGTTAGACGGAGACCGGACCTAGAGTTCTAGGTGGGTGACGGTGTCTTTTTTAAGGTGTCACCTTCGAAGGGTGTGATCCGTTTCCTGAAGAGGGGCAAGCTTGGGCCCCAATATATTGGATCGTTTACGGTTCACGCTCGTGTTGGGAACGTGGCCTAAAGTTTGGAACTACCGGAAGTCCTGAGTCAGATCCCCAACACGTTCCATGTGTCTCAATTGTGTAAGCGTCTGGCCGATGAGACAACGCATATACCGTTGGATGACATTCAGGGGACGAAAGCTTGAACTATGGGAGAGGTTTGTGGCGGAGTGTGGATCGAAAGGTGAAAAGACCCCAGAACAAGGAGATTGGCACCGTGAAGGTTCAGTGGCAGCATCGTAAGGGTTCCGAGTGGACTTGGGAACCAGAAGCCGAGATGCGTGAGAAATACCTAGAGCTGTTCGCAGATTAATTTCGGGGACGAAATCCGTGTAAGTGGGGGAGAGTTGTAACGTCCCAAATTTCTGATTATTAATTATTATTCTTGGTAAAGTAAATAGAGTTGGGTTTAAATTATGAATTGTTGTGGGCTTAGGATTAGGAGTGGGCTTAGCCTAGAAGAAACGTCCGGCCCGAGTTTATAAATATCCCAAAACTCATAATTATTCCCTCACAATTCTTATTTTTTTCTAACTTGGAGAGAAAGAAAGAGAGAGTGAGAGAGAGAAGCTGAGAGAAAAAGAGAGATCGAGAAAGAAAGAGAGGGACGTTGGAGAAGAAGAGGTTTGATCAAGGGTTTCGATTCGGTGTTCCGATCGCGTAAGGTATGGTTTCCAACTCGTTATTAATCGTTCCGTAAAGCTAGGGTTTTGATTAGTTGTGTTCGAGGAATGTTTATTGTTAGTTTTCGACCTAAATCGCACCTAGGGCTGAGTTTGGGGTGAATTTCGAAATTCCCGTCAGGATTGCGCAGCCGTGGGAGATCGGCTTGTTCTCCCTCGTTAACCGTCGGATCATCGTGAAATTTGGATAGCGGCTTCACGACTCATTGTTCTTCAATCTGACTGGAGGGATCGAGCATCGGAGGCTCCAGTAAGGAGCAGCAATCGGTCGAAGTTGGCTGATTTTCCAAGAAAGCGAATTCGGTAATTTGGGGATTTAAGCGATGTGTGTAAGCGATTCTCGAAGGCAAACAACGGGGAATCAAGTGTGGTTGTTAATCGATTGCAAGGTATGAATTCTAAAACCTTGTAGCGTTAGATTTTACTAGTTTATTGTAATAACCAAGATTTCTGGATGGAGTTAATTAAGTTGAGTTTCTGTCAAATGACCTTTTTGTGAGAATATGAGGATTTTGGGTTAAAGGTGTCACTTTTGAAAAGTTTTAATGGTGTGGGCTTATACCATTTTAGGTATGGGTTTGGCCCAAAACCCAAGGTATTTAAACCTTAAACCCTAATCTTTGGCATTTTTGGGAAAGATTAGTGTGTGTGCTTAGTGTGTGTTTTGGAGAGCAACAAAGAGCCGTTTCATCAACTTGCAAGGTCGAGAGATCGTCACCGAGGTAAGTTTCGATGCCCAAAAGTGTAGGATTTACTTATGTTTGATGTAGGATTCCTTTGGAATGAGTTTGGGTGTATTTGGATCGAGTTAGAATCGGTTTTGGTCGATTTTAGGAGAATTTTCGGAACTGTTGGCGTTTTCCGAATCGAAAATCATGTTTTACGAATCGGAAATCATGTTTTCCGAATCGGAAATCATGTTTTCCGAATCGGGAAATTTGTGATGTCTTTTGGGGTGTTTTGCTTCGTTATGCCTTTCCCGAATTGGAAACCTATGTTTTCCGAATCGGGAAATGGGCTAGTTGGGCCGTCATGTTGACCTCGAAAATCTCCGAATCGGAAAATTAGATTTCCCGAACCGGAAAAGTCCGAGTCGGAAAATACCATTTTCCGAATCGGAAAATGGCATTTTCCCGAGTCAGGATTTGGACCCTTGTCCGAGTCCGTTTTTGAGGGGTTTCGATTGTAGGGTTGGTTTTCGAAGAGGATTTTCCATGGTTGTTTTCGAAAAGTGATTTTCCATGGTGACTTAGCGGAACCCTCGTGCTAAGTCTGCCTAGGGTTGTGATAGTTAGTGGGTTTTATTAAGCGCGAATCATAATACCTTAGAATCTTAACAGATTTAGTACGAGGAGGACCTGAGGTAACCGCGAGTTGAGTTCCGCAATCAGGTGAGTTTCCTTGCCTGAATAAGAGTGGGCTAAATGTTTTAACTGATTTAAACTGCCCATATTGTTTTGCTAAATGTTTCTAAATGATGAACTGCCCATGATTTTATGATTACGTGATATGAATGATAACTACATTTAAAGCATGCAATAAATGGTTATGACTGTGATTGCTTGACTGATGTGTTGCACTATGGACACTGGGTACCTTGGGAGTTTACGATTTGGTCTGATCCGCCACTTGGGGGTACCTTGGGACTATGTCCCTTGGGAGTTATTATCAGGCGACCTGGACTGGGCCTGTCTTTCTTTGTCCGCACACATTCAGCAGTTTTTAACTTGATTAATGGCCAGCGGGCCGGAACTGTTTATAACCTGTTTTAGGGAAGTTCACTAGACCTTATGGTCTAACCCTCGTTTTCAAACTCTAAAATCTTTTCAGGGAAAGATCGGACACATAGAGGCAAGGAGAAGGTGAGCGCTTAGAGTAGCGTAGCGGCTTATTTTTGGTACTTATCCTAATAGAATCTCAGCTGTGGAGTGTTGTTCCGCATGCACTCTTAAACCATTTACTTTTGAGTTGAGAATTCTGAGACTTATGCGTAATAGATCACCGCGAATTATTATTATTGCGTAATTATATTTGTTATGTTATTTTGGGTATCAGGGTGTTACATTTATGTAGTTGAATAAGAGGTTAGGGTTTGTACAAAATTAGTTGGGGATTTATGATCAATTGATCATCAATCGGATGTTTAGGTAATGGGTTTATGTTATAGAATGAAATTGAATATCTATAGGTCAAAAGAAGCTGATTTGGAGGTTGGAGGTGGAAACCTCGGTTGTTTGGCCGACAACCCACCGTTTGCACTGGGTCAATTTTATGTTTTTCCTACGGGTTCGTTTGGGGTTTTCTTGAATGTTCTCCCCTAAGGGATAGGGAAAGAGGGTGAGTGGTGAACTTTGGTAGGATCTGGACTAGTTTCGCTTTGTTATTTCCGTAAGAGGTCGGTTTAGAGTTAGAAACCCATTTTAGGTCGTTTATATATGTGTATGCATGTGTATATCTATAGGTTGTTCGTTGTGAACCTTTTTCTTGTGGACGTGCTTACTTGGGTAGCATCTCACCAGGTGCGTTACACTATATATGTTTTGCGTTGTTAAGAGTTTATATATGTGTAACAGTTTGTGTAGAAGGGAACCACATGCCCTTGATGAGTTGTGGGGGCCGACCCGTGTCCAAACTGACGGGAGATTTATATCGATCTCATGAGAGTCGGGTGTACGTTGAGTCTGTTGATTGTTGACATGTTATGATGTGATTGTTGTTGATTGTGATTGGCACCTGTTATGGTATGTAACCATGTGATGATGTGAGATGTGTATAGTGTCAGCGCACTAACCATTTTCGCTTTCCCTTTCAATTGCCTCCCTTTTTCCGGGTACCAGTTCGGGTGTGGATAAGGCCAAGGCCCCGGCTTGACTTCTGGCAGTAACAGTTCCGTTTGTTTCTCCTAGCATGGAAATTTTAAAAGTTTTTTTATTAATTATTTTTAATAAACCGTTTGAACTTGATTATTTATTTGGTTTTCAGTACTTGAACGGTTTGTTTTATTTACTACTGAATTATGGATTTTCTTTAAAAATCGAATTTTTGAAATTTATTAATCAAATTAATTATTTTTGAGAAACGGTGTTACAACTTGGTATCAGAGCCTAGGTTTAAGAGAATCAGCACACACGCTTGCGAGTGTGTGTGTGGTTGGACTTAAACTAGGAGATTTTGGGAAAAAGGAAATGGTCAAGGGTCGGAACTATCAGCGGAGCTTCAAGACGGGGGTGAGCAACACTTTTATGTTATCTTGCTATGCTATTATTTATGCTAAATATTTGGAACACTAGACTTGTATGATAGAGCATGTGCTAAGCTTTCGAGCTGATATGTGTTGATAACTGTTGTGATTGTTTGTGGATTGGTGTCATACCACTTACCCTATAAACTGAGGATGTTTGAGGATGGTACCAAGACCAAGTTTGTACTAATGTGACATTGGCGAAGGGTTGCTAGGCATGTTCTCGTTTAATTGTTGCCTAGTGGTTCTAAGCTGACTATCATTTCTGGTTGGTTATAGTAGTACGGGCCCAAATAATAGTACTAATATAAACACCCATATGAAATTTGATTTGGTTAAGTCTTAGGAATCTCAGTAAATAGACGACAGTGGGAAATTGCTAGATGTGAAATGGTTGGTGTGACTATGAGGTCAACTGTGCATGTTTTGTATTCATGTAGGTATAGATGTAATATAATCGTTAGGGTTGCATGCGCACTAGCAACTAGTATTAGGTGCTTACATGAATGCTATATACGATTAGGGAGTGTAGCGAGACACTCTAGTTGTGTAATTGAATGACCTCAAGTAAGCGATGTTTCCAAATTACCTTGTTTAAGTGTTCAGAATGGTGACTACTAGAAGAACATCGGGTAGTGAATCCTGAGAATTTGGAGACGGTTTGGTTGCCTGGTATGGTTACACTATAGGTTAAGTTGGCAAATAGAGACAAATTAGAGATTGGTATTGCACTATAAGTAAGTTTAACCCATAGGGGTAGTTTGGAGAGCATATTGCTCGGTAGAACACTCATTAAGTTGATAAGGATCCTAGAGAAGTACTAATGAGAAGGTGTTTAGTGCCTATCATATGACATAGTACGAGGATTATGTGTTACGAAATTTAGATTTTGGTGCTAGTTGGAGAAAGACCTAGGAAAGATCGTTTTCCCTAAGAGACAGTAAACCCTGACTTAGGAGGGATGTTTGTGTTTAAGGTTGGAGAGACACTCCAGCAGTCGTGGTTAGGATAGTCTCTCTAGTTGGAGAGAGATGTTTGTCGGATGATAGACCCGAAGATGGAGACAGCTCTAAATGCTAGGAATCTGGAAGCCAAGGTCTGCAGCATAGGAGGGATCGAAGACGCAGCCATGTTAACGTCGAAGCGTTTCCAAATGCCCTATTTAAGGGAAAGAAGGACCGATGATTGTCTACGTGGTGGATACCAGGAGCGGAAGACGGTCCCTGCGCCAGTATTGGATTTGAATGTAGTTGTTAATTCTTCTTGAAAGAGTGGATAAGGATAAAAGAAGCTTAGAGCCCGTTTTGGATGGGTTAACATCCTCAACTTGAGGTTACTGTAGGTGGCTTCTTAGAGAGCAGTGCTTGTGGTTACAGAGTTTATAGCCGAAAAGATCAAGGAGGTAGAGAATGTCTACAAGGAGTACACCGTGGAAATCTTCGAAGTGGACTTCCGGATCAATCTCATATCAGGCTGCATGAAAAAAATTAATGTGATGATTGACATGGATTGGTTGAGTCGGAACTAAGCGATTGTGGATTGTGCATGCCAGTTGGTTCGTATCCCAGGGCCCAAGTGGGGGATAATCGGTCGTGTACGGCGAAAGAGAGCGCACCACGACGGCATTTTGTTCGGTTGTGATGATGAGACAGTACCTGTCGCGTGGGTGCACGAGTTATTTAGCTTACGCCTTAGACGATCAGTTGAGAGGAAGTATCGTTAGTCAGTGAATCTCCGGACGTGTTTTCAGGAGATCTATCGGGATTCCGGCCGATAGACATGTTAAGATTAGGTTTGATTTGATGCTTGGATCAGCACCAGTTGCGAGGACCCCTGTCGTTTGATGCCACTGAGCTCCAAGAGCTATTGATTTAGCTGCATGAGCTTTCGGAGGAAGGATTCATTCGCCCGGGCAACTAGCCTTGGAGTGCGCCATTTTCGGTTCGTAAAGAAGGACGGGATTCATCGCATGTTTTGTGTCGGGAACTCAACAAGGTTACCATCAAGAATAGGTACCCTGTACCTATGATTGATAACTTGATTAATCAGTTTCAGGGAGCGGCGTGGTTTCGAGAATTGATCTTCGTTCGGGTTAGCACCAACTTAGGGTGAAGGAGGAAGACATCCATAAGGCAACAATCAGAAACAGATACGGGGACTATGAGTTCTTAGGGATGCCTTTTGGCATCGCTACTGCTCAACTTTATTTGTGGATTTGATGGACCGGATCTATAGACCGATGCCTGATAGATCGGTGATCGTTTTCATTGGTGAATGTTATTGTAGTAAATCATGGATCGAACACTTGTTTGTTCGAAATTGTTGTAGAATTGGGTTAGCAATGAGAAGATGTGATGGTAGTGAGGTGCATTAAATGCACGAAGAAGTCGAGCTTGTTGTCCAGACTAATCTTTTGTTGGTTCTTGTGTTTCCTACACTAGTGGTTACACCCGTAGGCTTGAAGGGTTAAGTAGGGACTGTCGGGATTAGGTGTTTGTTGCTAAATGGAGTAATATGTTTAGTGGTGTTAATGTTCAAAGGAGTTATTGATACAAATTGCAATAGAAATAGAGAGGGTGGGGGTTATATAGACCCGATAACAGTTTATGTATTAAATAGTGAAGTTATCATTGCACCCTATCAATCGTGAAATGCAAGGGATAAGGGTTCGAGCTCCAAGTTGGGGAGAAATGATTGTCGGGGTAAATATTGTGAGTTTCGCTATTCAGAGCCAGTGGGGGAGACAATTAATGGTGAATAGTGAATAGTGATCAGGGAATAGTGAACAGTGTTATTAGCAAGGTGTGTAAGGCGAAATTTTCTTAAATTGCCGTGTGAATTGCCAAGCGCTCACGGGGAGTTGTAAAATTCAAGGCGGATAGTCGGATCATTATTGGATAAATCGGTAATTGTGTGCACTAACAATATACTTATTTATTTTAATTTAAAAGTAGAACAAGTGAAGTAAGTTGAAGAGTATTAGAAACGTATGATGGAAGTCGGTGAATGGAATATTCCCTATATGAGAAACTCTAAATTTCGGGAAGGTTTCTCGTCGGAGCGGTTGGCGGATATCTACTTGAGAGAGGTGGTAGTAAGGCACGGAGTGCTTGTGTCGATCATCTCAGACAGAGACTCGCTTACCTCACGATTTTAGGAGCGGTTCGATGACGATTTAGGTACTAAGTTGCATTTTAGTACCGCTTTTCATTCGTAGGTGGATGGACAAAGCAAGCGTACTTTTCAGACGTTGGAAGGTATGCGTCGGACGTGTGTTCTTGATTTTTGGAGATAGTTAGGATATGCACTTGCCGTTAGCCGAGTTTCGTATAACAACGGTTTCTTTCGAGCATTGAGAGGCCGCTATATGAGATGCTTTATGGGAAGAAATGTTGAATTCTGATCTGTTAGGGCGAAGTTGGTCAGAGTGTTCTCGGGAGCTTGGAGGTGGTACAAAAGACCACCGAGCACATTCAAAGGATCAAGGAACGTTTGTAAACAGCTTAGAGTAGGCGGGAGAGTTATGCAGTTAGACGGAGACCGGACCTAGAGTTCCAGGTAGGTGTCTGTGTCTGTTTGAAGGTCTCACCTTGGAAGGGGTTATCCGTTTCCGGAATAGGGGCAAGCTTGGGCCCCGGTATATTAGATCGTTTACGGTTCATGCTCGTGTCGGGAAGGTGGCCTACAGTTTGGAACTACCGGAAGTCCTGAGTCAGATCCACAACACATTCCACGTGTATCAATTGCGTAAGTGTCTGGCCGATGAGACAACTGTCAGGATTATGTGCAAGACAGTAACAGGGATTACCGTATCCAATGTTATAAGACACTAGTGGGTCACACCGCTGCACACCCAATTAGAGACCAATTGGATTTACCAGTTCGATGGAATTATTAACTAGTATAAATTAATTATTTAGAGAAATAAATGATAAATAGTTATTTACTATTTATAGAATAATAAAATATCAGTTGGTATATTTTATTAAATTGATTAATAGTGAAATTAATTAATTAAAGGGTTTATATTTAATTAATAGTTTAATTAATTAAATAGAAGGTTTTTTAAGTCTAATTAAATGGTCTTATAGGCTTTTATTAGATGGGTTTTCTTAAGTTGGGTATTACCATATTTAGAGTTATAAATATATGGTATAACCATGATCATTCATTCCATCCATTCAAGAAAAAGCTGAAAAGAAACCCAGAGAAAAACCCTAAACCCTCCCAGTCCCTCTCTCTCCATCGATTTCAAGGAAATCCTCGGGTGGTCTAGCAGCCAGTCTTTTGGTGGTGCAGTAGCGGTGTATCCCTCACCAGCATTCCAAAAGTTTTATCGTTCGAAAAAGGTAAACTAACTAAACACCCTTATTTTTGTATGTTTGGTTTTGGTTGGATCTCGTTTGGGAATTCGTTTATGTTTTTCCGCTGCGCGTTTATCGCCCGTAGATTCCCAACAGTGGTATCAGAGCCACTTCCTAAACCTGCAGATCAAGCTTGTTAGTTGTTTAGGTTTGTAAAAATTTGATTTTTATCTGTTTCTCGTTTTAAAAATTGAATTTAAAAAAAACTAACGAACCGACGATTGATGACGGAACGACGGCAGTTGGCCGGTCGCACCGCCAGGCTGATCACCAGCGAGGCTATCGGACTTGAACGCCAGCCGCACCACAAACGGTGGTCGTGGCGTCTGATGTTGCACTCGAAACGATCGTCGGCCGCACCACGAATGGTGGTTGCGGCGTCGGCTGCTGCCGCGTTCGGTCGCCACACCACCGATTGTGGTGGTGGCATGAATGATCGTGGTCGGCGAACCACCACACGGTTTGTGGTGGTGGCGCTGATGGTTTAATCAATCGCCGATCGGCGACGGTGGCCAATCGGCGCGGTCGTCGTGATGGCGATGGTCGTGTTTGTTGTTTCGTCGGGAAGCGGCGGCGGTGGTGGCCCTTGCTGCGACCGTCGTTGTATTCCCACCGATGGCGACGACGGTGGTTGATTTCGCCGTTGTCGTCGTCGGCGATGGCGACCTTGATAATGGCGGTGGTCGATTGCCGCCACAAGGTGGCGTCGGCTGCTGCAGGTTTCGATCAAACGTGGTTGTGGCGGCGGCGGTGGCAACTGCACTGCTGTCGTCACCGATAAACCACGAACCACCAGTTCGCGCCGCGAGCAGCTTCGTTTCGCGCCGCGAGCAGCAACTGGTGGCGGTGGCTGTTGTTTTTTCGGTCACCGACTAGTGCGGCGGCGATGGCAGTTAGCTGTTACCATACGCGGTTGGTGACAACGGATAATGTTGAAGGGCAATGTTTGTATCCCGATAGGCTTCGATGTGTGAGGGTTTATTTTAAACCAGATAGGTTTAATACCCTAGGGATAAAATTAATTTTATTTTGTTAAATTAATTCTTTTTGGATAATTAATTAAATTCTAAGATTTTATTGTCTGATTATAATTAGATTGTTTGTGTCATAGCCAAACCCTTCGACCTGTAGTTGTGTTTTTAGTTTCATTTATTTTATTCGTTTTTGGGTACGGGAGGCCTGCGTGCCATTTACAACCCATTTTTTTATTTTGTAATAATTAAAATCAAATACCAAAGACGGAGATCAGGAGACAACCATGGATCATTGAGCCAGTGGGAACGCCGAAAAGTTTATACCTTGTGTGTTGATGTCACTTAGGAATGAGACCGTCGTTTTGTGTTGGCTCACAAAGAAACCATAGTTTTAAAGGGTTAAGGCTATGACATGTTGTTTATATTTAAAATTGTGTGGTTGTTTATTGCGTGGTTGTAGTTAAATCTAAACTGTTAAAATTAAATGATTTTAAAAATTAAAAGGATACAAATACAGTTAGTGTTTGGATCCAGTTTTTCAAATGTCTTTGAAAAGAAAAACTAGCAATTTTAAAACCCTTGTTAAAAATCATAGATCAGTAGTGCAATCCACTTGGGGACACCTCCGGTGTAAGGTATGTAAGGCGTTGTAAGTGAACACACCTTGAGCGCCCACGTTCAAACCGAAACTGGGAGGGGATGAAAAGACTCTGCGAATTTTCTCCGGGTGGTACTGGCCAGAGTACGTTCAGATCCCGGGTGGTGCGATCTGTTTTGGTAATTATTTATTCACCCGGTAGTACCGGGCCAAAATGCACTAGAGGGACTAAATATGCACAGATAGTATATCTGATATCCCGATGATCTAGAAGTCGTGTTTTTCGTTTTAAAATACGATTGGTATAAGTTTTACCTACCAGAAATAGCATGGGTCGGCTTGTGTGAACACACCGCTTGCCGACACATGTAATATTATGGGTTCTAGTCTAATAAATTTATTTTAAGGGTGATAATTTATTAGAAGTTTTTATAATTTTTAAACTAAACTGGAATTTTATTCTTTATTGTAGATGTCGAATTCTGTAATTCTGTTTTATACCCTGAGGAGTCACTCCGTCTCATCAATAGCAAATGGAAGCTTACAGGTCAAAATTTTCCAGTTTGGAAAATGCACCTTGACAATGTCTTGCGTGCACAGGGTAAGCTGGATGTTTTAGAAAAGCCTGTTTCACGACCTAAGAGTAATTCTCCTGAAAAGGAATTTACTTAGTACTTTAAATATTTGACGGATGAATCGGATGTTATGTCAATTCTGATTTTCTCTACATCACCCGAGTTCATGGGAGATTTAAGAGTTAAACCCTGCCACGAGGTTGTGAAAGATATAGAAAGCCAGTTAGGTTTCTATAAACACACAGGTAAGCTTCTAATCAAGCAAGAGATATTTTCACTGAAGTTGAAAAAGGACCAATCAGTTAAAGACCATCTTATCGAAATGAGAAGGCTCTTTAAATGTTTGTCGCGTTTGGGGTACAAGATGACTCAGGAGGAGTTAGTGTATCTGATGTGGTACTCACTCCCGAAAGAGCTTTGTGACACAGCTAGTGCCTACATGAAAGAACCAAAGATCGATGTGGCAAAAGTACATGAGGATGTTTTGGCCAGTCTAGAGCCGAAGCCAGCGCCTGCTGTTTATGTAAAAAATTACACCAGTTGATTGTCTTAAGAAATTTGTGAGGCTAGACCATCGAGAGAAAGAAATTACATTCGATAACAAGTGCGACGAAAAGTAAATGAACACAAATAATTTGATGACGCATGAAAAACCTCACGACGGAGGAAAAAACCTGCGGTCGACCGGTATGAAGTCGACATTCCACTATTGATCACCAACTACGGGTGATATCCTTTTATGTTACAGCTTCGATCTTACGATTACAAGGAAATAAACAATGAAATCGAAAGTAAATTACAACTGATTATGCTATCAAAGAGTATAGAGCTTGTAGAATTCAGGAATGCTTCTGTCCTTTGAAACGATGGCTTGATTCTCCTTTTATAGTTTCTTGAGAATAACCGTCCAACGGATTTGTTGATCATTAATGCTCGAATCGTAACTGTCGCGTGAATCTTATTCATAACGGTCGACCTCTTGATGATGTCGTTAATGGAAGAGTTATGACTGAAATATGACCGTTGTAATGATGAACTCCAACGATCATGGCATAGTACTCGATCTTAGACTTCTTCGAAGGTGTACAATTGTTAGATATGATAATCTGCAACAAGAACAAACTCTTCGTACGTCTATTTGTTAGTTTAATATCGTACAACATATATAGTAATATCGTTCGACTAATCGTTAGACTCATTCGATCGATTGTTATACTTATTTAAGGGTATTGTTAAGTTTATCTCAGGACCTTATCTTAATACAGGATTATTATTCTGAGAGTCATCTTACGATTGTAGTCAGTCGTCGTGCGATCGTAGATTTTTACCCAAACAGTTTGCCCCCAAGATTTAGAAAATATGCTATGTATTTACTAAATCTTTTATTTGCCGGACGAATGATTAACGAACGTTAGATAACGGCTTTATTAATCGTTGGTGCGGATGACATCATAGAGCCGTTGTGTGACAGATCTCCTTCTAACGGCTAATCAAGGATGCGTGGCCTGATCTCATCCCTGATTCGGTTACTATAAATACATCGATTTAGATTAGGAAGAAATTTTACAAAATCGTTTCTTAACTCTTCACGGATTTGCCAAATCCTCTCCGATCGTAATTCGTTCCATAATTCGGCGAAGATCTCGAGCGACTAGGGCTTATAACGTACCTATCTCTTCCCTTGGTTCATTCGTCTGAAATCAATAGCAAATAAGAGTAATAGAGGGTTAGACGTTCTTAGGTTTTTGCGTCTTCGTAATAGTTTAAGTGGATTAGAATTCGTCATGTTGAGCGAGGTTAACAGTTCGATCACGGAGAGTTTAGAAGTAGGGGAGTTGAGAGAGTTTGCGGGGTTGCCGGAGGGTGACCAAATTAGAGTGGCTGGAGAAATTCGGCCATCGGATACTCCAACGGGCTTCTTTGCCTTGTTTGAATATCCGTTTAAGATCGGATTTCGATGGCCCTACTCCCCACTTTCTCGAGCCTTCATGACTCGATTCAACCTGTCTCCAGGGCAACTGATGCACCAATTCTGGCGTGTCATCCAAGTGATCGAACGGGTGACTAGGGATTGGGGTCATCGTGCGTTCTCGGTTGATGATCTCCTCTCTGCTTACAATGTGACGAGACTGCCCTACAACCGCTATTGATTGTTTCCTAAGGGTAGGAACGATTCCATGCTTGTTCATGGTACCCAAGTGAATGATCGAGGGTGGAAGTCTCGGTATGTCTTCGTCCAGACGTCCTCGGTCGTTGGTGACGGCTCTTGGGTCGTTCCTGAATGGAACTCGAATGGTAATTAGATATTAGTTCACTTTCTTGTATATTTTTTTTGCGTAGCTTTGATTATTGATCGTACGATTTTTTGAAGCTGTTAACTTCGCATTCGAGACTACCGAGGAGTCGACCACGTTGATCTCACACTTTCTGAGTTACAGTGTGACAGATCGTACGTACCGAACGTCGAAGGGCGGTGAGGAGAGCGACATAGAACCGGAGGTCCAAATTCTCGAATCGGAAGACATGGAAGGTAAAAATCGTATATCTTATAAAAATTTTAGTTTAAACATGGTACGTCTTGATTTTAACCAAGATTCTTTTTTCTGTAGGTTCTACGTCCAAACCTAAGAAGGTGGCGCAGATGGAGGCTGCTGCAAGGGCTGCTAAGAGGAAAGCTGCAGCGGCCGAGGGTTTGGTGGCCAAAAGGACCCGGTCATCGTTCGTCGGGGGAAGTCCTCCACCTAAGGATGCCAAGCGAAAGGCTGAAGGTGGAGAAGAGGCGATCCCTCTGAACTTTGCTCCTCCGGAGGGAGTAGTTGGTCAATCCTCTTCGGAGGTTGACAAGGGAAAGGGTGTCGAAGGGTCTGGTCTTACGACCATGACCATAAAGATGCCCTCGAGCTTCATGATGGATGACGTCATTAGGACGGCGTCTATTTTCCCTGTTCTGGAACAATTCCACTCCCCTGCTCAAAAGGCGCGTATGGAGCAGGTGGAGATCGAAGACCTGGATGCGTCTGTCACCGGTCTGTCTTACTTGGTAAGCGTTTTTCTTTGATCGTACGACTTTTATTTCATCACACGTTTTTAACGCTTTGTTTTTTTTTTCTTGCATGCCCTCCAGACTAGCCTTAGCCTCCATTCGAGGATGGCTAAGATTAAAGAAGAGATGTTGGCCAACTAGGCCGACACAAAGCAGGCTAGGAAGGAGGCTGAGAAGGCCAAAAAGAAAGCAGCTCAACTGGCCGACGAGGTGAATGCCAAGTCAGTTCAGAATGGTGACTTAGAGTCCAAGCTGGATCTGAGTGAGCGCTTTCAGACTGAGCAGCGCGAAAGGTTGAAGATCTCTCTTGATCGTGCGCGGGACCTGGGGAGGGAGTTGCTGGAAGTTCCTCGAGAGAAGGTCGAAAGGGAAGAAGCTCTTTCGTCGAAGATCTAGGAGCTCGAGGAAGATGCCGCCTTGGTCCGAGTAGTCGCACGAGCCGCGCTTATGCGTCGTGTGGTTGCTGGGACCATCACTCAGAAGATGGCATCTAATGAGGTGGCAGCGTTCCGAGATCTGATGGGATATGAGGACCTTCTGGATGACGATGACCTTAAGGATTTGGACGAGGAGAAAGTCGAAGAGAATGGGCCTGAAGTTGCAGATGTCGAGGAGGAGGTGATGAAAGACAAGGCCTCTGGATCCGACGTTGTGACTCAGGTTAAAACTGAAGAAGTCTCCATCGTTGATCCCCCTCCCTCTGATGTTCCTTTAGAATAATTTTCTTTTGTAATCATACGTTATTAATTTTTGTAATTTGCCATTTTAGGCAATTTGAATAGTAGTCAATGACTTTTGGTTTTATATCGTGCGTTATAGCTTGGTATTTTGTGACTTGCGTTTTAGCTTTTTATATCATTGCATGCTTTTTGTTTGTCGTGTGACTTAGGCCTTAGAAACGTTTCTTTTGTACTCTTGAGAGTCTTCGTGCGACTGGCGAATTGTCTTGCGCTCTTGCGATATAATCGTGCGTTAAAGCATTTATTGTGCGGTTCATGCGATTTTAATCGTACGATACTTGCGATCATCATGCAATTAAATCGTGCGATACTTGCGATGTTCATGCGATATTTGCATTTTAATCGTGCGATACCTGTGAAGAAAGAATGACTAAGGGGTGGTCGTTGGCTTGGCCAACAGCGCTCCGATGCTTAAGTCAGTAATGGATAGTGAAGAATAAATCGTATGTAAATAGGTTAGAAATAGTACCTTTTGAGGTGATGGGCATTCCAACTACGTGGGATTTCCATACCTTCCATTGTCGTAAGTCTGTATGCTCCATTTCCAACAACTTTAGAAATTATGTACGGTCGTTCCCATTTTATGGAAAGTTTTTCAGCGTTTTACTCTTGAGTGTTCTAAAACACATGTCGTAAGACATAATCTCCAACTTGGAAGATTTTGGCCTTTACTTTTTTGTTGAAACGTCGTTCGACAATTCCCTTCTGTGCAGCCATTGTACGTAACGTTTTTTCTCGTAGTTCTTCTAGGGCATCCAGATCGTAGGATAAATTTATAGCGTTTTGTTCGATCGTACGATTTCTGGCGATGGGTATTTGGGCTTCGACTGGCAACACAGCTTCACATCCATATACTAAAGAATATGGAGTTTGTCCTGTTGATGTTCTTGGTGTCGTTCGATTTGCCCATAGGACAGAAGGTAGTTCTTCTACCCATTTACCTTTTGCTCCCTTCAGTCTTTTACGGATCGAATTGATGATGACTTTATTGCTTGATTTGGCCAAACCGTTAGACTGAGGATATCTTGGAGTAGAAGTGACTAATTTGATCCCACGTCTTTCATAGAACGTGCGAGTCTTATCACTTATAAATTGTGAGCCGTTGTCGCACATGATCTCGGATGGTACTCCAAATCTGTAAATAATGTTACTTTGGATGAAGGATATGACTTCTTTATCCCTGACCTGTGAAAAAAAACGGCTTCTATCCACATCGAGAAATAATCAGTAAGCACAAGTAGATATACTTTCTGTCCAGGAGCAGGGGGTAACTTTCCCACGATGTCCATTCCCCATCGCATGAATGGCCAAGGAATTTGTTGATCCAGCTCTCCTAAGACCTGATGAAATGATAATGATCCTGATTCTTTACTTAGTGAATAGGTTTTTACTTCTGTTATAGCTTGAGGAATTATCACTGAGTCTGTTCAGTGTTATTCCATGTTACTTATGCTGTAACTTAACTTTATAGATCAGGATCAGGATCAGGAGACTAACGAGTCTGTTCTGCAGTCTACTGATCCTGTCCACTGAAGTGAAGACCTCCTCCTGAAGACATTAAGATCATACAAAAAGAACCATCAGCGACGTCGAAGAAATAGCTGATGACAGGAACAGCATGCTCGTGATCTGAAGACGGAACTCAGTGATAGCAGTCTGTTCACTATCGTATGACATCCTGAAGATTCATCAGGATACACGTGACCCTGAACGTCCCACGTTTCAGGACTCTAGTCACTGATCAGTATCCTGATCCTGAAGGAATTAGAACAATGTCTTAGTCTAATGCACAAAAGGATTACACGCCTTTTCTGACACAATAGTACATAAGGGCAGTTACTTTACTGTTCCCTCCGTACTTATCAGACCATAAGGCAACTGTTTACAAACATCCTCTTTTGCACACCATGCAAAGAGTATTTGTTTATAGTAAATAGTACAACAGACCATTCACATTATGACACGTCACAATAGTAGGTCTGCATGCATTTAATGCATGGAGTATAAATAGGACGTGAAGAGATGTTCTCCATACTTCTTCTTCATCCTAATTCTACTCAAGTCCTTTCTCTCTTTATCCCTCTATCTTCTTTCTTTATTCTCTTCTCACTTAGTGCATAGTGAAAGAACTTAGATTGTTTAGTTTAGACTAATTGTCTTCTCTATTTCCGCAACAATCTGTAAATTCATATTGTTTATAAAACAAGAATTTAAAAGTGAGAAATTTGTGTGATTATATTCAACCCCCCCTTCTATAATCCCAAACACTATCCTTACTTGAAGGTCACCTACTTGGGACCAACAAGTGGTATCAGAGCGGTTACAAGCTCTCATTTTCTTCTCCAGAAAAATCTTGTGATCCTCTCTCTTCTTATTCTATGGCTCTTCAAGCTAAGGATAACTACTTTGATACCGGCTCTGCTGGAAAGCCTCCTCGGTTTAACAAAGACAACTTCTCTCTTTGGAAAACCAGGATGGAACTTTTCCTCTCTGGTTCTGATCCCCAGATTCCTTATTTTCTGGAAAACGGACCTCATGTGCCTACACAAACCGTCCACCCCATTGCTGCTGCTGCTGGTCAACCTGCTGTTCCTGAAAGACAGCTGGTAAAGCCCGTAACTGACTGGAATGATGAAGATAGACGCCTGGTCAACATTGACACCAAGGCTAGGTCTCTCATTGCCATGTCTCTCCCTGATGACGTCTTTCATTCTGTCTGTCACCTTCGCTCTGCTAAGGAGATATGGGACACTCTCTGTGTTCAATATGAAGGTTCTGCCGTACTCATGGAATCAAGAAAGATTTTCTTGGTTCGTCAGTACGAAAGCTTTATTCATCAGAAGGATGAAACTCTCTCCCAGCTACATCAGAGATTCAACTGTCTTCTGATTGATCTGAAGACCATCGGTACTACCTACTCTAACTCTGAGGTGGTTACCAAGTTCATGGAAGCTCTTCCTGAACATTGGGAAATCTACACCTCCTGCTTAACTATGTCAAAGGACATAAAGACACTCACTCTAAGTGAGCTGTATGGTATTCTTCTGAACCGTGAACAACAGAAGAAACTGAAGAAGAATCTCATAAGAGATTCTAAAGAATCCAAAAGCACATCTGTTGCATTGGTTTCTGATTCAGTTCCTCCTGTTGCTGCTTCTTCTTCTTCAGTAACTATTACTGAATTAGAATCTTCTGACTCTGACATGTCAGAAGATCCTGAATTCAATGAATCTCTTGCTCTTTTAACTAGATCCTTCAAAAAGTTTGCCAAAAAGGGCAACTTCCATAAAAAGAAACATCTTTCTATTACTGACAAGCCAAAGTCAGATTCTACTGACAAGGCTACTGCTATCTGCTACAACTGTCAGGGCAAAGGACACTTTGCTAATGATTGCAGGTACAGAAAAAGTCAGTTTGCTCCCTCCTCTGCAAAATCTTCTTCCAAGAACCCCAAATACCAACGCCTGAAGGAAAAGTACAAAAAGATGAAAACTCAGCGTAAAGGCAAAGGTTTAATCGCAGAAGACTGCGATTGGGATGATGTCTCCTCTGATGACTCGTCTGATGAGGAAGATACTCAAGTGGCACTCATGGCCATTATTGAGGAACCTACCTTAGCTCTCATGGCTAAGATAGAAGAGGTTCCTGAAGAGATTCCTCCTCAGGATCCTGAAGCTTCTTCTTCCACAACTCCTGAAGCTTCCACCTCTGCGACTGATTCTTCCAGTCAGGTACCTATTCCTCTCATCCCTCTTGAAAGCTTAACACAGTTAGACCTGGTCACTCTTGACCTTTACAAAGCCCTAAATGGTAAAACATCTGCTGAAAAAATGAATATTGACCTTAGAGGACAACTCAAAGAATGTCAAGAAAAATTAAAACAGCTTACCATTGTAGAAGAAAATTATAAGGATCAGGTCACTGTAAACAAAACTCTTTGTATTGAAAGAGAAATGGCTCTTGCTGCCAAAGAGAAGGCCCTTGCCCAATTAAATGCTGAAAAAGTCACCATCAAAGGATGGAGTGACGCCTCTGAAAAAGTTGATGAAATATTAGCTTCAGGGAGGCCTGATAAAAGCAAGAGAGGTCTTGGATTCTTTCGTGGTTACAAGAAAGAAGAAACTAAGTCTGATAGTTCCATGCTCAAATTTGGAAAATTTGTTTCTTCTATTCCTCTTCCTAATGCCTCTGAAAACACCCCTTCTTCTTCTTCTTCTAACACTCACCCTGGAGGTGCTCCTAAGAGCAAAAAGAATACAGTTAAGGATAAATCCAAAACTGAAACACCTTCAAAGACCAAGGGTCCTAAACCCAAGAACAAAGTTCTGGGTGGTGGTCCTTCAGTCTCTGGAACTAAGTCTCTTTCTCAGAGTCCTGCTCCTAGACTGAAGATTGACCTGAAGCAAAAGACACAGGAGAAGAAACCAATTCCTCCAATGTCCAATGCTAAAGGCATACTTGGTGCAGGTCCTGCTCACCTAAAGTTCAAAAACTTTCTGGACCACACTAAACGCTTTCAATATCGCAAATGCTATCACTGTGGATTAAATGACCATATTGCGAGTAAGTGTCCTGATGCTACCAAAGCTGAAAAATCAGCTAAGGTAAAGAAGATTCCCAAGACTGAGAAATCAGTCAAAGGAAAGAAGGTTGTCAAGACTGTTCCTTCAGTCAAGACTCCAGCCTCCCATACTGATACTTCAGTAAAGGCTGACACTGATTCAACCAGTCCTACTGATACTTCTGGATCCATAGTTCTATGGGTACCAAAGAAAACTTAAACTCTGTATTTTACAGGATAAGGGCATCTGGTACTTGGACAGTGGATGCTCTCGACACATGACTGGTTCTAAATCTGTCCTCACTAACTACCGTGAAGAAAGAGGTCCTGCTGTGACCTTTGGCGGAAACGGTAGAGGCCAAACCCGAGGGTACGGCACTCTGACCAACGGAGTAACTACTTTCAAAAGAGTTGCTTATGTTGAAGGCCTGATGCATAATCTTCTGAGCATCAGTCAACTGTGTGATAAGAATCACAAAGTTTCTTTCTCTAAGAAAAAGTGCAAAGTCAAGAACAGGAAAAAGGAAGTCATTCTCAATGGTGTTAGACATGCAGATATCTACATCATCAATATGAATACTTCCACTGATAACTTCTGTTTCGTATCACGTGCTTCCACTGATATGAATTGGCTCTGGCACAAGCGTCTCTCTCATCTCAACTTCAAGACGCTGAATCAACTCTGCATCAACAACCTGGTCATTGGTCTTCCTGACTTTCGCTATACAAAGGAATCTCTTTGTTCAGCATGTGAGAAACGAAAACAGACCAGGGCTAGCTTCAAGTCCAAGCAGATTTCCTCCATCAGCTCTCCTCTACAACTTCTCCACATGGATCTCTTTGGACCTGTTAATGTCCAATCCATTGGTGGAAAGAAATATACTCTGGTGATCGTAGATGAATATTCCAGATATACTTGGGTTTTCTTCCTACGTGCCAAGAGTGATGCTCCTGAAGAAATCATCCTGTTCGTCAGGAAGATGGAAAAACTCAACAACCTTACTGTTCGTTCAATAAGAAGTGACCATGGGACTGAGTTCAAAAACAGTACCCTGGAATCTTTCTTTGAACAGAAAGGTATCTCCCAAAACTTCTCCTCTGTGAGAACTCCTCAGCAAAATGGTGTTGCTGAAAGACGAAACAGGACGCTGATCGAAGCTGCTAGATCTATGCTGAGTGAAGCCAACCTTGCCACTCAGTTCTGGGCTGAAGCTGTAAATACTGCTTGTTACACTCAGAACAGATCTCTGATTGTCAAGCGTTTCAGAAGAACAACTTACGAACTCTTTCGTAACAGGAAACCATCAATCAAACATCTCCATATCTTTGGTTGTGTCTGCTACATCCTGAACAACAAAGATCTTCTTGGAAAGTTTGATTCCAAATCTGACGATGGAATTTTCCTCGGATACTCATCCATTTCTAAAACTTACCGTGTGTTCAACAAACGAAGACAAACCATTGAGGAAACGATTCATGTCAAGTTTGATGAATCGGGTCCTACCTTTCCTCACCCAAATGATAATACTGAAATCAATCAGTGGGCTGACTCTTTCTTTCAAGTCCCTGAACCTCCTATTGCTGATCCTTCTCCTCAAGACCTTCCTGATGGTTTTGAAGAAAATCCAATACCACCTTCTGATATAACCACTCCACCTCTCATAAATGCCACCCCTCTCTCTCAAATCACACCACCTGAACCTGATCAACCCACGAACAGTGAAGACTTCTCTCAAACCACTGTTAGTGAACCCTCTCCCACAAATCTTCTTCCTGATCCATCATCCAATGAAGCATCTACTTCAGGACAGGTGTATCAACCACCTGCTCTCCGATGGACCAAAGATCATCCCATTGATCAAGTTCTTGGAAACCCTTCTTCTGGTGTGAAAACCAGACGTCAAGCTGGTAACGTCTGTCTTTATGTAAATTTTATCTCTGAAAATGAACCTAAAGAAATAGATGATGCTTTGCGTGATCCTGCCTGGGTCTCAGCCATGCAGGAAGAGCTAGCAGAGTTCATCAGAAACAATGTCTGGCTTCTCGTCCCTAGGCCTCGAAAACGTACAATCATTGGTTCCAAGTGGATTTTTCGAAATAAACTTGATGAGATTGGTACTATCATTCGAAACAAGGCTCGCCTTGTGGCTCAGGGATACAGGCAGGAAGAGGGCATTGATTACGATGAAACTTTTGCTCCTGTTGCTAGGCTCGAAGCAATTCGACTCTTCCTAGCTTTTGCAGCACATATGAACTTCAAAGTTTATCAGATGGACATTAAAAATGCCTTTCTGAATGGAAAACTTAATGAAGAGGTCTATGTGGCTCAGCCTCCTGGCTTTGTAGATCCTAAGTTCCCTGATCACGTCTACAAGTTAAACAAGGCTCTCTATGGGTTAAAACAGGCTCCTCGTGCCTGGTATGATACCCTCTCAACCTTTCTTCTCTCAAAAGGTTTTGTTCGTGGAAAGATTGATAGCACTTTATTTCTGAAGAAATATCCTAAGCATATCCTTCTTGTCCAGATATATGTCGATGACATTATCTTTGGATCCACAAATCCCAAACTCTGCGAAAAGTTTGAGTTGCTCATGAAATCTGAATATAAAATGTCTATGATGGGCGAACTAACATTCTTTTTAGGACTTCAGATCAAGCAATCTGAAAAGGGAATTTTCATCAATCAAGGTAAATATGTACATGAGATGCTGAAGAAATTTGATCTCACATCCTGTACACCGATGAAGACTCCAATGGCTCCTCCTCTGTCTCTTGACAAGGATTCCAAAGGGAAACCTGTTGATGTGACTCTCTATAGAGGAATGATTGGCTCACTGCTGTATCTTACAGCGAGTCGTCCTGATATCATGTATTCTACATGTCTCTGTGCTCGTTATCAGGCTGAACCCAAAGAATCCCATCTGACCGCTGTAAAGCGGATCTTCAGATACCTGAAGGGAACTCCTAACATGGGTCTTTGGTACTCCAAGGACTCAGGGTTCGATCTAACAGCTTATTCTGATAGTGACTTTGCAGGATGTAAGATCGACAGGAAAAGCACTACTGGTGGCTGTCACCTATTAGGTGGCAAGTTGGTGAGTTGGACTAGCAAGAAGCAGAACTCTGTGTCCACATCAACTGCTGAAGCTGAATATGTTGCAGCAGGAATATGTTGTGCTCAGGTCCTGTGGCTGAGAAATCAGCTTCAGGACTATGACATACAACTCTCCAAAATTCCTATCTACTGTGACAACACTTCAGCAATAGCCATTGCTAACAATCCTGTCTTACACTCTAAGACAAAGCACATTGAAGTGAGATATCACTTCATCAGGGATCATGTGATGAATGGTGATATTGAACTCCATTTTGTCCCTACTGAATATCAGCTTGCTGACCTCTTTACCAAACCACTGGATGTGACGCGTTTTAATATGCTCCTCAGTGAACTTGGGATGTTAAATCCTGAAGAATAGAAGTTCTCAGGACAAACAGTTGTTAAAGTCCTTATATTCTCTCAGGACCTCTTTTATTAACAACTCCTGAATAACTCTTCTTCAGAGGATGACTCTATTCAGTACTTACAAAATCTTTGTTCAATATCCGAATACTGATGATTCTCAGGTAAGTATTTCTTCCCTCTGCTACTGAAACCTTATCGCATTAAATGTGATAAGAGGATTTTCCCAAAACAGTACTTATCTGATAAGTACTCTGATTCCCATAAATCATATCTTTCACCAAATTGGAATCATCCCCTGAAAAGGTGGTTTTTAGTTTTTCTAATAAAACAAACCTTTCATCTGCACTGACACGTAATGGGACGTTTCCTGTTCCCCACTACGTGTGTCAGGCGCGTGAACGCGCGTCGAGCTTCTTTTTCATCATAACGTTTGAATTTAGCCGCTCTTTTCTCTCTCATCCTTTTTCTCTCTCCTACCACGAGGTATAAAAACCTCATTCGTAATCCTTTTCACTCTTTACGCTCACATAATACTCTCAAAGCATTCAAAGCAAGAAAAAGCAAGGATCTTCATCCTCAAGAACACCAAGAACACACACTTACCACTTCTTTTAACAAGATCAACGTAAGTTTCCTTTTTCTTTCTACAATCTAAGTTGGTATTCTTTCTCTAAAAACAACTTATTTTGATAAACGTTTTTCCAAAAACCCTAAGATCACTTCGTTTGATCTTAGTTTTCCCAAAATCTTCAAAGATTTTTTAAAACTGTTTAACATGATTTTTCTTATTTCTTTTAAGAAACAGTCATAAACTCCTATTTTGATATCTTTTCATCAAAATAGAAGTTCTCTTTAATACCAAAACACATTTCTTTTGTGAATTTTGGTATCTAATCTATTCTAAGTATAAAGGATTTCACCATTTTTATGAACATACTTTGTGTTCATTGAAAAATGAAGAAAAATGCATATTTTGGACTCTTATTCATCCATATATGTTATTTTTATGTTTCTCACAGGATGGCTGCTACTACTTCTTCTCTGGACGCTCAACTTTCCTCTGAGGCTACTCCACTACAATCCTCTGAAAGCCTACCTATCGTCATCCCTGCGCATGACGTTCAATTCAAACAGAACAACGTTCTTGCTCTGTTTGACATTCCTGACAACAAGGAATATCTAATTCCTGCCAAGGACTTCCTGCTACGAAGCCCTCTGAAGACGGCTTTCACCTTGGACCCCAAGCCGAACAAGCCCATGCTACAACAACTGTGGTCTACTGCCACGGTTACCAAGGAGAAGAACTCCAAGGGCGTCCTGCGCGAGGTGATCAAGTTCCAAATCAGGGACAACCTCATCTCCTTCGGTTTCGGAACACTCAGGAACGTGCTTAACTTTCCCAAGAAGAAGCGCTTCCCTCCTGTCCCCACCTCCGACGAGATCATCGAGTTCCTCGACGCCATCGGCTACAGATGGCCTGTCAACAAGGAAGGAGTCCTGCTGCCCAAGACCGGTGCCACTGTCCATAAGTCAGGACTCAACGCCGTGTTCTATTACATATGGAACACGTTTGGCCTGTGCTTATCGGGCAAAACAGGGAGCACGGAGCAGTTCCCAATGGTCATCCAGCAGATGGTCTACTCTGCGATCAAGAATCGCGAGTTCGACTATGCTCGCTCCATCTGGGACGACATGGTCAGGAAGGTTCGAAGCAAGAATCGGGTCGTCAACGTTGCCTTCACAAGGTTCTTCTCGGCCGTCCTGGAGCTGCATTTGGGGGAAAACTACCCCAAGACTGGGAACTCCAACAACTACTCTCTGGGACCCAGGTTCCTGGACCAGGTTGTTCATCATCCTGATGACGTCCCTCTCTCCGACGTCCTGGTCATTCCTGAACCTGCTCAGGCTCAGGATCAGGAGGATGCTGAACCATCCACCGCTCCCACTGCTGGTATGTTTTCTATCATCTCTTCCAAACCTCATTCTTCTACTTCTATGCATGCTATGTCAGTAGCTAACCCCATACTGACTTCCCCAGCTGCAACCACATCTTCTGCGCTCCAGAAGCGCCCCCAACCATCCTCTGTCACTCCTCCTCCTCCAACAAAACGCGCCAAATCTAGGGCGCAAAAGAAAAAGACGCCGGCGGCTGGTAAGAAATATTACATTACCCTGCCCCAGCTCTTTAATAAACCTTCCCCTTTATCTAAACGTTCTTCCACTGCAGATACTTCTACATCTGCCCCTGTTACACAAGAACCTGAGGTGGTTCAACTCGAACCCTCAGAGAATCTGGTGGGTAATCATCCTGATACCCTCCAAGCCTCAGGTAATATTTCTATGCAACATATTACTGTTCCTTCTTCTATGAAAACTAATGAGTCTTCTAGTGCTCACTTAGTTACTATGTCTACAGGTTCTTTAGGAGCAGGTTCTGAAGGGCATCTTCAACAGGATGACCCCTTCAACGACTTCATCCTCACAGACACCGAGCATCAGCTGAACGCAGCTGAGCTCCGCAGGCAGTCCGCTGAGAGGACCCTGCAGGAGGCCCGCACAGCCTTCCAGCAGAAGGAGGCCGAGCACTCGGCACAGCTCCAGTCCCTCCAACAGGAACTTGTTGCTGCCCAAGCTGCTGCAGCCGCTGCTGAAGCCGCCGCCGCCAGTGCCACTGCTGCCGCCGTCGCCGCGACTCCGCCGCCCACGGCCGTCACCCTCTCCATCCCTTGTCTGGATAATATCCATGACAAGGTGTCTCAAGTTGCCTCCTCCTCCACCAATCTTCAGGCATCAATTGATGACCTGAAGGCCACGGCACTCCCTGCACTCTCCACCAACATCATCAACAGCACCAACTCTCTCACCACCTTTCAAACAACGGTGGTTCAGAGGTTGGATGCTCAGGAAGCTGCTCTCCGAGCCATCCAGGAGCAGGTGCAAGGGCTCTCCACTGCTGTCAACGCCCTCACCACTGCTCCTGCGCCGCCTTCGTTCTTCACCTCGGCGGACAGGGACGTGTTACAGTCCTTGATCACATCGTCCTTCATCCAGCGCAAGCTTCTGGGTGACATGGCCTCTCTCCTCCAAAGGAGTGTTACAACAGCTGCCTTAGTGCAGGCACCTGCTGAGGGGGAGAGACAGCCCCGAGACCATTCAGCCTATTCCCCCTCCACAAACTGGAGAACCACTAAAGACGGGGGGAATAATGAAGACGACGATGATGATGATGAAGATGATGATGATGCTGACGACATCTTCATCGAGAAGATCTCCACTGACTCTGCGCCCATTCCAGGGCAAGCACAACCTCAGGGGGAGAACCCTGATGCTTCTGGTACGTCTCTACCACCATCCTCTCCCTCTTCCTCTGATAACCAACCTATTTCTACCCTCCTAAAATCTAAACCTACCCCTGAAACCATCACCCTAGACTCCTCACCTGAAAACTCCCCTCCTAATAACCTTCAAATGGTTATCTATCAACCTCCCAAACTACCCTCTCCTGAACCAACTCCTGAACGCACCTCTCACCCTGAACCTGAACCCTTTAACCAATCCGATCCTGAAACCCAAGATGTCAACTTTGGCTCTGTCACTGGTGACATTATTCGCCTAATGGAGAATAGTCCCAATGAGCAAACCAGAGCTAAACTAGCTAAAATGACCTTCAGGATCACACCCCTTAACCAAGAAACCATTTCTACCCGTCCTACAACCCGTTTCAACCAAGAAGCCTCTTCATCCCAAATCCCTGAAATCCGAGCCAACCCTGAAACCATATGCCTCTCATCAGATGATGAATTCATCTCTGATGACTTCTCTACCCCTGCTTCTTCACCCAGATCACCTCCCTCAAACTCTCCTAGATCTGAAGGTGAAAACTACCCTGACAATTCCTTTGCCATTGACAGGGATGGGCGCTTAGACGCCGTGATAGAGCGACTCGAGAGTACAAGAGTAAAAATTCCTCTTCGTACCTCTTGTGACTCTGAGTTCGCCTATCTCTCGCAGGAGGAGTACAACGAGGCTGTACAGGCTCAACTAGAGCATAATAAGAAGCAGAAGGAAGCCTTCCTCTCTGCTCAAGCCGCTCGAAGGCTTGCATCGGATTTTGTAGATCAAGATGATGAAATAAGTGCGAATCCTATCCTTGCACAGAAGGCTGTTCTGAAGGTCTTCAACAAAAACGCTGAGATACAGACTGGAGAAGTAAATGCTGAGCTTGACTGGTGCAGAGATCGGTTACACCTTCGAAAGCATGGTGCTGCCATCTCAGGAATGCATCTTCGCCGATCAAGAGGCAAGAAGAATAATCCTGGCAAAACCTGGATCACAGTCAAACGCTCTGGAGTAAAGGACGTAGAGCACACTCTGGACAAGTTAGATCGCTACAACTTGTCAGAGTGGAACGAAATCAGATCCCTGCTTCCCAAAGCCAACAAGAACTATCGGGCGGAAGTAGAAGAAGTCATTGAAGGACTTATTGCTCGCATCAGAAGGACAACTGAAATACCTGATGACCTACTCCATTACTCTCCACTCCCAACTCAGCAGCCTGTTCGAAGATCTGCAGGCACCTCTACAAGAAGACCAACTCCCTGTCTTCCCAGAATGGTTGTTAAACCTCTGGACCTCTCGATGCTTGATCTTTCATTCCCTCAAGGAATTACCCTTTATGAAGGACAAGTAATCAGAGAACCTGTTCATGGCATTTGTGTTAGCCATAACTCAATCCTACGCTTTCAACGCTTCAGTGAGCTACACTTAGCGCCTTATGAACATCTTTTGACAGTTCTCTTCACTGCACAACAGGATAAGAAAAATCCAGACAACAAAGAGATCATTCGCAATGTCAGAGCTATACTTGATCACAGACTTGCCTTCAGCGACACTCCTGTTCCTGTTTGCGTCAAGACTGAATACATTAGCGAAGAATCTGATAGCTAGTTGTCTTGTAATTTTTTTTCTTTCAGTACTCCTGTAATGTACTTTTGTATTTTCCTTACTCTTGTAATATTCAATGAGATTAATGAGAATGCAATTCAGTGCATTGTACTTCATTCCATCATAGTACTGAAAAAGATCCCTCAAAACAGTAAATGGGACATGTACCTTTATGAGTTCTATTTCCTACTGTTTAGTTCTAGACTTAGATTTATTTCTAACCTTTCTAGATTAAGACAATTACTCTGTTGTCTTATCATTATCATTTAGGGGGAGATTGTTGATCCAGCTCTCCTAAGACCTGATGAAATGATAATGATCCTGATTCTTTACTTAGTGAATAGGTTTTTACTTCTGTTATAGCTTGAGGAATTATCACTGAGTCTGTTCAGTGTTATTCCATGTTACTTATGCTGTAACTTAACTTTATAGATCAGGATCAGGATCAGGAGACTAACGAGTCTGTTCTGCAGTCTACTGATCCTGTCCACTGAAGTGAAGACCTCCTCCTGAAGACATTAAGATCATACAAAAAGAACCATCAGCGACGTCGAAGAAATAGCTGATGACAGGAACAGCATGCTCGTGATCTGAAGACGGAACTC
The DNA here is from genome assembly GCA_030169165.1 of Centaurea solstitialis. Lineage (NCBI taxonomy): Eukaryota > Viridiplantae > Streptophyta > Magnoliopsida > Asterales > Asteraceae > Centaurea > Centaurea solstitialis. The sequence goes on from CM058045.1 coordinate 33,975,657, forward strand.
AGTGATAGCAGTCTGTTCACTATCGTATGACATCCTGAAGATTCATCAGGATACACGTGACCCTAAACGTCCCACGTTTCAGGACTCTAGTCACTGATCAGTATCCTGATCCTGAAGGAATTAGAACAATGTCTTAGTCTAATGCACAAAAGGATTACACGCCTTTTCTGACACAATAGTACATAAGGGCAGTTACTTTACTGTTCCCTCCGTACTTATCAGACCATAAGGCAACTGTTTACAAACATCCTCTTTTGCACACCATGCAAAGAGTATTTGTTTATAGTAAATAGTACAACAGACCATTCACATTGTGACACGTCACAATAGTAGGTCTGCATGCATTTAATGCATGGAGTATAAATAGGACGTGAAGAGATGTTCTCCATACTTCTTCTTCATCCTAATTCTACTCAAGTCCTTTCTCTCTTTATCCCTCTATCTTCTTTCTTTATTCTCTTCTCACTTAGTGCATAGTGAAAGAACTTAGATTGTTTAGTTTAGACTAATTGTCTTCTCTATTTCCGCAACAATCTGTAAATTCATATTGTTTATAAAACAAGAATTTAAAAGTGAGAAATTTGTGTGATTATATTCAACCCCCCTTCTATAATCCCAAACACTATCCTTACTTGAAGGTCACCTACTTGGGACCAACAGAATTAAAACAGAATGCAAAGGTTCGGACGGTCGATGAGTCGTACTTGAATGTTTTTGACAAGCGTCGCATCGTTGGACGTACCTTATTGCATCTTCTCGTAGAGTTGGCCAATAGTATCCTTGTCGTGAGATCCTGTTAGCAAGGCTTCTGCCCCCTGCGTGGTTTCCACATTCTCCGTCATGCATTTCTTGGAGAACTCGATTCATTTAAGCTTGACTTACGACGCATCGTAAGAGAAGTCTAGATGTTGATCTTCGATAGAGCTGATCTTCAAAGATTGTATATCGTGAAGCTTTGGATCTTGTTTTTCGGGCTTCCATCTTATCTTTAGGAAGATTGTCGTGCTTGAGATAGTTCCATATATCGAGCGACCAATTGTAGATCTGATGCGGTAATTATCGTATATAAAAAGCGAAACAAGTTTTAACCTCTAAAGCCTGGCCACTGTTACCACATTCATAGGCAAGCGTACCTGATCGTGAGTAATATAGTGTAGGAAAGTCCAGGTATCGTATCTAGCACTGGGAACGGTCAAGTTATGTAGACTAATAATCTTAGCTAGTTTAATTAATCTAAAGCTATGGGAGGGGGTTTTATGAAAATGGTTTGATTACTAAAAGACAACTAATTCAATAATTAATTAACTAAGAAAGCAAAAAGAAGATGATTTAAAATATATAGAAGAAAACAGTAGTACTTATCATGGTATAACGACTCCCCAAGTGGATGTTTTGACTGGCCAAAGGTATGGTTGTATTGGTTATTGTAGGAATTTAAGTCTGAGACACCCTAACATGTGACGATTACGGTTGTCAACTAGGTTGGTCTTCCTAGTCCTAATACATAGACTGATTGTCAGGCAATCTAGTACCAGCCACCCAATTCTATAACTATTGCACGGAATTCTACTATCTAGCTGCTCACGGTCCGAGCTAACCACCTAACACAACTCTCCGGGTTTCCGAAGGGAAGGTCAAGAAAGGTTGATTAACCGATCGGAGTCTATCTATCTAGGTCAAACAGATACACCCAACCAACGAATTCAAATATCCAAACAATACGAATCAAATCGGAACCGTAAAACACATCAATAAACCAATAGCAAACCAATAAACATTAAATCACAAAAACATCATCCACAAGGTTCATCTACCACAATAAGTACCACTAAACAAAACTACTCACTAAACATTATGAAAACAGCAAACACAAACATAGAGATAGACAATATACCGACCGTACAACGATAGATCATCGAGAACCAATCTCCGTAACGTATCGGCACAACTCTCACTCTCTCACTAATCAACCTAAGAAAATATGAAAACATGTAACTACTGGCTGATTGGTGATGATTGCAGATCAAGATGAAGATGATTTTCTGGACTGAATGAGGAGATCAGTATTTAAAAGGCAGTTCGGGGCTCGTTTCGCGATCGCGAGGCTGCGGTCTCGCGGTGCGAGACACTTAACAAACCCTAGATTTCCCATCTTTGCGAGCTTCGCGACGCCAAACTTGAATACTCGCGGACGCGAAATGCTCACTGGATTGAGTTTTTCCAATTTCCACGTTTTTTCACCTTTTTTCGTACTTTTCCGTTCCACGGCCTCCAATACCTAAAAAAGTGAGAATCAGTCATGAGTAATCAGATCAGAAATGGGTGAGAAATGGCGTAAAATCAGACAATTAAGCACAACCAAAACATGTATAATTTTCGTGTTATCAAAATCCCCACACTTAAGCTTTGATTGTCCTCAATCAAAAGACTGAAAGATAAGAAAAATAACGCCAAAATTATCTCCACACAAGATCATCCAAGAAAACAAAGAATACTCACACAATCGAACACAAGAACAAGATACATCAAGCAATCGGATACCAAGATCAACCTTTTACCCTCACAAAGTATGAATGATAATTTAAAGTGTATGTATGATAAGTGATAACACCAATACTCGACTAATTCCCGCATGCATAAGCTTGTCACCAAATCTAATCTCCACCACTGAGAAGTTGTCAACCGTCAAGAGGACTTTAGGGTTGTAATGTTAGGATAAGGGTAAAGGGTGGGATAAAAGATATATAACTGAATAAGAATTGCAACAAAAACTCAAGAAACTCAATCAGTAATGATCCAACACTTTTTAGAGAAATCTGACTTTTGGAATTGTGCACTTTTTCTCGGGATGAGTTTTCTTCTTTTTCTTTTAGCATCAGCCTAAGCATATTGCTTATTTGTGGCTCGAATTTTTTTCTTTTCTTTGCACATTTGCTCATTTTTCTTTTCTTTAACTTTGACTCTTTTCTTTTGATATTTTTATTTTTTCTTTTCTTTGAGTCATCACTTTCTTTTTCTTTTCTTTTTCGCTCAAAATCAATCCCGCTTTAATTGTCAGATATGAAATATATGGATCACAATATCTCGAGTTCTCAAATTTAAGTCACGGCCAAAAGATAGATAAAAACATAGGCTAAAGGATATATGGTGATAAGGGTAAAGAAATGAAAGGCTAAGGCTCAAAAAATGGTTTCAAGGGTTAAAGTACTAAAGGTGAGTACTTTCAAAAAAATTCAGCTAGGCAAATTAAATAACCTTAAGATGAGGTTATCTAACGAAAGCTAAAAGGGTTAGAAACGAAGGCCTCAATCAGTGCAATGGTGATAAATACTTCTCTTATGTAGTCTCGACAAGCATTCAAAGTGACAAGTTCTACCTTGGGTCAAAGTCGGTATTCCTCATGAAATATAAACAATTAGGTTCAAACTCTCAAAGGAATAAGGTGAGGCACTCATGGTAATTGGTATTCCAATGCATCCTTTTACTCAAATAATCCCATTCAGTGTTCTTCTACGCAACCAACCAAGTTCCAAAAACAATCTCAGATGTCGAAAAAAAATGGGGTCTAGTTTCAAAGCTTTCAAAATTTTGAAAAAACGATAAATCAACAAGCAAAAAGTGAACCCATTTAAACAGACAAGTCTACATAACCCCCTCCCCACACTTAAAATTTGTAGTGTGCTCAATGCAATAATCAAAACAAATAAGGAGTAATTCGAAAAAAGAGAAATTTCCCGGGTTATGTGACGTGATCTGATCTCAGAGAGAGTATTCCAGAATCGTAGGATGGGAAGAGGAATGCAGAGAAAAACCAAAGGGAATGGGAGAAAAACTGAAAATAGGGTTTTAGAAATTGAATTTAAACCTCTCGTTCCGAACTTCGCGTCGCGAAGTCAAAGAACTCGCGTCGCGAAGTCGAAATTACTGCACTATTTTCAGAATTTTACTCCTTCACGATCGCGAAACCTGATATTTGGCTATCGCAAAAATACCCTAGAAAAGAGAACTTACCTTGCTTCTCCACTTCGCTCCGCGACAGTTAAAACTTCGCGTTCGCGAAGATGCTTCTGTTTAGCATTTTCCGAATTTTGATCGGGTTGTGAATTCCTTTGACTAGTACTGCAAAAATAATTAGACCACATACAAAAACCAAAATAATTAAGAAAAACACGGGTTGCCTCCCGAGAAGCGCTTATTTTTGTAACGAGTCGCGAGCTTGACTCGGGAGAATAATTAGGTAATAGGCTTTTCAGAAATATGACAGACCTCGCCATTTCTGACGGGGTCGTCTATATTGTAAAGTTTTAGTCTATGGCCATTTACCTTGAATTGTCCTCTTTCAGTCATTAGGTCCACATATCCGGAGGGGTATGCTTTCAAAACAACGTATGGACCTATCCACCATGACTTTAACTTACCGGGGGAGAATTTAAAACAAGTTTGATACATTAGTACCTTGTCTCCCTCTTTGAACACCTTTACCTCATTTAGATGCGCATCATGCCATTTCTTTCGTTGTTCCTTGTAGATCTTTGAGTTTTCGTATGCAAGTGACCTGAGCTCCTCCAACTCATGCAAGTTTATTAATCGTTCTTTCCCACTTGCGATGTCATCCGAATGAACCTTTTTTAATGCCCACAATGCTTTGTACTCGAACTCGAATGGCAAGTGACATGCTTTCCTATAAAGAATCCAATAAGGTGTGCTTCCAATTGGTGTCTTATAAGCCGTACGATATGCCCATAGTGCATCTTCAAGCTTTTGCGACCATATCTTTGGGTTGTTATCGACTGTCTTTTCGAAGATTCGTTTCAATGCCCGATTGGTGTTTTCCGCTTGTCCATTTTCTTGCGGATGATAGGCGGTTGAAAACCAATGATGTACCCCATACCTTTTTAGGGTCTTTTCCAAGAGGTAATTTGCAAAGTGAGTTCCTCTATCGCTTATGATCGCCTTTGGACACCCGTACCTACACACAAGAGATTTCACGAAGTCAACGACTACTCGGGCATCATTTGTGGGTGAAGCCTTTGCTTCGGCCCATTTGGAAACATAGTCAACTGCCACAAGGATGTATTTGTTGCCTTTGGAATCGGGGAAGGGTCCTATGAAATCGATTCCCCAAACATCAAACACTTCACTAACGGAAATGCTCTGTTGAGGCATCTCATCTTTCTTTGTGATATTACCCGCCCTCTGACAGGCATAACAAGATTTTATTAGCGCGTGAGCATCCTTGAAAATCGTAGGCCAATAATATCCTGATTCAAGGACTTTCCTGGCAGTGAGATTGGCTCCAAAATGGCCTCCCGTGGGGCTTTGTGACAGTTATCGAGAATGTCCCAGCAGCAGGGCCTGAGACACATCGACGGGGCATCCTATCGGGTCCTATTCTAAATAAGTGGGGCTTGAACAAAAAATAATGCTTTAGGTCTGAGAAAAACTTACCTTTTTGTTGATGAGTCATACCTTTAACGAGAACACCGCCGGCAAGATAGTTCGCGAAGTCTGCATACCAAGTTATAGTGTCTTCTCCTACGGTCTTAATCATGTTAAGGTCCTCATCAGGGAATTTGTCCCTAATGACTTTAATGCCCCCAGAATCCATGTCTGGATTTTCTAGGCGAGAGAGATGATCAGCAGCCAAATTTTCGACGCCTTTCTTATCTCTTACCTCTATATCAAACTCTTGTAACAGAAGTATCCATCGTATGAGTCTGGGCTTAGCATCTGGCTTAGCAAAGAGGTACTTAAGGGCAGAGTGATCCGTGTACACTATGATTTTGGACAACATAAGATAGGATCAGAACTTCTCAATGGCAAAAACGACCGCTAGAAGCTCTTTTTCAGTCGTGGTGTAGTTTTCTTGGGCATCATTCAGGGTTCGACTCGCATAGCAAATCGGTTGAAAGTGATTATTTACACGCTGCCCAAGAACTGCACCAATGGCATAATCACTCGCATCGCACATAATCTCAAAAGGTTGATCCCAATCAGGTGGAACCATAATAAGGGCATTTGTCAAATGATGTTCTAGAGTTTCAAACGCAGATATGCAATTTTCATCAAAGATGAAAGGTGCATCCTTTTCAAGAAGTTTTGTTAGACGTCGGGTTATTTTTGAAAAATCTTTAATAAATCTTCTATAAAACCCGACATGACCTAAGAAACTTCGAACCCCTTTTATGTTCGTAGGTAGAGGAAGCTTCGATATGGTGTCTATCTTGGCTTTATCCACCTCCAAACCATCCTTTGGGATTTTGTGCCCAAGAACTATACCTTCTCTTACCATAAAGTGGCATTTCTCCCAGTTGAGAACCAGATGAGACTCCTCGCAACGAGCTAAGACCCTGTCTAAGCTGTTTAAACAATCATCAAAAGAGTTACCGAAAATAGAGAAATCGTCCATAAAGACCTTCATACAATCCTCTATCATGTCCTGAAAAATGGCAGTCATGCATCGCTGAAAAGTAGCGGGTGCATTGCACAACCCAAAAGGCATGCGCCTATAAGCAAATGTTCCAAAGGGACATGTAAAGGTTGTTTTCTCTTGATCTTCGGGATCAATAGGGATTTGGAAGTATCCCGAGAATCCATCCAGGAAGCAATAGTACTCATTTCCCGCTAATCGTTCAAGCATTTGGTCTATGAAAGGCAAAGGGAAATGGTCTTTTCTAGTGGCATCATTCAGCTTCCTATAATATATGCAAACTCTCCACCCGGTGACAGTACGGGTGGGTACTAACTCATTGTTATCGTTTGTGACAACGGTGAGTCCTCCCTTTTTGGGAACCACCTAAACAGGGCTCACCCACGGGCAATCCGAAATAGGGTAGATGATCCCGGTATCAAGTAGCTTGATAACCTCCTTTTTTACAACCTCTTGCATTTTCGGATTAAGCCTTCTTTGCTTTTGCACGCACGGTTTAAAATTATCTTCCATTAAAATTTTATGCGTACAAAAAGAAGGGCTTATTCCGGGAATGTCCGAGATTTTCCAAGCTAAAGCCTTTTTGTGCTTTTTCAAAACCGCAATAAGCTTTTCTTTTTCATTGGCTGTTAGCAAGGCGGAAATGATTACGGGGAGAGAATTTTTACCTTCAAGAAATTGGTACTCGAGGTGCTCGGGAAGGTCCTTTAACTCCAAACTCGGTGGTTCCTCCAAAGAGGTTTTCACCCTAACTTTTATCTTCTTGCCTTATCTCCTCGAATTCCTCTTCTTCTCCACCCATCACTTCATCCTTTCCTTTCTCGAGGGAGAAGCTCTGATAACACCAAAAGTATACATGTTTTGGTTATGCTTAATTGTCTGATTTTACCCCATTTCTCACCCATTTCTGAGCTAATCACTTCTGTTTTGGACTGATTCTTACTTTTATAGGTTTTGGAGGCCGTGGAACGGAAAAGTACGGAAAAAGGCGAAAAAACGTGAAAATTGGAAAAACTCAATCTAGAGGCCATTTCGCGTCCGCGAGGTTTTAAGTTTGGCGTCGCCAAGTTCGCAAAGAAGGAAAACCTAGGTTGATTTAAGTATTTCGCGCCGTGAGTATGCAGCTTCGCGATCGCGAAACGAGCCCTGAACTGCCTTTTAAATACTGATCTCCTCCTTCAGTGCAGAAAATCATCTCCATCTTGATCTGCAATCATCATCAATCAACCAGCAGTTACTCCTGCTCATATTTTCTTAGGTTGATTAGTGAGAGAGAGGGTTGTGCCGATACGCTACGGAATTTGATTCTCGGTCATCTATCGTTGTACGGTCGGTATAATGTCTGTGTCTACTTCTTTGTTTGCTGATTTCATAATGTCTAGTGAGTAGTTTTCTTTAGTGGTACTTATTATGGTAGATAAACCTTGTGGATGATAATCTTGTGATTTAATGTTTATTGGTTTGTTTTTGGTTTATTGAATGTATGTTATGGTTCTGATTTGATTCGTATCGTATGGTTTTTGAATTCGTTAGTTGGGTGTATCTATTTGACCAAGATAGATAGACTCTGATAGGTTAATCAACCTTTCTTGACCTTCCCTTCGAAACCCGGAGAGTTTTGTTAGGTGGTTAGCTCCGACCGAGAGCAGCTAGATATTAGAACACCGTGCAATAGAGATAGAATTGGGTAGCTGATAGTAGATTGCCTGACAAACAGTCTATGTATTGGGACTAGGAAGACCAACCTAGTTGATAACCGTAATAGTCACATGTTAGGGTGTCCTAGATTTAAATTCTTACAATAACCAAAACAACCAAACCTTTGGCCAGTTTAAATCATCCACTTGGGGAGTCGTTATACCATGATAAGTACTACTGTTTTCATTCATATAGTTTAAATTATCTTTTCATTGCTTTCTTAGTTAATTAGGTAATTTAGTTGTCTTCTAATTAATCAAACCTTTTTCATAACCCCCCCCCCATAGCTTTAGGTTAATTAATCTAGCTAAGATTAATAGTCTACATAACTTGACCTTTCCCAGTGGTAGATACGATACCTGGACTTTCCTACACTATATTACTCACGATCAGGTACGCTTGCCTGTGAATGTGGTAAACAGTGGCTAGGCTTTAGAGGTTAAAACTTGTTTTGCTTTTTATATACAATAATTACCGCATCAATTTTTTGGCGCCGTTGCCGGGGAACGGTAGTTGTTAGATTTTTAGTCTTTATTAGTTTTGTTAATCGATCCTTGTGAGGGATTCTTTCCCTTGCAAGTTTTTCGCTTTCTAGTGTTAGTTAATTGTTTTTATCTCTTTGTTTCCTGCAAGTTGCCCGTAACCATTTCTTGTGGTTTCAGTCACGAAACGTGAAACTGTGTAGAGAGTTAGAGGAACGAGAGAGAGTTTAGAAAAAGATAAAAGAAGTCAAAAGCCAACAAAGTTCGCCCGAGAGCTTTGAATTTTGAAATGGGGGACGAAGCACCGATGTGGACCGCCTGGAGAACCGCTCTGACCGTACCCACCAATCCGATCACGAAGCCGGGCAATAAGGAGATCCTGGGGAAGCTCCTTCACATGATCAAGGACCTTACTTTCGACGGGAAAAACGATAGCAATTCTATCGTACACATGGAGAACTTCGTGGACATATGTGATCTATTCAAAACGGAGGAAGGCCGAGAAGATGCGATTCGTCTTCGAGTTTTTCCTCTTACACTCACCGGAGAAGCCAAAGCTTGGTTACAATCGTTGGAACCAAGTTCGATCACCACTTGGGAGGGACTTCGCTCAAAGTTCCTTTCCCGATTTTTTCCACCATCCAAAATTGACAAGTTACGAGCCGAGATCCGATCCTTTCGACAAGATGACGGGGAGACAATATCCGAAGCATGGGAGCGTTTCAAACACCTTCTAAATTCGTGCCCGAGTCACGACCTAAGTAAGAGTGAGCAAGTCCAAACTTTCTATGGTGGGCTTGGTTATTCTTCACGAGCTACATTAGATTCATCTGCCGGAGGTGTATTCATGTACAAAACGCCCACGGAAGGATATAATCTTCTTGAAGATATGCTGATTCACAATATAGATTGGAGGACGGACAAGCGCTTGCAAACCCCGAGAATGGCCGGAAAGATCTCAACAGACTTCGACTCATCCGATGAACTAGCTGCAATGAAAAACCAACAGGTAAAGTTTGAACGTAAAATTGAAGAACTGATTAAATCTGTTCATGCTTTGCAGGTTGGATGCGAGGAGTGCAAGGGACCACACTTAACGAAAGATTGCCCGAACCGTCCGATGATGACACCCGAGGAAGTAAACTACCTCAACCGAGGCAATTATCAAGGGAGATGGAACAACAATCGTAACTTCATCCCGAGACCTCCCGGATTCTTTGCACCAAACCAACAAACCCAAAGAACGGATGGAGAGTCGCGCGTTTCTATGGAGGACCGACTTATCCAATTCATGGATGCACAAAAGAAGATCAATGATGAGGTAGGTTCTTATTTACGTAACCATCAAAGTACTATCCAGAATTTAGAAATGCAGGTTGGTCGTGTTTCGCAATTGCTAAGTGAAAGGACTCAAGGGGAGCTGCCAACGCAAACCCAAGTCAACCCAAAGGTGGAGAACGCGAAGCCAATGCTCATGGTGGTCGGAGAAACATCGAAGAAGAAGTGGACGGATATCTACACGAAAAAGTACGTGGAAAGCGACAGCGGTAGTGAACCTGATTATGCCACGGACTATGATTCGGAGGGGTTCACAATTTCGTTCGAGCATCTAGGACTTAAAGGACCCATTTCTTCAAGCGATGATGAGGAGGAAGACGGAAAGCAAGGTGGATATGCGGAGTTTGTGATACCAAAGAAGGATAAGGGTAAAGAGAATGAGAAAGAGAAGGTGGCGGAAGACGAGCTCACCTACGTTGCCCCTATCAAGCATGATCCGGGAAGTTACAGTTTACCTATTTCTTGTTCTAAATTTGAAGGTCTTGCTTTGATAGATACAGGTGATGCTCTTAACATGATGCCTGTTTGTTTTTGTAGGAAAATGGGGATTAAGAATATTTTGCCAACGGACTACCAATACCGAGGGGTGAATGGATACATGACTAAACTGTTAGGGATAGTGGAAGGAGTCCCGATACGAATCGGAAACTTTGTCTACTTCACGGACTTCATCATAGCTAACCTCCCGAAGAATACGGAAATCCCGATTATTCTCGGAAGGGCTTTTCTACACACCGCCCAAGTGAACGTCGATATGCGTAATCAAGTGTCAAGCTTAGGGTATGGAGAAAAGCGGATCTATTTTAATCCCTTTGGAGAGCCGGTCACCCATCTCGATGAACCTTATGAGCATCCTTCTCAAGCTTTCAAGAAGGACATGAACCGCCCACTGCTCCCTCATGAACATATGAAAAAGACGGAGGACTATCCGAACCCGCTACACCAAAAAGATCAAACCACCAATGGGTCGGGACCCTCCAAGAAAGAGCATAGGAAGTAGAAGGGCTCGTCAGCCCGATGTGCCAAGAAATGAGCTGAAAATGGGGTCGAGCTCTAGACCCATTCAAAAATGAAGCGCTTCTCGGGAGGCAACCCGAGCATTTTCTTTCCTTTTTCATTTTTAGTGTTTTCAAGTGTGTTTTTGCTAATATTTTTTTTTGTTATTGCTTAGATAACCATACGGAGGAGATAGAAGCCCAAAACGAGAAAATCCGACGCGTATCGAAGATTTTAGAAATTGGAAATAGAAGACTTTTCGTGATCGCGAGTTTTTAACTCTAGCGGCACGAGGGGTCTGTTTCGCGGCGCAACTTTTTCAAATTAGGGTAAAAATTTTCGAAAACCGCCCGTTTCGCGACGCGAAACTCTTAGCTTGGTGGCGCGAAATCGGTGCAGACGGGTTTTTAAACCCTTCTTTCTCACTTTTTCAAAGTACACAACCCTAATTCTCTCTAGGCGCCGCGAGTTCTCTTCACGTATTTGCGAAAATCGAATTTCTTGAGATTCAATTTCATCATTCATGGCATCAAAGGTATGTTTCCTAAACTTGATTTCGTTGGATTAGCTTGATTTGGTATGATTGGATCTTGAATTGGGCATCAATGGTGTTTTTGTGCTTTCATAGATTTAAGATTGTTCTTGAAACTCCATTGATTGATTAGTGATTATTGTTTGATGCATGCTATGAGCTTTGATTGAGATTTCATTCTAGCATGCGATTTAATTGTTGAATCTGGTGAATGTGCTTTGATGATAAGTGTGGGGATTTTGCACCAAAATACCCTATCCTTGTTAGCTCTCTAGATTTGTTTTTGATGGAGGTTGGACTAAAAGTTCAAGTGTGGGGATGTTTCACACCCCCTTTGATTTGGTTTTTCACGCATGCGTTCGTTAGTTGAACTTGTTAGTCATGGAGGCTTTGTCTCGTTGGGTTTTGATATGTACGAACCTTGTCTTGCTCTTATCAATCACATATAGCTAAGACAATGGTATTTTCGATTTTTGTAGAGACAAAGGACCCGCTCGTCAACTTCCAACGCTCCTACCTTCCGTGCACCGGATGGGAGCCATGTGTTCACTTATTTTATGAACGACCCTACGTTGAACGCTCCAAAGCGTGAGGAATACCGGGATATAGTTAACCGGCTTGTCACTCGTCAAGTTTTAGTGCCGAGGAGAGTCGAATGGAACCTTCTTCGATCCATGAGTGTCGAGAACCACATCAAAGCGATACTCGAGAAGCATGCCTACGACGAAGATGGCACCGAGTATTACATATGCCATGCGTGGGAGCGCGTTTTGAACGTGGCCGAGACCCTCTACCGTGAGCTTATTATTGAGTTCGTGGCCACTTTTCGTTTCGAAGCCGGAAAGGCCCTTGAGGAGTTCTACCAATCATGCATGACATTCCGACTCAGTGGAGTGTGGCGCTCGCTTTCTTTGGTCGAGTTTGCCGTTGCTTTGGGGATATATACCCAAGATGAGGTCGATGCTCCCGGATTTGTGGAGTACATGTGGGCGACTGCGAAAAGACAAGACGGTTTTGATCCTCGGTGGCTTGGGCGATCTTAGGTGATGGTGACTATGGCAACAATCTTAAGGTCAAGGGTTTTCTTGCTTCTTCGGACCGACTTTTGCATCGCATGCTCATTCACGCTGTAAATGCTCGTTCCTCGAGTGAGGAAAAAGTTTCTACATACGATCTTTGGCTTCTTGAGCAACTTTCTACGGATGACAAGTATCCGAATGCTCCGTACATCATTGCCGTGCAACTCGCAAAAGGGGGAGGTTATCGAGAAGGAAGTCGAATGGTTGGTGGTCAATACATTACGCTTCTAGCCAAACACTTCGGTATCCTAACCGAGGGTGCCATTGCCTCAATGAAAAACCTTGGTGAGATGGGATTGATCGATATGGACCAACTCCGTGGAATAGGTGTAGCGATGGTTGAGCATATGATCGGTGGAGATAGGAATGTGTGGATTTACAACCCCCAAGCTTATGGGACGAAGAAAGAAGCGAGGAGCACGCAAGAGACCGGTGGCACGAGTGGGGTGAACGAGGGAGAACAACCGGCGGAGTGGACGGCGTATTCGGGGTATCAAGAGTTGAGTACCCGACTCTCGGAGATGTCATTGTCCTACGGCCGTCATCATCAACACATGGAGTACAACACAACGGAGGCTCTCCACCAAGCAAATTGGCAAAGTGGAGTGATGAACCAAATGGCCTCCCATTTCGGTGTTCAACCGAATACCGCATATGCTCCGTCACCATTTTGGTCGTACTCCGAGGACGCACCGCCCGGTTACCCTACATTCGAGGATTGGCGAAACCAACCTCGTGGCCCTTGTTGATCTCTATCTCTTTTATCTCTATTCGATATGGTTGTCTAAAACAATTTTATTTTGTTTAGTGTGTTTAGTTGGACATCTTTTATTTTTGTTTTTGTTTTTTTGGTTTGTTTAGGATTAAGACGATTAATGGTTTTCTTAGTTTGGTTTATTTTCTTTTGTTTGTTTTTACTTTTTCTTTTTTTCTTTTGGTAATAGATACAGCGATCTATGATCTTGAACCGAGCACGATTCTGGAATACTCTCTCAGATCAGATTACGTCACATAACCCGGCAAGTTTCTTTTTTTCCCAATTACTCCTTAATTGTTTTGATTGTTGCATTGAGGACACTGCAAATTTTAAGTGTTGGGAGGGGGTTATGTAGACTTATTTGTTTAAATGGGTTCACTTTTTGCTTTTTCGTTTGTCGTTTTTCAAATTTTTTAAAGCTTTGAGACTTGACCCCAATTTTTTTCGAAATCTGAGATTGTTTTTGGAACTTAGTTGCTTGCATAGGAGAACACTGAATGGGATTATTTGAGTAAAAGGATACCTTGGAATACCAATTACCATGAGTGCGTCACCCAATTCCTTTGAGAGTTTGAGCCTAATTGTTTATTATTTCGTGAGGAATACCGACTTTGACCCAAGGTAAAACTTGTCACTTGGAATGTTTGTCGAGACCACATAGAGAAGTATTTATCACCATTGCACTGATAGAGGCCTTCATTTCTAACCCTTTTTAGCCTTCATTAGATAACCTCATCTTAAGGTTATTTAATTTGCCTAGCCGAATTTTTGAAAGTACTCACCTTTAGTACTTTAACCCTTGAAACCAATTTTGAGCCTTAGCCTTTGATTTCTTAACCCATACCATATATCCTTTAGCCTATCTTTTTATCTATCTTTTGGCCGTGACTTAAATTTGAGAACTTGAGATGTTGTGATCCATATTTTCCATATCTGACAATTAAAGAGGGATTGATTTTGAGTGGAAAAGAAAAGAAAAGAAAATGATGACTCAAAGAAAAGAAAGAAAGAAATATCAAAAGAAAAGAGTCAAAGTTAGAAAAGAAAAATGAGCAAATATGCAAAGGAAAAGAAAAGAATTCGAGCCACAAATAAGCAATATACTTAGGCCGATGCTAAAAGAAAGAAGAAAGCTCATCCCGAAGAAGAAAAGTGCATAATTTAAAAAGTCAGATTTCTCTCAAAAGTGTTGGATCATTACTAATTGAGTTTCTTGAGTTTTTATCGCAAATCTTAGTCACTTATATATCCTTTATCCTACCCTTTACCCTTAGCCTAACATTACAACCCTAAAGTCCTCTTGACGGTTACAACTTCTCAGTGGTGGAGATTAGATTTGGTGACAAGCTTATGCGTGCGGGAATTAGTCGAGTATTGGTGTGATCACTTCTTATACATACACTTTTATACTCGAGAGATACACTTTAAATTATCATTCATACTATGTGAGGGTAAAAGGTTGAGCTTGGTATCCAATTGCTTGATGTGTCTTGTTCTTATGTTCGATTGTGTGAGTATTCTTTGTTTTCTTGGATGATCTTGGGTGGAGATAATTTTGGCGTCATTTCTCTTATCTTTCAGTCTTTTGATTGAGGACAATCAAAGCTTAAGTGTGGGGATTTTGATAACACCAAAATTATACATGTTTTGGTTGTGCTTAATTGTCGAATTTTACCCCATTTCTCACCCATTTCTGAGCTACTCACTTCTGTTTTGGATTGATTCTTACTTTTATAGGTTTTGGAGGCCGTGGAACATAGAAGTACGAAAAAAGGCGAAAAACGTGAAAATTGGAAAAACTCAATCCAGAGGCCATTTCGCATCCGCGAGGTTTTAAGTTTGGCGTCGCCAAGTTCACAAAGAAGGAAAACCTAAGGTTGATTTAAGTATTTCGCGCCACGAGTATGCAGCTTCGCGATCGCGAAACGAGCCCCGAACTGCCTTTTAAATACTGATCTCCTCCTTCAGTCCAGAAAATCATCTCCATCTTGATCTGCAATCATCACCAATCAACCAGTAGTCACTCATGTTCATATTTTCTTAGGTTGATTAGTGAGAGAGAGAGAGAGAGGGTTGTCCCGATACGCTACGGAATTTGATTCTCGATCATCTATCGTTGTACGGTCGGTATAATGTCTGTTTGTACTTCTTTGTTTGCTGATTTCATAATGTCTAGTGAGTAGTTTTCTTTAGTGGTACTTATTATGGTAGATAAACCTTGTGAATGATGATTTTGTGATTTAATGTTTATTGGTTTGTTTTTGGTTTATTGAATGTATGTTATGGTTCCGATTTGATTCGTATCGTATGGTTATTTGAATTCGTTGGTTGGGTGTATCTGTTTGACCAAGATAGATAGACTCCGATAGGTTAATCAACCTTTCTGGACCTTCGCTTTGGAACCCGGAGAGTTGTGTTAGGTGGTTAGCTCCGACTGAGAGCTGCCAGATATTAGAATACCGTGCAATGGAGATAGAATTGGGTAGTTGATACTAGATTGCCTGACAAACAGTCTATGTATTGGGACTAGGAAGACCAACCTAGTTGATAACCGTAATAGTCACATGTTAGGGTGTCCTAGACTTAAATTCTTACAATAACCAAAACAACCAAACCTTTGGCCAGTTTAAATCATCCACTTGGGGAGTCGTTATACCATGATAAGTACTACTGTTTTCATTCATATAGTTTAAATTATCTTTTCATTGCTTTCTTAGTTAATTAGGTAATTTAGTTGTTAATAGTCTACATAACTTGACCGTTCCCAGTGGTAGATACGATACATGGACTTTCCTACACTATATTACTCACGATCAGGTACGCTTGCCTGTGACTGTGGTAAACAGTGGCTAGGCTTTAGAGGTTAAAACTTGTTTCGCTTTTTATATACAATAATTACCGCATCAAGCTCTCTTCCAATTCACCAAAATAACAAGGAATAGTGAAACTCCCTGGATCACCCTTTTTGAGGGTGTCGGAAAGTATGGTTGAGCATTCTGCACTTAGAAATGCTATTTCTTCTGTTCCCGTCCTTGCTCTGTTAGCCACCAACTCCTTGAGAAATTTCACATAATTTGGCACACCTGCAATCTAGTCCACAAGAGGCACATTAATATCTACTCGTTTTATCAATTCAATAAACTTACGATATTGGGCCTCTTTCTTTTCTTTTCGTAATCGTGCAGGATATGGTACTCGTGTAGGCACATGTGGTGTTGCAGACTCCTTTGGCCTGACTGTTCCCCCTGAGTTCCTTTGTCGGGTGTGATGGTAATTGGACTTCCGGCTCGACAACCTGCAAATTAGGAATTTGGTTAGTTTGGGGCATAGGTGGTCCTACAACTACCTTACCTCCTCTCGTGGTGGTAAACACTTCAGCTTGTTCGTCTATTTCCACATGAGGAAATGCTCCCTTGACTTCTCGGAGGAACTGGTCTGTGCTCTTATGTATTCCTGCAACAAAATTTACAAACTCTTGGATTTGTTGTTCAACGTCCGTACTCATCTTTCCTTGTTCTGGTGAAAACTGACGAAATAGTTGTTCGATTATTCCGCTACTTGGCTTAAATTGCGAAAGAGGAGTAGGTTCCCAAGTACAGGGTTCCGTTGGGAGAGCGTGCCCGCATTTCGTGCATTTAATTGGCGGCTCACCATATAATGAAATCCCATTTAACTGCGCCGAGTGGTTCTCCTCCAGTGTGTCTTCCTCATCAGTGGACCAATCCAGATAGTGTGCTTCTAGATCGTCCAAGAGTTTACGTGTTTCTTTAGCTGTCTTATAGGGAAAGATACCTCCACAAGATGAGTCTAGCCTTAATCGAGAATCGTTAGTTAACCCGGCATAAAAAATATTCAGCATCTCATCATCATCAATACCATGGTTTGGAAGCGTTAAGAATAAATCCTTATACCTTTCCCAAGCTTTCACAAGGTTGTCTTTTCCTTGTTTAAAGTTTCGAATATCAGCTTTTATTTTATTTACCTTGGAAATGGGAAAGTATCTTGACAAAAAGGCGGATTTTAAATCGTCCCAAGTTGTGATGGATCATTGGGTTAATCTTTTAAACCAGTCTTTCGCCTTATTTGTCAGAGTAAAGGAAAATATTCGAAGTTTTACCTCATCCTCCTTAGTATTGAATAGATCACAGATGTCCTCGAATGCTTCAAGATGTTGATATGGATTTCCGCTAGGTTCTCCGTCAAATGATACGGTGCCTATCATTTTGATCAGTCCTTTGTTGATCTCTACCATTTTATCATCTGTCTTTTTTATTGCGGATCTCGAGGTGAATTGCACTTTATATCGCTTACGCCACATGGGTTGATCGTCTGCCATCCTGACAACTCAACAAACGATTATGGGCAATTTGCAGGAAACAAAGAGATAAAGTAATTAACTAAAACTAGAAAGCTAAAAACTTGCAAGGCAAGGAATCCCTCACAAGGATCGATTAACAAAACTAATAAAGACTAAAAATCTAACAACTACCGTTCCCCGGCAGCGGCGCCAAAAACTTGATGCGGTAATTATCGTATATAAAAAGCGAAACAAGTTTTAACCTCTAAAGCCTAGCCACTGTTACCACATTCACAGGCAAGCGTACCTGATCGTGAGTAATATAGTGTAGGAAAGTCCAGGTATCGTATCTACCACTGGGAACGGTCAAGTTATGTAGACTAATAATCTTAGCTAGTTTAATTAATCTAAAGCTATGGGAGGGGGTTTTTATGAAAATGGTTTGATTAACTAAAAGACAACTAATTAAATAACTAATTAACTAAGAAAGCAAAAAGAAGATGATTTAAAGTATATGGAAGAAAACAGTAGTACTTATCATGGTATAACGACTCCCCAAGTGGATGTTTTGACTGGCCAAAGGTATGGTTGTATTGGTTATTGTAGAAATTTAAGTCTGAGACACCCTAACATGTGACGATTATGGTTGTCAACTAGGTTGGTCTTCCTAGTCCTAATACATAGACTGATTGTCAGGCAATCTAGTACCAGCCACCCAATTCTATCACTATTGCACGGAATTCTACTATCTAGCTGCTTACGGTCCGAGCTAACCACCTAACACAACTCTCCGGGTTTCCGAAGGGAAGGTCAAGAAAGGTTGATTAACCCATCGGAGTCTATCTATCTAGGTCAAACAGATACACCCAACCAACGAATTCAAATATCCAAACAATACGAATCAAATCGGAACTGTAAAACACATTCAATAAACCAATAGCAAACCAATAAACATTAAATCACAAAAACATCATCCACAAGGTTCATCTACCACAATAAGTACCACTAAACAAAACTACTCACTAAGCATTACGAAAATAGCAAACACAAACATAGAGACAGACATTATACCGACCGTACAACGATAGATGATCGAGAACCAATCTCCGTAACGTATCGGCACAACTCTCTCTCTATCTCACTAATCAACCTAAGAAAATATGAAAAGATGTAACTACTGGCTGATTGGTGATGATTGCAGATCAAGATGAAGATGATTTTCTGGACTGAATGAGGAGATCAGTATTTAAAAGGCAGTTCGGGGCTCGTTTCGCGATCGCGAGGCTGCGGTCTCGTGGCGCGAGACACTTAATAAACCCTAGATTTCCCATCTTTGCGAGTTTCGCGACGCCAAACTTGAATACTCGCGGACGCGAAATGCTCACTGGATTGAGTTTTTCTAATTTCCACGTTTTTTTTCCTTTTTCCGTACTTTTCCATTCCACGGCCTCCAAAACCTACAAAAGTGAGAATCAGTCCAAAATATGAGTAATCAGATCAGAAAGGCTGAGAAATGGGGTAATATCAGACAATTAAGCACAACCAAAACATGTATAATTTTGGTGTTATCAAGATCTCTTCATTCATCTGTACTTCTTCTTTCATTTCAATTGTTGGCGTCGTAAGATGAAGAATAAGGATGCTTTCCATAAGTGGGTCGTTGAATGCAGATCCCAAATTGGCTAATGCGTCAGCTTGAGTGTTTTGATCTCTTGGGATTTGCTCTATTGAGAAATGATCGAATCGTGCGATTCGCTCCTTGACGACCTTGAGATAGCTCATCATCTTTGAATCATTTGCTTGAAAATCTCCATTTACTTGGTTTACCACCAATAAGGAATCACTTCGTACGTCTAGGTGTTTTACCCCAGTTTATGAGCTATATCCAATCCAGCGATCAAGGCTTCATATTCTGCTTCGTTGTTTGTGACCTTGAACTTGCATCGTATGGAGTACACCATATTTCCCCCTTGTGAGGATTTTAAGACAACACCTAGTCCTGCTCCTCGTATGTTCGAGGATCCATCGACATAGAGTAACCAGGGTTGGTTGTCTTGAATCGTCACAATTTCGTCGCACATTGTTGGCTCTAATCCGGGACTAAATTCTGCTACAAAGTCTGCCAATGCTTCTGATTTTATCGCCGT
This sequence comes from Centaurea solstitialis, assembly GCA_030169165.1. Classification (NCBI taxonomy): domain Eukaryota; kingdom Viridiplantae; phylum Streptophyta; class Magnoliopsida; order Asterales; family Asteraceae; genus Centaurea; species Centaurea solstitialis. Next base: position 33,995,413 of record CM058045.1, read on the forward strand.
TTTGGGTTTGAATTCAATGTCGAACCCACTGAGATAAATACTCCACTTGGCTAGACGTCCTATGAGTTCTGGCTTTCGTAGGACAGTCTTAAGTGGATAATTAGTTACGACAATAATATGGTGCGACTCAAAGTAATGTCTTAACTTTTTCGCAGTAGTCACAAGACCTAGTAGCAATTTTTCCATTGACGTGTATCTGGTTTCTGCATCGAGAAAATATTTGCTTACGTAATAAATCGGTCGTTCCTGTTGATTCTCTTCTCGTACGAGTACCGCACTCGTCGCATTATTGCTCCCTTCTAGGTATAGCTGTAAACTTTCACCTTCGATTGGCTTAGTCAATAATGGTGGGGACACCATATATTGCTTTAAGTCTTGTAGAGCCTTCTCATGGTCGTTCGTCCACTGGAATCCTTGGTTCTTTCGAAGAACATTATAGAACAGGTGGCATTTATTCGATGATCATGAGATGAATCGGTTTAAAGCAGCCACACGTCCTGTTAGTTTCTAGACTTCTTTGACATTTCTCGGAGATTGTATTTCAGCGATGGCTTTCACTTGTTCCGAGCTTGCTTCGATTCCACGTTGCGTTACCAGATATCCCAAGAACTTTCCTGCTCATAGTCCGAAAGAGCACTTTGTTGGATTGAGCTTCATCTTGTATTGCCGTAGGATGTCGAACGATCGCTTCAAATGTGCTACATGGTCGATCGATCGTTCTGACTTTACGAGCATGTCGTCGATATAAACCTCCATCGTTCGTCCTAGATGTTCCTTGAACATCATATTCACCAGTCTTTGATAGGTCGAACCTGCATTTTTTAGTCCAAATGGCATTACTTTGTAACAGTATATGCCTTTGTCTGTCATGACTGCAGTTTTTTCTTGATCGTCCGTGTGCATCAGAATTTGATTGTATCCAGAATACGCATCCATGAATGTGAGTAATTCATGTCCTGCCGTCGCATCGACCATTGCGTCAATGTGAGGTAACGGAAAAGGATCTTTTGGACAGGCTTTGTTCAAGTATGTGAAATCGATACAAACTCGCCATTTCCCGTTTTTCTTTTGTACTCCGGATATTTGACCTCCCTTATTTTGCCAATCTGAAGCAGATTGTCGACTTCATCGTTAATTACTTTCTTGCGCTCAGGCGCAAACTTACAACGCTTCTGCTTTATTGGCTTGAAAGTAGGGTCTACATTCAGTTTATTTGATATGATGTTAGGATCTATCCCAACCATATCTTCGTGCGACCAAGCAAAACAGTCTGAATGTTCCTGTAAAAAAGATATAATCGTATTTTTTATGTCAAGGGGGAGCGAGGCTCCTACGAAGACCTTCCGATCAGGATGTTCAGGATCGAGCACGACTTCTTCTAGTCGAAGATCGTCGTTCGACCTCTACCCATCCTGGCTCTGTAATTGCTAGATATCCTGCGGCTTTGTCTTCATAGTGATTTTGTAACATTCTCTGGCGATCTTCTTTTCAATGGCGATTTCTTGAATTCCCCAAGGAGAAGGAAACTTAATCTTCTGATGGAACGTCGAAGGCACTGCTTTCATCTCGTGGATCCCAGGTCTTCCAAGAATAACATTATAGGCCGATTGACAGTCTATAACATTGAACTTTGTTTGTTTGTTGATTCCTTTGGCGAAGACAGGTAAGATGATTTCTCCAAGAGTGTTCATCGAGTCTCCATTGAATCCAATCAGGGTAGTGCTTCGTCGTACGATTTTTGATCGTTCAATTCCCATGACTTTAAGAGTATCTGTAAAAATAACGTTAGGAGAGCTGCCTCCATCGATCAATATTCTCTTAGTCGAACAGTTTTCGATGATCAACTGTATGACTAGAGCGTCATGATGCTTATGGTGGACCCCCTGAATATCATCTTGGTCGAACGCTATCATCATTGCATCGAGCTCTTTTTTAGCCTTCGACTTGACTTCTTCGGGGATAGAACGCTCGTCTGGACCGTCTCGTGCGTGTCTTTTAGCTGTAGAATACATAAGACCGCATACATCCGATCCTCCAGTGATGCAATTTATGACTTTAGTATGAGCTGGAGATCTTGGTCTTCCTTGTTCGTCAGGGATGACACCATTAAGATGTCCCTTCGACTTCAAATACGAAAACTCCTTCTTAAGGCTGATGCATTCATCCGTCGTATGGCCATGATATTCGTGGAAATTGCACCATTTGTTTTGATCTTTGTCCTTGCTGGGATTGTCAAATTTCTTTGGCCAACGTACGTTTGCGTCAATCTTTCGTAGTGAATCCACCAGATCTTTCGGTGTACCTACAAAATTGTAAGTAGACAATTCTGGATAACGTATTTTAACGGTATCTTTGTTTGGTCGAGTTTTTGACTCGTGTCGAGGGTTTCCAATCTTGTTTACTCTTTTATGCTAGAAATTGTGTTTATGTGCACTAAGAGGTTTCTTCTCGCTGGAATGCTTTCGTCGAAAGAGATCATCACCTTCTATTCTCATGAAGGCTAGCGTTCTAGCTCGTACGTCGTCAAAGTTTTCCGGTGGGTATTTCGTCAATTCTAGATATAATCTAGAGGAATCTTCCAACCCACGTTTGTACACCTCGATTGCAGTCTTCACGTCACAATTCTTTACTTCAATCATGGCTGCGTTGAATCTGTTGAAGTAATCGCGAATTGTTTCCCCTGGTTTCTGTACGACGTAGTACAGATCACTGGTCTGTTTCTCCAGCTTACGACTGCTTGCGAACTGTCGCGTGAATTGGTTTACCAATTCTGCAAAGGATCCAATACTTTTCGGCTTTAAGTTGATAAGCCATTGTAGCTCTGCTCCTGTCAAAGTAGATCCGAAGCTTTTGCACATGCAAACTTCTTGATATAGTGTCGGTATAGGAACTGTCCACATGAGTTGCTTATATTGTGCGACATGTTCGACTGGATCGGTGACTCCAGAATATTTTGTCGCAAAGGCTGGAATACTGTATTTTTTGGGTACGTCGACAAGAGCTATTTCGCCGAGGAATGGTGAAGCTTGAAATCCGGTTTTAGGCTCGACTTCGACAGGTACTGCTGCACCAGGTAATTTTGCAAGTAACGCGAACATCTTTTGGTTTTGTTCTTCTAAGGATTTCAGTCGTGCATTCAGAGGATCTTCGGTGGTTGTTGGAACTGTTGGGATAAAACCGGAAGAAGATCCATTGTTTGGTGGGATTGTTGTATGAACTGTGGAACTAGCAGCTGTGGGTATATGACCAGGAATAGGAATTTGTTGAGAAACATTGCTGAAAGGACCGAATGTGAATGCGGGTGGGCCTTGAGGCATATGTGGTGGATTTTGAGGTACAGGTGGTCGTACGTAATTTTGCTGTTGGTTTGCAGTTGATAAAGGTACTGAGGCGTTGAACTGAGGACGAAACGGTGGTCTCAGGTGTTGAGGTGGATAAGGAGAAGGAATAGGCATCGATGGACCATGCGAAGCTCGAAGACGTTGGATTTCTTCATTGGCTTGTTACAATTGCTGTTGTAGAGATGCTATGAATGCGTTATCCATTATCCTGCAAAGATAGCTCAAGAAAAACTCGAAGGAAAGGTTAGTACGAAGGCGCACTTTTCACCGAATGAAATTTTTCTCATAACGGGGCCCCACGGTGGGTGCCAAACTGTTTATGTAAAAAATTACACCAGTTGATTGTCTTAAGAAATTTGTGAGGCTAGACCGTCGAGAGAAAGAATTTACATTCGATAACAAGTGCGACGAAAAGTAAATCAACACAAATAATTTGATGACGCATGAAAAACCTCACGACGAAGCAAAAAACCTGCGGTCGATCGGTATGAAGTCGACGTTCCACTATTGATCACCAACTAGGGGTGATATCCTTTTATGTTACAGCTTCGATCTTACGATTACAAGGAAATAAACAATGAAATCGAAAGTAAATTACAACTGATTATGCTTTCAAAGAGTATAGAGCTTGTAGAATTCAGGAATGCTTCTGTCCTTTGAAATGATAGCTTGATTCTCCTTTTATAGTTGCATGAGAATAACCGTCCAATGGATTTGTTGATCATTAATGCTCGAATCGTAAGTGTCGCGCGAATCTTGTTCATAACGGTCGACCTCTTGATGATGTCGTTAATGGAAGAGTTATGACTGAAATATGACCGTTGTAATGATGAACTCCAACGATCATGGCATAGTACTCGATCTTAGACTTCTCCTTTTATAGTTGCTTGAGAATAACCGTCCAACGGATTTGTTGATCATTAATGCTCGAATCGTAACTATCGCGTGAATCTTGTTCATAACGGTCGACCTCTTGATGATGTCGTTAATGGAAGAGTTATGACTGAAATATGACCGTTGTAATGATGAACTCCAACGATCATGGCATAGTACTCGATCTTAGACTTCTTCGAAGATGTACAACTGTTAGATATGATAATCTGCAACAAGAACAAACTCTTTTTTTGGAAGAGGAATCGCATACCACATTGGGCCCAGACTAATCCTCGGCAATTTTGGGCCGAAGCCTGACTGCTAAAGCATGCAGCCCGGTGTCGAAGCCCCCGTACCTCCAGAATGCGTCCCCCAGGGCTTGAACTCGGGTTCACCACTATGTAGTGCCCAAGCCTTACCACTAGGCTAACACTCCTTTGGTAACAAGAACAAACTCTTCGTACGTCTATTTGTTGGTTTAATGTCGTACGACATATATAGTAATATCGTTCGACTAATCGTTAGACTCATTCGACCGATTGTTATACTTATTTAAGGGTATTGTTAAGTTTATCTCAGGACCTTATCTTAATACAGGATTATTATTCTGAGAGTCATCTTACGATTGTAGTCAGCCGTCATGCGATCGTAGATTTTTACCCAAACACCTGCTAATCTAATGGACGATGATTGGATTGATGAGCTGGGAGATCTAAGTTTCCCAGATTGTGGTAGCCTGGATATTTGTGAGCACTCGATGAATATCGACCAAGTAGAGATCGGTTTACCCGATGCTCCAGGTATCTTTATGATAGATTGCTTAATCACTTCTTATGAATCATGGGTAATTGATACAGGCAGTAATCATTTATAGGGATTCACTAGAAGGGAGACTTTGAGGAAGGACCATTCGAACCTACGAGTTGGCGAAGGCACGACGCTTGTAGCTAAAGCTGTAGGATCTTATAGTCTTAGTTTACCCTCAGGTCTAGTTTTGGAACTAGAGAACTGTTATTATGTTCCAAAAATGATTAAGAATGTTATGTCTTTTGATTTATTGGTAGACCAAGTTTTTATTATAAGTATGATTATAAAATGCTTTTAGTTTTTAAAAATAATGTTTTCTATTTTAAAGCCACACCTGTGAATGGTCTATATACAGTAAATCTGCAAAAAGAATAATAAGAAAATCTATCATATAAGTAAACGATCCAAAGATATTGAGGATCAGACTTACCTCTGGCATTGTCGTCTAGGCCACATAAAAAAGAAACGCATAGAATTACTCCTGAAAGGAGGATTTCTAGGAACTTTCGATTTTAAATCTTTTGATAATTGCGAATCTTTTTTATCTGGCAAGATGACAAAGCAACGTTTGAACAAAGAAAATTGTTAGAAATTATTCACACAGATGTGTGTGGACCTTTTAGTCATGAGGCAAGAGGAGGATACCGGTACTTCATTACCTTTACTGACGATTTCAGTAGGAAGTACAGAATCAACTTGGCAGAAAGATCAACTTTTTGCGGTCGGATCGCGGGGGAGAATATCTTAGTTAAGAATTTGACAATCATTTGATGGAATGTGGGATTGTGTCACAACTCACACCTCCGTATACACCTCAGATGAATGGTGTGTCAGAAAGGAGGAATCGTACTTTGCTAGACATGGTACGATCGATGATGTGTCGCTCTACGCTACCAGTATCATTCTGGGGACATGCGCTCGAAATAGCAGCACATATACTGAACAGAGCGCCAACTAAGTCGGTAGAAAAGACTCCGCACGAGCTATGGAAGGGTAAGAAACCCAAAATGTCTTTTCTGAGAATTTGGGGTTGTGAGGCTTACGTCAAACGACCTACCTCAGAAAAACTCAAACCCAAATCTGACAAGTGCATTTTCGTAGGATATCCCAAGTCCACCGTGGGATATTACTTCTACAACCCTGACGAGAACAAAGTTTTTGTGGCTCGAGATGGAAAATTTCTGGAACAAAAGTTTCTCAGTTTTGGGAACACCAGAAAGGATGTAGATCTACAGATAGTAGACGAAAATGACACTACACCGACTGTTGAGCCAGAAATTCAACATGAAAATGTTGAAACTCAATCAGAGCTGATTGAGGAAGTGCAAACACAGGACCTTCGCAGATCCAGTAGGATAAGGCAAGAACCAGATAGGTATCTTGGATTTCTTATCACCCAAAGTAATGGGGATTTGAATGAACCTGTATCCTATAGAGAAGTTGTTTCAGGCAGTGAGTCTGAACAATGGCAAGAAGCCATGAAGGCCGAGATGCAATCCATGTACGACAACCTAGTTTGGGAGTTGAAGGATTTGCCACAGCACTGTAAAGTTGGAGGGCATAAATGGGTTTTCAAGAAGAAAACCGACATGGATGGGAATGTGCACACTTATAAAGCAAGGCTAGTCGCAAAAGGTTTCACGCAAACTAATGGTATTGACTATGATGAAACTTTTTCGCCAGTAGCCATGTTAAAGTCAATTAAGATTCTAATGGCCATCTCAGCGTACTTCAATTACGAGATCTGGCAAATAGATGTCAAGACAGCCTTTCTTAACGGAAAGTTAATACAAGACGTCTATATGCAACAACCAGAAGGTTTTGTAGATCCTAAGAATCCTAATAAAGTGTGTAAACTGCTAAGATCCATTTATGGGTTAAAGCAGGCATCTCGAAGCTGGAACTTACATTTTGATGAGCGTATCAAAGAATTTGGTTTCGCCAAAAGTGAGTTTGAGCCGTGTGTTTATACTAAGTTCAGTGGGAGCATAGTAACCTTTTTGGTCTTATACGTAGACGATATTCTACTCATAGGAAACGATGTACCAACCTTACAGAGTGTGAAGGATTGGTTAAGCAAATGTTTCCAGATGAAAGACCTTGGAGAAGCCGCTTACATACTTGGTATAAAGATCTACAGAAATAGATCTAAGCGGCTTATCGGACTTAGTCAAAGTACATACATTGAAAAAAATCCTGAAGAAATTCAGGATGGATGAATCCAAGAAAGGGTTTATCCCAATGCAGCATGGTATAGTGTTAAGTAAAACACAGTGTCCTATTTCTAGTCAAGATCAGGACAGAATGAAATCGATTCCATATGCTTCAGCAATTGGATCGATCATGTATGCCATGTTATGTACTAGGCCCGATGTTGCTTACTCAGTAAGTGTTACAAGCAGATATCAACAGAACCCAGGTGAACCTCATTGGGTGGCTTTCAAGAACATTCTCAAGTACCTGAGAAGGACGAAAGATATATTCTTGGTCTTTGGAGGATTTGAGGATGAAATTAGTGTCACCGGATATTCCGATGCTAGTTTCCAGACCGACAGAGACGATTTTAGATCACAGTCAGGGTACGTCTTTACCCTAAACAGAGGCGCGATCTCATGGAAGAGCTCGAAGTAGGACACGATTGTAGATTCAACTACAGAAGCAGAGTACATTGCAGCATCTGATGCAGCAAAAGAAGCTGTTTGGCTATGGAATTTCCTTTCGGATCTTAGAGTGGTTGCTAGTATCTCTAGACCGATTGATATATTCTGTGACAACTCTGGAGCCGTGGCGCAAGCAAAGGAACCCATAGAGCATCACAAGTCAAGACATGTGCTTAGAAAATATCACCTCATCCGAGAGATCGTTGGAAGAGGAGATGTAAGAATATGCAAGATTCCGACGGACGACAATGTCGCAGATCCATTGACAAAGCCGCTAGCAAGGGTGAAGCATGAGGCTCATGCATGTTCCATTGGGATGCAGTACTTGGACACCAGTAGCTAGTTTTACTTTAATACTGTAGTTTATTTTTGAAACAGTGTATCATGTAAAGTTTTATTTCATAGTGTGATTGAAATATTGGAGGTTTTAAATTCATGAGTGTTTCAAAAATTAACTGTTTTCGCATACTTAATGTATCCATGATTTGTGCAAAGTTATTGCAAGAAATCTAAATTTTCGTAGCTACTTATTGAGATGGGAATCTCAATAGGGAGTTTAATGCTATTATAAATGTTTGATGATTCAAAGAAAAGAATAAAAGCACAAGTGATGTGACCACGCATTTATAGATACTCATCAGAGTGTTTGAGTATTGGAAGTGACCAGTTTCAAGTGTGCTTCATGGAGCCCCAGTCATAAGCATTGACTTGATGATAGGTTGTCCTTAGACCTGAGATATTTGGTTTGGGAATATGAGGACTACTGTACTCTTAGCGCGTTCTAACGCTGCACCATAATAAGGCGGCCATACGGAACGTGACTAGATGCAGCGGAAGCCGTGGATCCAAATGCAAGTAGTAAATAATGGATTTGCACCTCTTTTTCAAAAGAGAGATATTTCCGGGCCCCTTGGCGATTAAGATTGGCAGAAAACGCGTGGCCACGCTCGGATAGAATAACAGGTGTTATTTAGTAATATCCGTTACTGCAGGCAATCGAAATTAGAGTCAAGAAATACTTGAATTCGAGAAATGAATCCTCCACTCCATGTCTCAAATTCACTTAAGAAATATCGTGTGCAAAAGGAATGAACCTGTGTACAAATTCAAGCGTGAATTGTATCTCTGGATATAAAAGATCTTATAACCTGGTTAACCTAAGTGTCTAGCTAGGGACCTCCTTAGGCTAATGGTAACAGTACAGTTACATGTCTGGCACAAGTGGGAGTCTGTTAGGATTATGTGCAAGACAGTAATAGGGATTACCGTATCCAATTTTATAAGACACTAGTGGGTCACACCGTTGCACACCCAATTAGAGACCAATTGGATTTACTAGTTCGATGGAATAATTAATTAGTATAAATTAATTATTGAGAGAAATAAATGATAAATAGTTATTTATTATTTATAGAATAATAAAATATCGGTTGGTATATTTTATTAAATTGATTAATAGTGAAATTAATTAATTAAAGGGTTTATATTTAATTAATACTTTAATTGATTGAATAGAAGGTTTTTTAAGTCTAATTAAATGGGCTTATGGGCTTTTATTAGATGGGTTTTCTTAAGTTGGGTATTACCATATTTAGAGTTATAAATATATGGTATAACCCTGATCATTCATTCCAACCATTCAAGAAAAAACTGAAAAGAAACCAAGAGAAAAACCCTAAACCCTCCCAGTCCCTCTCTCCCCATTGATTTCAAGGAAATTCTCGGGTGGTCTAGCAGCCAGTCTCCTGGTGGTGCAGTAGCGGTGTATCCCTCACCAGCATTCCGGAAGTTTTATCGTTCGAAAAAGGTAAACTAACTAAACACCCTTATTTGTGTTTATTTGGTTTTGGTTGGATCTCGTTTGGGAATCAGTTTATGTTTTTCCGCTGCACGTTTATCGCCCGTAGATTCCCAACAACAACGCATATACTGTTGGATGACATTCAGGGGACGAAAGCCTGAACTATGTGAGAGGCCTGTGGCGGAGTTGGATCGAAAGTTGAAAAGACCCCGGAACAAGGAGATAGGCACGTGAAGGTTCAGTGGCAGCATCGTAAGGGTTCTGAGTGGACTTCGGAACCAGAAGCTGAGATGCGTGAGAAATACCCGGAGTTGTTCGCAGATTGATTTCCGGGACGAAATCCGTGTAAGTGGGGGAGAGTTGTAACGTCACAAATTTTGGATTATTAATTATTATTATTGGTAAAGTAAATAGAGTTGGGTTTAAATTATGAATTGTTGTGGGCTTAGGATTAGGAGTGGGCTTAGCCTAGAAGAAAGGCCTGGCCCGGGAGATCGGCTGGTTCTCATCAGGATTACGTAGCCGTGGGAGATCGGCTGGTTCTCACTCGTTAACCGTCAGATCATCGTGAAATTTGGACAGCGGCTTCACGACTCATTGTTCTTCAATCTGACCGGAGGGATCGAGCATCGGAGGTTCCAGTAAGGAGCAGCAACCGGTAAAAGTTGGCTGATTTTCCAGGAAAGCGAATTCGGTAATTTGGGGATTTAAGCTGTGTGTGTAAGCGATTCTCGAAGGCAAACAACAGAGAACCAAGTGTGGTTGTTAATCGATCGCAAGGTATGATTTCTAAACCCTTGTAGCATTAGATTTTGCTAGTTTATGTAGTTGAATAAGAGGTTAGGCTTTGTACAAAATTGGTTGGGGATTTATGATCAATTGATCATCAATCGGATGTTTAGGTAACGGGTTTATGTTATAGATGTTGGGTTTTATGTGAGACCTCGGACCAAATTGGTACGAGTCACAATTCAGAAAAACAAACGGTTTAACCGAATTTATCAAACCAACTGGTTTGATCAGCGGAAGCATAAACGTGTAAAAACCCGAAAGCACACTAATCGTTATCGTTTATCTAAAACATACATATATTGGTGTTAGAAACTTTACCTGAATTGCTCGAGATAGATCCACCTGTGATGAACCCTATGAAGGGACCATCTAGCCGGTCAGAACTCTGAACTCCGAACGAAAAACCGAACTGGTTTTGACCTTGGTGTGAGGTCGATCGGTTGAGGGAGAGACAGAGAAGATTAGGAGGGTTTCTATGGGTTGTGTGAATAATGAATGAATAAATGAAAAAAGGGTTAACCATAACTGAATATTTATATTTGATTAAACGGTATCTGTATCATATTCAGTTTCCTTTTTCCATAATAATTATCCATATATAATTTCTTTCTTCTCCACCAAGAAAGATTATTCCAAATTAATATTCCATATATATTTAACTAATATATATATATATATATTAATTTGTCAAGATAATTATCATTATTATATATATTTATTTTAACTAACAAATATATATAAATCAATTAATTAAACCAGTTATATATGTATTTAACTAATAAATATATAATCCCTTTAATTAATAATAGAAACCTTTAACTTTTGAGTTTCTTACAGAAAACACCCAACAGATTTATAATTGACTAATATAAATCTAACCTCTCTAATCTGGAGTTATTTTACTTGTTCGTTTTACAGGTCCTCACAAGTGTGACCCTCAAGGGTCTTATAACATTGGATGTGTAATCTTTGGTTTGTCAACTTCTGCACATAATTACTAACAATAGAATGAAATTGAATTTGTGGGCATAGTTTGTATACATCTATTAGGTCAAAAGAAGTTGATTTGGAGGTTGGAGATGGAAACCTCGGTTGTTTGGCCGACAACCCGCCGTTTGCACTGGGTCAATTTTATATTTTTCCTACAGGTTCGTTTGGGGTTTTCTTGAATGTTCTCCCCTAAGGGATGGTGAAAGAGGGGTGAGTGGTGAACTTTGGTAGGATTTGGACTAGTTTTGCTACGTTATTTCCGTAAGAGGTCGGTTTAGAGTTAGAAACCCATTTTGGGTCGGTTTATGATATGTGTATGCATTTGTATATCTATAGGTTGTTCGTGGTGAACCTTTTTCTTGTGGACATGCTTACTTGGGTAGCATCTCGCCAAGTGAGTTACACTATATATGTTTTGTGTTGTTATGTGTTTATATATGCGTAAACCACATGCCCTTGATGAGTTGTGGGGGCCGAACCGTGTCCTAAACAGACGCGAGAAAGGAAAACCACATGCCCTTGAAGAACCATCGAACAAAGACCATTAGACATCGAACATATACATCGAATAAGTCGAACGATATCCACAATATCGTACGACAGTACTAACGAATAAATATACAAAGTTTATATGTTTGATGCAGGTAAGCTGATTATCATATCTGACAATTGTCCACCTTTGAGGAAATCGGAAATTGAGTACTATGCTATGCTCGTTGAAGTCCATCATTACAATGAGCAAATCGTAAGTTATGTATCGTTCGACAGCATCAAGATCGACTGTTACAAGCAAGATTCTCGCAGCAGTTACAATCTGGACATTAACTCTCAGCAATACCGTTGGACAGTTACTCTCCGAGCATTAATTGAAGACAATAACGTTGAACGGTTACAATTCAATCATTGATGAGCCACAATACCGTTGGACCGTTATTCTCAAGCCACTATAAAAGAAGAATCAAGCCAGCATTGCAACACACGAAGTCTATCTGAAGCTCACAAGTTCTATAATCATTATTCTAGAGAATCATCTGTAATTTACGTTCGATTTCATAGTTCTCTCAATTGTAATCGTACGATCAAAGCTGTATACCTGAAGGACATCACCCCTGATTGGTGAACATAGTGCTCTGTCGACTTACCTTTTAGGTCGACCGCAGGTTTTTTCCTCCGTCGTGAGGTTTTTCCTGCGTCATCAAATTATTCGTCTCATTTTACTTTTCCGCACTTATCATTGATTGTAATTTCTTTCTCTCGACGGTTAAGCCTCACACAAGTTTATTACGACATCGAGTTGTGTAATTTTTTACATAAACAGTTTGGCGCCCACCGTGGGGCTCCGTTTTGAGAAAAATTTCATTCGGTGAAAAGTGCGCCTTGGTACTAACCTTTTCTTTGAGTTCTCTTTGAGCTATTTGCGCAGGACAATGGATAACGGATTCATAGCATCACTCCAACAACAATTGCAAGAGGCTAACAACGAAATTCAACGTCTTCGAGCTTTGCCAGGACCATCGATGACTATTCCAATGTCTATTCCTCCTCCATATCCTCCTCAACATCTAAGACCACCGCTTCGACCACAGTTCAATGCCTCAATGCCATTTTCAACTGTGAACCAACAATACAACAACGTACGACCATCTTTACCACAGTTTACACCACCAATACCTCATGGCCCGCCACCTATGCCTCGAGGTCCACCTTCTATGCCTCAAGGAGCACCCATGTTCACGTTCGAGCCTTTTTCCCAACAAATTCCTATTCCTGGTCATATACCCACAGCTGCTAGTTCCACCATTCATACGACAATACCACCCAGTACTGGAATCGCTTCTAGTTGTATTCCAACAAACCCAATAAACGTTGAAGACCCTCTGAACGTACGACTGAAATCCCTGGAAGAACAAAATCAAAAATTGTTCGCGTTACTCACAAAGCTACCCGGAGCAGCAGTACCCGTCGAAGTCGAACCTAAAACTGGATTTCAGGCTTCACCGTTCGTTGATGAATTAGCTCTTGTTGACGTTCCTAAGAAATATACTATACCAGCTTTCACAACAAAATATTCTGGAATCACAGATCCGGTCGAACATATAGCACAGTACAAGCAACTTATGTGGACAGTTCCTATACCGGCGCAATATCAAGAAGTCTGCATGTGCAAAAGCTTTGGATCAACTTTAACAGGAGCAGCATTACAATGGCTTATTAACTTAAAGCCAAAGAGTATTGGATCATTTGCAGAATTGGTGAACCAATTCACTCGACAATTTGCTAGCAGTCGTAAGATGGAGAAGCAGACCAGCGACCTGTACTATATCGTACAAAAATCTGGAGAAACAATCCGCGACTACTTCAACAGATTCAATGCAGCAATGATTGAAATAAAGAATTGCGACGTGAAAACAGCAATCGAGGCATACAAGCGTGGATTAGAAGATTCCTCTGGATTATATCTGGAATTAACGAAATATCCGCCAGAAAACTTCGACGACGTACGAGCTAGAACGCTAGCTTTCATGAGAATAGAAGATGATGCTCTCTTCCGACGAAAGCATTCTGCAGAAAAGAAACCTCTTGGTGCTCAAAAACATGACTTTAAGCATAAAAGAGTAAACAAGATTGGAAATCCTCGATACGAGTCAAAAACTCGACCAAGCAAAGGTACTGTTAAAATACGATATCCAGAGTTATCTACTTACAATTTTGCAGGTACATCGAAAGATTTGGTGGATTCGCTACGAAAGATTGATGCAAACGTACGATGGCCGAAGAAATCTGATAAACCAAGCAAAGACAAAGATCAGAACAGATGGTGCGATTTCCACGACGATCATGGTCATACGACGGATGAATGCATCAGTTTAAAGAAGGAGATTTCATATTTGAAATCTAAGGGGCATCTAAAAGGCCTCATCCCAGAAGAACAAGGACGACCAGCGTCACCAGTTCATACAAAAATCATAAACTGCATCACTGGAGGATCAGAAGTTTGTGGACTTACATATTCAGCTGCAAAGCGACATGCACGAGATGGTCCAAGCGAACATCCCATCCCTGGAGAAGCCAAATCAAAGACAGAAAAAGAGCTTGATGCAATGGCAATCACGTTCGACCAAGACGACACACAGGGGGTCCATCATAAACATCATGACGCTCTAGTCATACAGTTGACAATCGGAAACTGTTCGACTAAGAGAATATTGATTGATGGAGGTAGTTCGGCTAACGTTATTTTTGCAGATACTCTTAAAGTCATGGGAATCGGACAGTCAGAAATCGTACGACGAAGTACTACTCTGATTGGATTCAATGGAGACCCGATGAACACTCTCGGAGAAATCATCTTGCCTGTCTACGCCAAAGGCATCAACAAACAAACAAAATTCAATGTTGTGGACTGTCAATCAGCTTACAATGTTATTCTTGGAAGACCCTGGATCCACGAGATGAAAGCAATTCCTTCGACGTACCATCAGAAGATTAAATTTCCTTCTCCATGGGGAATTCAAGAGATTGCTAGTGAGAACAAAATCGCACGAGAATGTTACAAGATTACGATGAAGACAAAGTCGCAGGACATCTAGCAATTACAGAGCCAGGATGAGAGGAAATCGAACGACGACCTTCGGCTAGAAGAAGTCGTCCTTGATCCTGAACATCCTGATCGAAAAGTCTTCGTAGGAGCCTCGCTCCCCCCTGACATAAAAAGCACGATTATATCTTTTTTGCAGGAACATTCAGACTGTTTTGCGTGGTCGCACGAAGATATGGTTGGAATAGATCCAAGCATTATATCGCATAAATTGAACGTGGATCCTACGTTCAAACCCATTAAGCAGAAACGTCGCAAGTTCGCGCCTGAAAGAAATAAAGTGATCAACGATGAAGTTGACAATCTGCTTAAAACAGGGAAGATCCGAGAAGTCAAATATCCAGAATGGTTGGCTAATGTAGTCGTCGTACAAAAGAAGAACGGAAAATGGCGAGTCTGCATTGATTTCACGGATCTAAACAAAGCTTGTCCAAAAGATCCTTTTCCTTTACCTCATATCGACGCCATGGTTGACGCGACAGCAGGACATGAATTGTTGACATTCATGGACGCATATTCAGGATACAACCAAATATTGATGCACACGGACGACCAGAAGAAGACTGCATTCATGACAGACAAAGGCATATACTGTTACAAAGTTATGCCATTTGGTCTCAAGAATGCAGGATCAACATATCAAAGATTGGTTAACATGATGTTCAAGGAACATCTTGGTCGAACGATGGAAGTTTATATCGACGACATGCTTGTGAAATCAGAACGTTCGATCGATCACGTTGCACATTTAAAGCAATCCTTCGATATCTTACGACAATACAAGATGAAGCTCAATCCAACAAAATGTTCCTTTGGAGTAAGAGCAGGAAAATTCTTGGGGTACTTAGTCACGCAACGCGGAATCGAAGCAAGTCCAGAACAAGTCAAAGCTATCGTCGAGATACAATCTCCAAGGAATGTCAAAGAAGTCCAGAAGTTAACAGGACGAGTGGCAGCTTTAACCCGATTTATTTCACGATCATCGGATAAATGCCATTTGTTCTATAATGTCCTACGAAAGAATCAAGGCTTCTTGTGGACAGACGAACATGAGAAAGCTTTGCAAGAACTGAAGCAATATATGACATCACCTCCGCTGTTAACAAAACCAGTCGAAGGAGAAAGTCTACAGTTGTACTTGGCAGTAAGCAAAAATGCGACAAGTGCAGTACTTGTGCGAGAAGAAGATCAACGACAACGACCAATTTATTATGTCAGCAAATCTTTCCTCGACGCAGAAACCAGGTACACATCAATGGAAAAATTGCTACTAGGTCTTATGACGGCAGCAAAGAAGCTAAGGCATTACTTCGAGTCACATCATATCATTGTTGTGACCAATTATCCACTCAAGACGGTGCTTCGCAAATCAGAATTGACAGGACGACTAGCCAAATGGAGCATTTATCTCAGTGGGTTCGACATTGAATTTAAACCTAAGACGGCCATCAAATCGCAAGTACTAGCAGATTTTGTGGCAGAATTTTCTCCAGGATTGGAACCCACGACGTGCGACGAAGTTGTGATGATTTCAGATAACCAGCCTTGGATACTCTACGTTGATGGTTCCTCGAACGTACGAGGATGTGGATTAGGTATTGTCTTAAAATCATCACAAGGGGGAAATATAGTATACTCCGTACGATGCGAATTCAAAGCCACAAACAATGAAGCAGAATATGAAGCTTTGATCGCAGGACTAGATATTGCTCTTAGACTGGGGGCAAAACAGTTGCACGTTCGAAGCGATTCTTTATTGGTCGTAAACCAAGTAAATGGAGATTTTCAAGCAAAAGACTCAAAAATGATGAGTTATCTCAAAGCCGTTAAAGATCGAATCGCACGATTTGAACAGTTCCTGATCGAGCAAATACCAAGAGATCTAAATATGCAAGCGGACGCACTGGCCAATCTGGGATCTGCATTTCATGATCCGTTCATGGAAAATATCCCAATACTTCATCTCACAACACCAACAATTGCGACAAACGATTAAGTACAGATGAACGAAGAAATTTATAATTGGTCGCTCGACATATGGAACTACCTCAAGCACGACCAACTACCTAAAGATAAAATGGAAGCTCGAAAGACAAGGTCGAAAGCTTCAAGATATACAATTTTTGAAGATCAACTTTATCGAAGATCCACGACAGGACTTCTTCTACGATGCGTCACAAATAAGGTACAAATCAATCGAATTCTCCAAGAGATGCACGACGGAGAATGTGGAAATCACGCAGGGGGCAGAAGTCTTGCTAGTCGAATCTCACGACAAGGTTACTATTGGCCTACTCTACGAGAAGATGCCATAACGTACGTCCAACGATGCGACGCATGTCAAAAACATTCAAGCATGGTCCATCGACCATCTGAACCTTTACATTCTGTTCTAGTTCCATGGCCCTTCATGCGATGGGGAATGGACATCGTGGGAAAATTACCTCCAGCCCCTGGACAAAAAGTATATCTACTCGTGCTCACCGATTACTTCTCGAAATGGATAGAAGCTGGTGCTTTCTCACAGGTCCGAGATAAAGAAGTCATATCTTTCATTCAGAAAAACATCATTTACAGATTCGGGGTACCAGCTGAAATCATGTGCGACAACGGCTCACAATTTATAAGTGATAAGACTCGTACGTTCTGTGAAAAGCGAGGAATCAAATTAATCACTTCAACTCCGAGATATCCACAATCTAACGGGTTAGCAGAATCGAGCAATAAAGTCATCATCAATTCAATCCGAAAGAGGTTGAAAGGAGCAAAAGGAAAATGGGTAGAAGAATTGCCATCTGTCTTATGGGCAAATCGTACGACACCTAGAGCATCAACTGGACAAACTCCGTATTCTCTGGTATATGGATGCGAAGCAGTCTTGCCAATCGAAGCTCAAATACCAACTGCCAGAAGTCGCACATATGATCAAAATGCAATAAATTTATCTTACGATCTTGACGCCTTAGAAGAAATCCGAGAAAAAGCATTACGAACGATGGCTGCACAAAAAGGAATTGTCGAAAGACACTTCAACAAAAAGGTAAAGGCAAAAAATTTTCAAGTTGGAGATTATGTCTTACGACATGTGTTTCAAAACACACAAGAGCCAAACGCTGGAAAACTTTCCATCAAATGGGAAGGACCTTACATAATTTCCAAAGTTATCGGAAATGGAGCATACAGACTTACTGTTGGGATTTTGTGAGATCCTCGTATCAAACTGACACGAGAAAAACCGTGATCTCAACCTAACTGGTCAAGGTACACGACAAAACCATATGAAACAAACTGTCTCAAAAGGTTTAACAATCAAACCTAACTGGTTTGATTAAGCGGAAGCAATAACAATTAAAATCCCGAAATCATCACAGATCTTATTTGTTTATCTTATTACAGTTAATAATAATAGGTTTATGGTTATTACCTGAATTGCTTGAGATAGATCCACCCGTAAACGACCAAACGGAATTCCCTCTAGCTGGATCTAACCCCGGAACGCTCCACGAACAAACGGTACGCGAAGAACGCTGAAAAACCGAAACTGGTTTTTGGATCTCTGATGAATTCGACAGAGAGAGAGAGAGAGAGAGTATGGAGAGAGAGAGGTTTCTTGGTGAGAAGGCTACTAATCAGTTCTATATTAATTTGATAGCCTAACCTATCTATTTATATGAAAACTTCCATATAGCTTTATTCTTTCTTTCTCTCTAAGAAAGAATAATTTCCATAATTATCTTTATTCTTCCTTAAGAAAGAATATTTACCAATTATTATATTTTTCCTTATAATAATTTCTAGATAATTATAAACCAATTAATTAACCCTTTTATATATTTATTTAACTAATAAATATATAACTGTAATTAATTATCAGAAACCTTTTACTTTGGGGTTTATACAGAAAACACCCAACAGTTTTATAATTCACTATTATAAAACTAAACTCTCCAAACTGGGGTTATTTTACTATCCGAATTATAGGTCCTCACAGGTGTGACCCTCAAGTGACTTATAACGTTGGATGTGCGATCAAGTGGTTTGTCAACTTATGCACATAATTCCTATCAGACTCCCACTTGTGCAAGTTGGCAATACCAGATTGATGACACGGACCTAAGGAGGCCCCTAGACCGGCACTTAGGCTAACCGGGTTATAAGCACCCTTATACCCAGGTAGGTGATAAAACGTTCCTAAAAGGAAACAACATTTATGAACAAACTGTCCACAAATCGGGTATAACTAGGCTTTTCCTTTTGCATCACGATATTTCAATTTTGAGTATGAGCATGGATACAGTCAACTCTGAATACTCAAAGATTATGTTTCTCGACTATCCGACCTCTACTGATTGGTAAACGACAAAGAACAAATCAGTTCGTTTGGGCATGGCCATGCACTTCATCAGTCTTTTCAGTCAGTCAAGGGGCCCAGGAAATATCTCTCTTCGAAGAAGAGGTGCAAATCCCATCTTGCATATCTGCATTTGTCACCACGGCTTCCGCTGAATCTAGTTACGCCCCGTATGACCACCCTGTTACGGCGTGATGTTAGAACGTACTAAGTATCCAACAGTCCTCGCAATGCCAAACCAAATACCTCAGGTGCTAAGGACAACCTCTGGGAGTCTTACTCATGACTAAATCCATGGAGTAATCTCAACCGGCGGATCACCTCCGATATTCGCTGCTCTATCGAATATCCGTGTAGTTTTTGGTCTACATCACTTGTAGCTGTTATTGAACGACTGATCATAACCACCCAAAAACTCCACGATGACTTTATAGCCCTACCAAGGTTCCCACCTTGATAAGTTGTCACGGATAATTTCAAATAAAAACTGAAACTAGTTTTTATTCCCGGATCAAAACATGCTAAGTGTAAAAGAGACAAAGAAACTAATTTCGTTTAGTCCTCCATATTCCACTCTGTAATAAGAACGAAATTAATAGCATTTCTAAGCTACTTTTATGGTGTCTACTCAACGTATACTAAATACTGATTTAAACGAAGTATCACCCTTCTTCAGTTTAAACCCTTTGATTAGCGTTTACCATACTAATCAAAGAAATAACCAAAATAGTACAAGCTTAGTATCATCTGATACTTTCCACTTGACTATGCTAATTTTGTTCTTGCAAACACCCTTAAAACAAAATTAGACTTTCACCATATTTCCTGAACCTGGAGATACTGGAAAAACTCCTGGTTTCCTTGAATATGAAACATCAAACTGCAACTTCCCTTAGTTGCTGTGTAGATACATGATTTCGACCTGAAATCCAACAAAATTTCCATTTACCAAGTCTGGTAAATCCAGGAAATTTACTCTAGTGTTTTATAACACTTTGGAGTCAAAAAGATATTTGATATCTTTAATTAAACATTCCAACACACTTTAATTATTGATTATCTTAAAGTCAATTATGACTTTGTACTGTTTCTATCCTTTTTAGCTAAAAGGTAGATTTTATATCTTATGAATTTATATCCTACCTGGATCATAATTCCAAGATATATTAAATCAATAATTAATGCACACAGACATATATACTTATATATATCTTTTATTCTCTATCACGGAACTGGATATAGAATAAACTGGGCTCCCACTAACCTATATGAAAACTGACCATTACTTAAAATTAACTATTGACTTTAGTCAAAACTTGACTTCCTAGTCAATTCTATTTTAAGTAATACTAGAATTTAACATTTACAAAACTTAACTGGATTTTATCAAATCCCAATTCCAAAACTTGGAATTTTCTAGTTTTATAAATACTGATGTTATCAACGTCGTCTGAGATAACATCCTAAATTCTCTCTAAAACATGTGAGTAATATTTTATAATCCTTTTA
Source organism: Centaurea solstitialis (assembly GCA_030169165.1). Taxonomy (NCBI): domain Eukaryota; kingdom Viridiplantae; phylum Streptophyta; class Magnoliopsida; order Asterales; family Asteraceae; genus Centaurea; species Centaurea solstitialis. The sequence goes on from CM058045.1 coordinate 34,016,135, forward strand.
CTCATGTATGTTTTATTCTCAAAAACACATTCCTAAAACAATAGTACTTCGTGTGTTTTTGACAGTTTTTCATATAACTATTACTTCAAATCAACTAATTAAAACATTGAAGTAATTCTGTTAGTGTAATATATGACATCTAGGATCTACTATTTGAAACAAGTCAATCTTGACTTTGAACAACATCATCATCCACAAGATATTAAATCAAGACAATAATTTTTAAAAACTTTTTAAAACAATTTAATAAACCATAAATATCCAAAAGATCACAACCATTAAAATTGTTTTACAACCACAAACATAAATTTAAAATTGTCTTGATAAATATCTAATGATAAACTAGCACGTAGATCCTCGCAATCATGGGCTCCTCACTTCTGACCACCTGCAATTAGAATATTTGCACTAGGTGTCAACATACTTGTAAACTAACAAGTGAAAGTGATAAACTAAAGCAATCACAAATACCTGAGGCGTTATTGCCTGCTTTGTGACGCTTAGGACAGTTCTGCCTCCAATGACCAAGTTCATGGCATATGAAACACCTATTCTCGGTCCTGGCTTTGTTAGGCTTCACTTTCTTGCCCTTGCCCTTGCGTTCGTCATTGTTCTCGACCTTGGTCACACTCTAGCTTGCCTGATGCTGGCTTTTGACCTTACTGGTGTTTCCATGCCCACGCTTTCTCTTTGCTCCACCATCCCTGACCATGAGCACATCCTTGGTCTTGGTCCCGGTCCCCATACTCAACTCAGCAGTTTTCAACATGGAATGCAACTTAGCAATTGTCTTTTCCATGTTATTCATATTATAGTTAATTACAAACTGCTTGTAATCTTCAGACAGTGAGTTGAGTATCGTATCCGTTGCTAACTGCAACGGAACTGGGTGACCTAGCCTCTCTAAGTGATCAATATGCTTCTTCATTTTCATGACGTGATCACTGACCGAGGTCCCCTTGGCCATCTTGCACGCGTTGAATGCCCTGGTGGCATCATAACGCTCTGTGCGTGCTTGCGTCTGGAACATGTCCCTCAACTGGCGGATCATGTCATAGGCATTCGTGTTTATGAGCCCTGTTTGCAGATCTGGGCTCATAGTCGCAAGCATGAGACAGCCAACGTCCAGCAAATCATCAGAATGCTTTCTATAAGCATTTCTTACATTGGCAGTTGCATTTGCTGGAGGGGCCTCACCTAGAGGCTCTTCCAGGACATACCACTTCCTCTCGTGTCTGAGCACAATCATCAGATTGCGCTCCCAGTCGAGGAAGTTAGCTCCAGTGAGCTTGTCCTTTTCAAGAATGGAGCGAAGAGACAGGTTATTAGTGTTGGTTACAGTGTTTTCCATCTACACATTTAAAACATTTGGCTTTAGTAACTGTGAATAGACTCCCAACAAATATCAATAAACCCTTAAATGATAAATATTGGGCTAGGATCCTTATTTCATACGTCCTGATGTACGGCTTGCTCACGTCACACCAGGCCCGTACTATTTCGGTAGGTAAGGACTTATACCAATCACATCTAACTGACATGACTCCTAGATCTTTTCGGGACATCGGATAAAACCGTACATGTTTTAGTCCCTCAGTGCATTTTGGCCCGATACGACACGGTGAATTGTTACAAAACCAAAATAGATCACACCATTTGGGACTGGTGTACTTATCACACCCCTTTCAGCTTGGGGTTTGAACGCGGACGCCCAAGGCTTGTTCACTTCCAACGTCCGCGTACCTTACGCCGTTAGGTGTCCCAAGTGGGTTGCACTACTGATCTATGATTTTCTTGGGTTTTTAACTAAGTTTTGAAAAACCTTTTATATTCCAGTATTTTAGAAAACTTTGCAATTTTAAAACTGACTGTTTTAAAAAGACAACCAATGTTTAATAACTAATTGTTAATTAAACATAGACGTTATTTAAAACTAAATGTTTTAAAAGCACTTGCTAATTAAAACTAACTGTTTTAACAGCATGACTGCTAACCAAAAACTAACTGTTTTTGAAAGCCCTCTTGCTGACCAAAACTAACTGTTTTGTCAACATGCCTTTATAAGAAAAACAATCTTATAAACCTAAGGTTTTAAAATAAAATCTACCGTTTAAAAGGTTTGGAAAAACTGGTAAATTTAATTATAAAAACCTAATATATCTCATGATTAAATAGTTTTAAAACTCTCTCTAAAATTTTAAAACGTTTGATAAAAGCTAAGCATGCAATAATTATCAACTAATCATGAGCAAACATATTCACGCAGTTTAAATATTAACAACTACGCAGTTAAAACGTCTAATTATAGATTTGCCAACTAATTTCTAAAGGACCAAAATGACCTAACTAATTTTCAAAAAAAAAATTTCTAGTAGCTCCCACTGGCCTTATCATCTCTCGGTGGAATTTTTGAAAAAGAAAATATTATACTTAAGGTCATTTATATCATAATGGAGTTGTAAAATTATGCAGGCCCTTTCAAGAATAAAACAATGGACTAGGATGGCAAATTCTATTACAGACACAAATAATATACACAAACAGGTATAATATATAATTTTATGCATATATATAAAGCAAATAAGCAAGCAATATATAAAGCATAAAACAATCCTAGATCCGTTAAATAAAATTTCGTTCGGTTTATCGTAAAACATGGTTTTAACTGATTTATAAAAACAAACTGTTTTACAAATCAAAACTAATATTTTAATCTGAAATCGGTTTTACTATAAATCTATTATATAAAACCAATTTTCTAAAATATTTGTTTTTATCCAAAACATATCAAACCGGACATTCCGAACCAACTGTTCGGAATAATAGACACTGGCCTAAAAACTGTGTCGTGGTTTGACCAACTGGTCAAACATGATACCTGGCCCATTTGACCAAAACTGAGTCAAATAACTGGTTTAATAAACACATGTTTAATAGAGATAATTATTAATTAATAAAATCTATTAAAACAATTTCATAAGATAATAAACTTATCTAAATAAAATTAATTCGGATAAAAGCCTAAAACCATCAAACCCTTTTGGGCCTCAAACTGGGTCCAAAATTTCTGGGTCTTGGGCCTCGGATAGGTTAGGCCCAAAAAAAACGAAAAACCCAAAAAACACGATCTCGTGATTGATCGATATCTCGTCGTCGATCACGTAATCATCGCCTTTTGTGATGATAACAACAAACGGTTGCTACCACCACCGCGATCACCGCACCACCATAAACCGGCGACGACGGTTGCTAAGAAAACGCCACCGCCGCCACCAATCATCACCATCGGTCGCCACCATCACCGCCAAGACGACGACAGCAGCAATCAGCGGCTTCCGTTGCCGCTCTCGTGGGTGGTAATCAACCGGTCACCACCGATCGGGTGGATTGGCCACGGCTTCGCCGTGGTACGGCCGCAGCCGCACGGCGACGCTATCGTCCGGCGACAGCAGCGGCTACAATGCCACCACTGCCACCATTCAACGCCGTCGAACACCGCCTAGTGCAGTTCGGTCCATCGGCCACCGTAGTGGCTCGATCGCCACCAACGGAAACCGCCGGCCACCACCACGCTGGTGGTTCGGCCTCGGTCCTGCCGTGGTTCGCGGTTTTATAAACAACAAACGCCACCACCACCGCACGGTGGTGTGGCTTGCGATCGCGAAACAAAACCAGCCACCGCCGCCGCCTGGCGAGGCCGCAAGGCAGCCGGCGGACGGCTTGGTGGTTCGTGGTTCGTCCGACAACGATGGCCACAACCACCGCCACCGCCACGCTTCAGCCGCCACTAGCATCGCAACACCACTGCTGCCCAATCGGGGCTTGCGGTGGTCGATTGATTTCGCGAAACTATCACCGCCGTTCACGGCCACCACCAAACTGGTGGTTTGGCCTCAGCTCGGTGCGGCGCGAGTCCGGCCACTGCTTGAGTGCGGTTTGGCCGCCGCCTGGCGGTCCGGTTGGCTGCTGTCGCCGTTCCGCCGCGGATCTCGCTACTGTGTGTGATTTCGTGTTTTTCAGTTTTAATGAGATATACGATAAACGAAAATTGATAAAAATAAATTTTTTCACAACTGATAAAGATTAAACCTTTATCTAACTGATAAAGATTAAACCTTTACCTAACCGATAAAGTTTTTGTTTTTATTGAAAAACTGATAATTACCCAAAAATCTTTACCAAACTGATAAAGATAATCAAAACTTTATTCACAAGAAACAATTTTAACGGACCTAATAATAACTAAAATAAACAAGTAAAACCGTGGCTCTGATACCACTGTTGGGATTTTGTGAGATCCTCGTATCAAACTGACACGAGAAAAACCGTGATCTCAACCTAACTGGTCAAGGTACACGACAAAACCATATGAAACAAACTGTCTCAAAAGGTTTAACAATCAAACCTAACTGGTTTGATTAAGCGGAAGCAATAACAATTAAAATCCCGAAATCATCACAGATCTTATTTGTTTATCTTATTACAGTTAATAATAATAGGTTTATGGTTATTACCTGAATTGCTTGAGATAGATCCACCCGTAAACGACCAAACGGAATTCCCTCTAGCTGGATCTAACCCCGGAACGCTCCACGAACAAACGGTACGCGAAGAACGCTGAAAAACCGAAACTGGTTTTTGGATCTCTGATGAATTCGACAGAGAGAGAGAGAGAGAGAGTATGGAGAGAGAGAGGTTTCTTGGTGAGAAGGCTACTAATCAGTTCTATATTAATTTGATAGCCTAACCTATCTATTTATATGAAAACTTCCATATAGCTTTATTCTTTCTTTCTCTCTAAGAAAGAATAATTTCCATAATTATCTTTATTCTTCCTTAAGAAAGAATATTTACCAATTATTATATTTTTCCTTATAATAATTTCTAGATAATTATAAACCAATTAATTAACCCTTTTATATATTTATTTAACTAATAAATATATAACTGTAATTAATTATCAGAAACCTTTTACTTTGGGGTTTATACAGAAAACACCCAACAGTTTTATAATTCACTATTATAAAACTAAACTCTCCAAACTGGGGTTATTTTACTATCCGAATTATAGGTCCTCACAGGTGTGACCCTCAAGTGACTTATAACGTTGGATGTGCGATCAAGTGGTTTGTCAACTTATGCACATAATTCCTATCACTTACGACTATGGAAGGTATGGAAATCCCACGAAGCTGGAACGCCCATCACCTCAAAAGGTATTATTTCTAAACCTATTTACATACGATTTATTCCTTATCCATTTACTGACTTAAGCATCGGAGCGCCGTTGGCTAAGCCAACGGCCACCCCTTAGTCATCCTTTTTCGCAGGTATCGCACGATAAATCGCATGGATCGCACGATTAACGCAAGTATCGCACGACTTAAATGCATGCTTATCGCAAGAATCGCACGACAAAAATCGCATGGATCGCAAGAAAACTGCTATAACGCACGATTATATCGCAAGAGCGCAAGTCAACTCGCCAGTCGCACGAATACTCTCATGAGTATAAAAGAAACGTTTCTATAAATCAGTCTAAGGACTTTAAAAAACAAATGCATGCAAAAACACAAGACAAAAAGCTAAAACGCACGATACATGCTACAAACGCACGATACAAATTATAACACACGAACACAAAGCTAAGGCATAAGATAAAAAGCTAGAACGCACGATATTCAATCAAAATTTCTTTCATTAAACATTTTTTCTGCCTTAAAATGGCAGAGTACAAAAAAAAAAAAAGAAGAAATTCCACGATTACAAAGATTAAAACTACTCTAAAGGAGCGTTGGTAGCAGGTGGATCTACGACAGGAGCCTCTTCAGTCTCTTCAGGATGTGCAGGAACGGATCCAGAGGTTTCAGGAACCTCCTCCTCGACACCTGCATCCTCGATATCCGCAGGCTTTTCTTCATCCAGGCCTTTTAGATCCTCCTCGTCAAGAAGGTCTTCAGAGCCCATCGCCTGAACGAAAGAGGCCACTTCGTCCTTTGCCATCTGAGAGGTGACAGTCCCAGCGGCTATTCGTCGCATGACCGCAGTGCGTGCGACCACGCGAACCAAGGCAGTGTTTGTGTAAAAATTTACTTAAATTGTTATCTTAAGATGTCGTGAGGCAAAATCGTCAAAAGAAAGAATTCTCGTTCGATAAAACGTACGATTAATAAAAAGCAAATAGACAAAGAATTTGATGACGCAGGAAAAACCTCTGAATCGAGGAAAAAACCTGCGGCCGACTAACTAGGATAGTCGACGTTGCACTATTAATCACCAATAAGGGGTGATATCCTCGATGTTACAGTTGTATCGTACGATTACAATATGGAAATGGATGCCAATGAATGTAAATACAGAGAATAATATTAGTATTGCTATTTCTCTCTCAGAATCAGATGTCTTGTGTGTAGAACTTTGAATCTCTTTTATAGCTGCTTGGATCGTAACTGTCATCTCATAATTGAGCTATAAATGCAACGGCTATAACTGAAGCTGATTTCACGATCGTAACGTCCAAGCTCTTAAATGAAAAGTGTTTCTTGGTCAAACGGTCGGATTTAAGCTCGATGAACGATGGCTGTGCTTCGTGGTTATCTTGGATAAGCTTTCCTGCAATAAGAGCAAACTTGTACATGTATACCATTAGTTCAATCGTACGACCATAAGATGATATCGTGCGATTATCTTCGGTAATTACTTATCTTTGTTTGACGGTAATTATATCTTTATTTCAGGACCTTATCTTAATACAGGAATATCATCCTAGAAGATATCTTACGATTTTAATCGTTCGATCGTTCGATGATAAAATTTCACCTAAACAGTTTGCCCCCAAGATTTAGAAAATAAATTGTATATTTTCTGAATCTTATATCTGCAAAATCAAATCGTTAGTACATCGTTTTTATCATGATCAATTTCGTCGAATATGAACCGATCTTCATGTTAACGGCGTTACTAACCAGGTTAATTGCTAGCTGTCAACACATCGGTTATCTAGGACAGGTGTCGATGCTCGATTCGACCTTAATTTCTTGGGAAGGAGTTTAATTTTATATAAAGGTAAGATTTCTTCCATAATTATCTCAAAATCTCTTCCAAATTTCGAATTCAAATTTCTCTAACCGAATCCTCTCAATCTTTAAGAAGATTTAGATCTAATTCGTCTATAAGGTACCTTTCTCTCCCTCGTTTCAATTCAGTTCATGCGTTTGAAAATCAGGGCTGATAAGGACCCTAGAAACTTTGATTTATTACGTTTCGATAGGTTGCGTAGAAGTCTAGATCGAGTCTGTTTTAGAGAAATCATGGAGGTTAAAAGTACAATTCAAGCAGAAATCGACTTAGTGCACCTTAGGAAACTTGCTAGGATGCCTAAGGAGACGGTGATCGTATCACCTGGTGAGGTTAGACCCGCCGATGCTCCGGCAGGTTTCTTTGCGCTATTTGAATACCCGTTTAAGATAGGATTCACCTGGCCTTACGGTCCTCTGTCTCGTGCTTTCATGACGCGTTTCAGTCTTTCTCCTGGACAGCTCATGCCCCAATTCTGGAGGGTCGTGAGCGTCATCGAACGTGTAACTGAGAATTGGGGTAGAGCCCCTTTTACCGTAGATGATCTTCTTACGGCTTACACCGTAAAGGTCTCGGACTACAATAGGTATGGGATTTATCCCAAGGGTAGGGGTGATACCATGTTAGTACATGGTACTCAAGCGTTTGATCGAGGGTGGAAGGCTCGATATGCGTTCGTGCGATCCTCATCGGTCTTGGAGGATGGTGGATGGGTGGCTCCAGAATGGAATCCACTAGGTATAGGATGATTTTTTACTATGCTTTGATGTTATCGTATGATTTCTTATCGTACGTTCTTTTTTGCAGAAATTGATTTTATCTTCGAGGAATCCACTGAAGCTGTCAATCGTTTCCTGGAATACGGCGTTCAGGAAAGATCGTACGGGAAATCGAAGGGAAAAAGCCAAAAGGAAGATAGCGACGAGGAGTTCGAAGTGCAGGTGTTAAGTGAAGAAGAAAAAGAAGAAGAAGAGATGGAAGGTAAATCGCGCGATGATATTCTATCTTACGTTTTCTTGCACCGTACGATATCAACGTACGTTTTCTTGCTTATTTCAGGCCAAAAGAAACCTGCGAAGAAGCTGGCCAACATAGCGGCGGCCAAGAGGGCTTTGGAGAAGAAGAGAGGAATGAGTGGCATGGAGCCACAACCTAAGAAGACGAGGTCTTCTTCGGGTACTTCGACCGCATCAAAGGAAGCCGTACGACAGGCGGATGATGTAGTCGATGCAACCCCGATCCACACTGCTCCTCCTCCTGCGATGTCTCCTACGATGTCAAAGGAGAAAAGGGCTTCGGTCAAGCCTCCAAGAGGGAAGGAGGGAGAAACATTGATCAACATATCCCTGCCTTCAAATTTCCTTGATGGCGATGTCATTAACCAGGATGACTTATTCCCTGCCATCGAACAATATCTGCTCCCATCGCAGAAGGCTCACATGGACACTCGTCGGATTGGCGAGCTCGATGCCGGTGCTGTTGGATACTCCTTCATGGTAAGTTATCATACGATATTTATATCTTATGATTACATAAAATGTACTGTTCTAACTCTTTATATTTGCGCAGGCCTTCCAGGCGTGTCTCGGCCTTCATCAAAGGTTAGAGACTGTTCAAAGGGACATGAAGGCGAAGATGTCCAGCGAAAGGGCGGCAGTGAACGAGGCTAAGAAGGCTCAAGATAAGGCATCGAAGATGGCTGCTGCTCTGGAAGCCAAGCGAGTTGAAGTAGATGACTTGGTGGCTAAGCTGGATGAGGCTGAGCACGTTCGATTAGAACAACGTGCGAGGTTGACAGTGGCCAATAATCGTGCTGCCAAATTGGAAGAGGAGCTTGCTGCGATGCGCGCAGAGATGGCAGATCGAGAGAAGGCTTTGTCTTCTGAGATCCAGGATCTCAAAGACGAGATGGTGTTATCTAGGATGGTGGCCCGTGCAGCCGTAATACGCCAATTCATTGGTGGCACGTACACCATCGAAGCTGCTAAAGGTGAGCTGGGGGCTTTTCGTGATGCGATGGGGTCTGATGAGCTCCTGGATGCTGATGACGCCAAGGATGCCGATGAGGAGGAAGAAGGTGCTGAAAAGAGCAAAGATGCTGTGGTCACGATGATCGAGGAGGAGGATAAAAATGAAGATGCCTCTGGATCCGGCATCGTGGACAAGGCTGCTGAAGTCACTCCTCCTATCGTAGAAGTTAGCGTAGAAGAGGGTGTTAGCGTAGAGGCTACCCCTGTAGTTTAATCAATGTAATCACAGTACTTTAAGTACTTAATGAAATTATCTATTTTTGCAATCGTGCGATGTTTTAGTACTTGTTATTTCTGTTCTAAGTACTTTTAGTAAATAGATAATCGTGCGTTTTTAGCTAATCTGTCATTTAAGGCCTTAATTAATCGTGCGTTTTGTCTTGCGATGTTTATCGTGAGTTTAAGGCACTTAAAAAAATTTTTTAGAAACGTTTCTGTTAATCGTGCGTCTGGCGTGTTGACTTGCGCTCTTGCGATTTGAAATTGATGCATCTTTTAATTTCTATGCGATTTTAAGCATATTGTTTTATCGGGCGATGTTTGCCATAGATCGTGCGATGTCTGCGATAGTCGTGCAATATCATGCGATAATCATGCGATGTCTTGCGATAATCGTGCGATACCTGCGAGTAAAATTGGCTAAGGGGTGGCCGTTGGATTGACCAACGGCGCTCCGATGCCTAAGTCAGTAATCGTTCGACGAAATAATAGTAAGAAATAAAAAGGGTTTCAGAAATAGTACCTTTTTAGATGAGTTGCATTCCAACTACGTGGGATTTCAATACCTTCAATGGTTGAAATTTTATAGGCTCCTTTTCCCACGATTTTGGTAATGATGTAAGGACCTTCCCATTTGATGGAAAGTTTTCCAGCATTCGATTCCTGCGTATTTGGGAAGACACGTCGTAGGACGTAATCTCCAAGTTGAAATACCTTGACTTTTACCTTTTTATTGAAGTAGCGTTCAACTATAGCTTTCTGCGATGCCATTTTCTGAAAGGCTTTCTCTCTTAGTTCTTCCAAAGCATCAACATCGTAACACAAGTCTATCGAGTTTTGTTCAATCGTACGATGTCGAGCAACAGGAACTTGTGATTCGATTGGAAGGACTGCTTCACATCCATATACCAAGGAAAAAGGAGTTTGCCCAGTTGCAGTTCTAGGTGTCGTGCGATTTGCCCATAAAACAGATGGTAACTCTTCGACCCATCGACCCTTTGCAGCTTTCAACCTCTTTCGAATAGAATTACTAATGGTCTTATTGCTGGATTCGGCCAAGCCGTTGGATTGTGGATATCTCGGAGTCGATGTAATGAGTTTTATCCCACGCTCATCGCAGAACTTTCGAGTTCTCTCACTTATAAATTGGGATCCATTATCGCACGTTATTTCTAATGGTACTCCGAACCTGTAAATAATGTTAGTTTGAATAAAGGAGATAACTTCTTTATCCCTAACCTGTGAGAAGGCTGCAGCTTCAATCCATTTAGAGAAATAATCAGTAAGAACAAGCAAAAATACTTTTTGACCTGGAGCAGGGGGTAACTTTCCTACGATGTCCATCCCCCATCGCATGAATGGCCATGGGATTAAGACAGAGTGTAGGGGTTCAGAAGGTAAATGTGACGTACCTGAGTGTTTTTGACAAGCATCGCACTTTTGAACATACCTTATCGAGTCCTCTCGAAGAGTAGGCCAATAATATCCTTGTCTCGAGATTCTGTTAGCAAGACTTCTGCCCCCAGAATGGTTTCCACATTCTCCATCATGCATCTCCTGAAGGATTCGGTCGATTTGTTGCTTACTCACCACACATCGTAAGATTAGACCCGTTGTAGACCTTCGATATAGTTGATCATCGAAGATCGTATATCGAGAGCTTTTAATTCTGATTTTCCGGGCTTCTAATTTGTCTTCAGGGAGCTGGTCGTTTTTGAGATAGTTCCATATATCATTCGACCAATCGTGGTTTTCTTCGATCAAATGAGCTTCTTCGATTGTGGGCGACATAAGATGTATTATCGGAACACTTTCTAAGGCTGGTTCGTTGAATGCGGATCCCAAGTTAGCCAAGGCATCGGCTTGCATATTCAGGTCTCTTGGGATTTGCTCTATCGAGAATTTATCAAATCGTGCGATCTTATCTTTTGCGATCTTGAGGTACGATATCATCTTTGAATCTTTTGCTTGAAATTCGCCATTGATTTGGTTCACTACTAGTAGTGAATCGCTTCGTACATGTAGCCATCGTGCCCCAAGTCATATGCCATATCCAATCCAGCAATCAAAGCTTCATATTCTGCTTCATTGTTAGTGGTTTTGAACTCACATCGTATTGAATACACCATATTGCCCCCATGTGATGATTTCAGGACTACTCCCAATCCTGATCCTCGTGCGTTAGAAGCTCCATCAACATGCATGGTCCATGGTTCGTTGTCATGAATCATCACATTACTGATTTCATCGTATGATGGTTCTTTGATTCCAGGACTGAATTCAGCTACGAAATCTGCCAACGCTTGAGACTTTATCGCTGTTCTTGGCTGATATGTTAGATCAAAGCTGCTAAGATAAATACTCCACTTTGCTAATCGTCCTGTAAGTTCAGGCTTACGAAGTACGATCTTAAGAGGATAATTAGTAACAACGATTATATGATGCGATTCGAAGTAATGTCTTAACTTTTTTGCTGCAGTCACGAGGCCAAGTAAAAGTTTTTCCATAGATGTATACCTTGTTTCAGCATCGAGAAAAGACTTACTTATGTAATAGATAGGTTGCTGATGTTGGTCACCTTCTCGTACGAGCACTGCACTAACGGCGTTGTTACTTACAGCGAGGTACAACTGCAAGCTCTCACCTTCGATTGGTTTCGTCAGTAGTGGAGGATTGGACATATATTTCTTTAAGCTTTGTAGTGCTTCCTCGTGTGCTTCTGTCCAATCGAAGCCTTTGTTTTTTCGAAGCACGTTGTAGAACAAGTGACACTTATCGGATGATCGTGAGATGAACCTGTTCAAGGCTGCTACTCGTCCGGTCAACTTTTGTACCTCTTTTACAGTCCTTGGTGATTGAATTTCCAAGATTGCTTTGATCTGTTCTGGACTTGCTTCGATCCCTCGTTGTGTAACCATGTATCCAAGAAACTTTCCCGCACGCACCCCGAAAGAGCACTTGGTTGGGTTAAGTTTCATCTTGTATTCTCGTAATATATCGAACGATTGCCTCAGATGCTGGATATGATCTTGTGATCGTTCCGACTTTACGAGCATATCATCGATGTATACTTCCATCGTACGTCCGAGATGATCTTTGAACATCCTGTTTACAAGCCTTTGGTACGTTGATCCAGCATTCTTGAGCCCAAATGGCATTACTTTATAACAATATATGCCCTTATCGGTCATAAACGCGGTCTTCTCTTGATCATCTTTGTGCATTAGGATCTGATTATATCCGGAATAAGCATCCATGAACGTCAGTAACTCGTGCCCCGCAGTTGCATCGACCATCGCATCAATATGTGGCAAAGGAAAAGGATCCTTTGGACAAGCTTTGTTTAGGTCTGTAAAGTCGATGCATACTCGCCACTTTCCATTCTTCTTTTGTACTACCACCACGTTGGCGAGCCAATCTGGATACTTTACTTCTCGAATTTTCCCTGTTTTGAGTAGGTTGTCTACCTCCTCATTGATGACTTTGTTGCGTTCTGGTGCAAACTTGCGCCTTTTTTGCTTAACGGGTTTAAACGTTGGATCCACGTTCAACTTGTGCGATATGATGTTAGGATCAATTCCTACCATATCCTCGTGTGACCACGCAAAACAATCCGAGTGTTCCTGCAAAAAAGAAATTATACTATTTTTTATATCGGGGGTTAGAGTTGCTCCTACGAAGACCTTGCGATCAGGATGTTTTGGATCTAGCACGATTTCTTCAAGTTGAAGGTCATCGTACGATCGTATTCCATCCTGGCTCTGTAATTGCTAGATATCTTGCGGTTTAGCCTTCATCGTAATCTTGTAGCACTCCCTTGCAATTTTCTTTTCGCTGACTATCTCTTGCACGCCCCAGGGAGATGGGAACTTGATCTTCTGATGATACGTTGATGGTATAGCCTTCATATCGTGAATCCAAGGTCTTCCAAGTATAGCATTGTAAGCGGAAGGACAATCGATGACGTTGAACTTTGTTTGCTTGTTTATGCCTTTAGCGAAGACTGGCAGTATGATTTCTCCAAGAGTACTAGTGGCATCTCCGTTGAATCCAATTAACGTTGTTGTTCGTCGTACGATGTTGGATCGATCAATACCCATGATCTTTAGAGTATCCGAGAATATAACGTTAGCTGAACTACCTCCATCCACCAATACTCTCCTGGTCAAACAGTTTCCAATGTTTAACTGTATGACTAGAGCATCATGGTGTTTTTGGTTAACGCCCGATAGATCATCCTGATCGAACGTTAGTTTGGCTGCATCGAGTTCTCTTTCAGCCGCAGTCTTTGAATCTTCAGGAACAGGATACCCTTCAGGTCCTTCTCGTGCGTGTCGTTTGGCTGCAGAGTATGTCAAACCACATACTTCGGATCCACCAGTAATGCAATTTACAACTTTCGTTGGAACGGGTGACGTCGGTCTCTTTGAATCATCGCCTAGAAGGTTTTTGAGATGTCCGTTCGATTTGAGGTATGCGATCTCCTTCTTCAAGCTAATACACTCATCTGTATTGTGTCCGTGGTCGCTGTGGAAGTCACACCATTTTGTTTGGTCTCTATCCTTGCTAGGACTTTCTGGTTTCTTGGGCCATCGTACGTTGACTTCCAAGTTCCGAAGAGAATCCACTAAGTCCTTTGCTGTACCTGCAAAATGGTAAGTTGACAAATCGGGATATCTTATTTTACCTTTACCTTGGTTCGAACGTTTATTCTGATCGCGTCGAGAATTATCAATCTTGTTTACTCGTTTAGGTTTGAAATCATGTTTCTGTGCTCCAAGATTTTTCTTATCATTCGAATGTTTACGCCGGAAAAGGGCATCATCTTCGATTCTCATGTGTGCCAACGTACGAGCTCGTACATCATCGAAGTTTTCTGGTGGATACTTCGTCAGATCTGTGTATAACTCCGAGGATGTGTCTAATCCACGTTTGTATGCTTCGATCGCCGTCCGCACATCGCAGTTCTTGACTTCGATCATCTCTGCGTTGAACCTGTTGAAATATTCACGAATGGTTTCACCTGTTTTTTGCACGACATAGTAGAGATCGCTTGTTTGTTTCTCCATCTTGCGACTGCTTGCAAACTGTCGAGTAAACTGGTTTACTAACTCGGACCACGATGCAATGCTCTTAGGTTTCAAGTTGATTAACCACTGCAACGCAGCTCCGGTAAGTGTTGATCCAAAGCCCTTGCACATACATATTTCTTGAAACTGGGTTGGAATAGGAACTGTCCATACTAGCTGCTTGTATTGTGCGATGTGTTCCACAGGATCAGAGATTCCAGAGTATTTTGGTGTAAAAGCTGGAATGTTATATTTTTTGGGGATATCAACAAGAGCAATCTCATCGATATAGGGTGAGGCTTGGAATCCGGTTTTAGGTTCAACTTCGATGGGTACAGCAGCTCCAGGAAGTTTGGTTAACAATGCGAGCATTGCTTTATTTTGTTCTTCTAGCATTTTTAATCGAATATCCACGATATCATTGGGTGGTGGATTACTAGAGGTTCCCGAAACGTTTGATAAGTTTGGAATATGAGTTATGGGGGTAGCTGCGGTGGGAACGTGCGATATCGGTTCTGGAATAGGTATAAAGGGACGAGGCCCTGTTTGAGGTTGGTTGTAAGTAAACGTGGTTGCTCCTGGGTAAGGACCTGATGGTAACGGAGGGAAGATAGGACGTGAATTGTTGACTGGAGGTGGCGGTGGTAAGCTAACTTGCGATATCTGCGGTGGTGGAGGCAAGTTAACTTGCGATACTTGAGGTGGAATGAAAGATTGTGACATTTGTGGTTGGACAAATGGAGGTTGAGAAACAGGGGGTGGATTTTGAGGAAAAAATGGCCTTTGCTGATGAATGGAGACTGGGATGTGAGAAGTTTGCGGATTCGATGCTCTCAATCTAGACAGTTCACCATTCATTTGTAAGTTCTGCTCATTCAACCATTGGATTTGTTCTTGTGCTGCTGCCAACTGTTGCTGCAAAGTTGTTTGAGAACTGCTTGCCATGTTCCTGTACTCAATTCACAAAGAAGCTCGAAGAAATAGGTTAGTAAGCTGACGCCTTATCGAACAAGATTTTCTCAAAACGGGCCCCACGGTGGGCGCCAAACTGTTTGTGTAAAAATTTACTTAAATTGTTATCTTAAGATGTCGTGAGGCAAAATCGTCAAAAGAAAGAATTCTCGTTCGATAAAACGTACGATTAATAAAAAGCAAATAGACAAAGAATTTGATGACGCAGGAAAAACCTCTGAATCGAGGAAAAAAACCTGCGGCCGACTAACTAGGATAGTCGACGTTGCACTATTAATCACCAATAAGGGGTGATATCCTCGATGTTACAGTTGTATCGTACGATTACAATATGGAAATGGATGCCAATGAATGTAAATACAGAGAATAATATTAGTATTGCTATTTCTCTCTCAGAATCAGATGTCTTGTGTGTAGAACTTTGAATCTCTTTTATAGCTGCTTGGATCGTAACTGTCATCTCATAATTGAGCTATAAATGCAACGGCTATAACTGAAGCTGATTTCACGATCGTAACGTCCAAGCTCTTAAATGAAAAGTGTTTCTTGGTCAAACGGTCGGATTTAAGCTCGATGAACGATGGCTGTGCTTCGTGGTTATCTTGGATAAGCTTTCCTGCAATAAGAGCAAACTTGTACATGTATACCATTAGTTCAATCGTACGACCATAAGATGATATCGTGCGATTATCTTCGGTAATTACTTATCTTTGTTTGACGGTAATTATATCTTTATTTCAGGACCTTATCTTAATACAGGAATATCATCCTAGAAGATATCTTACGATTTTAATCGTTCGATCGTTCGATGATAAAATTTCACCTAAACAGGCAGCGTCCTCTTCCAGTTCTTGGATCTTGGACGATAGAGCTTCTTCCCTCTCAGCTTTCTCTCGTCGAACGACCAGCAGCTCTTTCTCCAACTCCTTGGTGTGGTCCAAGGCCAACTTCAGCCGTTCCCGCTGTTGAACTTGGAATTGCTCGCTGAGTTCCAGCTTGGATTCCAAATCCCCAATTTGAACCGACTTGGCATTAACCTCGTCGGTCAATTGGACCAGCTTCTTTTTGGCCTTGTCGGCCTCTTTCCTGGCCACCTTAGCATCATTCTGGCTCGACGCCATTTCTTCCTTAATCTTAGCCATCCGAGTATGGAGGCTAAGACTGGTTTGGAGAGCCTACAAGAAGAAAAAAAGAAAGGATTAAAAACTGTACAAGAAAAATAAAAGTAAAATCGTACGACAGAGACTTACCAAGAAGGAGATACCCGCGATGGAGGCATCAAGGTCTTCGATGTCGGCCTCCTCCATACGCGCCTTCTGAGCAGGGACGTGAAACTGCTCCAGGACAGGGAAAGTGGCCGCCGTCCTGATCACGTCGTCCACCATGAGGTCAGAAGGGATCTGGATCGTCATGGTCGTAAGACCAGACCCTTCTTTCTCCTTGCCCTTGTCAACCTTCGACACAGGAGGTTGGCTGGACGCACCCTCTCCCTTTGCAGGAGGGGCATAGCTAAGAGGGATAGCCTCTATCCCACCTTCAGCCTTTCGCTTGGCATCCTTAGGTGGGGTATCCAAAGAAACGTACGACGATCGCGTACGTTTAGCCACTAAACCCTCTTGGGCCGCAGCCTTCCTTTTGGCAGCACGAGCAGCTGCTTCCATCGTCGACGCCTTCCTAGAAGCCGAGCCTATACAAAAGAGGAAAATTAGAATCTAAAAAAGATTACTACAAACTTTAACAATAACGTAAGATACTTACCTTCCATCTCTGCCTCTTCGATCACCTGCACCTCAGGTTCAACGTCACTTTCGTCACCACCCTTCGATGTCCTATACGTGCGATCCGTCACACTATAGCTGAGGAAGTGCGAGATCAACTCGGTCGATTCTTCGGTAGTCTCGAACGTAAAGCTGACAGCTGCAAAAAGAAAAACATACGATTAGTATTGAAAAATAAATAAAAGCACAATAATGAGTAACAAACGTCCAAATTACCATTGGAATTCCATTCAGGAACGACCCAAGACTCATCAGCGACCGAAGACGTCTGGACGAAGACGTAACGAGACTTCCACCCTCGATCATTCACTTGCGTGCGATGAACAAGCATGGTGTCATTCCTACCCTTAGGAAACAACCCATAACGGTTGTAGGGCAGTTTCGTCACGTTGTAGGCAGAGAGAAGGTCGTCTACAGAGAAGGCACGACGACCCCAATCCTTGGTCACCCGTTCGATTACCAGGATGACGCGCCAGAACTTGGCATCAACTGTCCCGGAGATAAACTAAAGCGAGTCATAAACGCCCTCGCCAAAGGAGAGTAAGGCCATCGAAATCCGATCTTAAACGGATATTCGAACAGGGCAAAAAACCCCGTCGGAGTATCCGCCGGCCGGATCTCTCCGGCCACTCTTATTTGAGCACCCTCTGGTAACCCTGTCAGTTCCCTCAACTCTCCTACTTCTAGACTTTCCGTAATCCAACTCCTAACTTCCGACGACATAATGAACTCTAGTCGATTTAAACTATTTCTCAAACGGGCGAACCTAAGATTATCTAAACCTCTATTACTCTTATTTGCTATTGATTTCAGACGCATGAAACAAGGAAGAAGAAGGTACCTTATAAAGCCTAGTCGCACGAAATCTTTGCCAAAAAATAGTCGGATTACGATCTTGTAAATCGGAACGAAAATTAGAGAAGATTTTGTAAAATCTTTCCTTCCTCTGAATACTTATATTTATAGCAACTACAATCCAAGATAATCACGCCATGTATCAACAGTTAGCCGTTAGAAAGAACACGCGTCCAGGATAACGGCTAGTTAACGGCTAGATAACGGCTATTTTCTCAACGATAATTCGACCGTTTACCAACGTATTTTTACTCTTTGTCCAGCGAATTAAAGATTTAGATAAAATTAGAATTATTTTCTAAATCTTGGGGGCAAATTGTTAGGGTAAAAATCTACAATCGCACGACGACCAAATATAATCATAAGACAAATGTTAGAACATTGATCCTGTATTAAGATAAGGTCCTGAGACAAAACCTAAAAGAACCATCGAACAAAGACCATTAGACATCGAACATATACATCGAATAAGTCGAACGATATCCACAATAACGTACGACAGTACTAACGAATAAATATACAAAGTTTATATGTTTGATGCAGGTAAGCTGATTATCATATCTGACAATTGTCCACCTTTGAGGAAATCGGAAATTGAGTACTATGCTATGCTCATTGAAGTCCATCATTACAATGAGCAAATCGTAAGTTATGTATCGTTCGACAGCATCAAGATCGACTGTTACAAGCAAGATTCTCGCAGCAGTTACAATCTGGACATTAACTCTCAGCAATACCGTTGGACAG
The DNA here is from genome assembly GCA_030169165.1 of Centaurea solstitialis. NCBI lineage: Eukaryota > Viridiplantae > Streptophyta > Magnoliopsida > Asterales > Asteraceae > Centaurea > Centaurea solstitialis. The sequence goes on from CM058045.1 coordinate 34,034,882, forward strand.
TTACTCTCCGAGCATTAATTGAAGACAATAACGTTGAACGGTTACAATTCAATCATTGATGAGCCACAATACCGTTGGACCGTTATTCTCAAGCCACTATAAAAGAAGAATCAAGCCAGCATTGCAACACACGAAGTCTATCTGAAGCTCACAAGTTCTATAATCATTATTCTAGAGAATCATCTGTAATTTACGTTCGATTTCATAGTTCTCTCAATTGTAATCGTACGATCAAAGCTGTATACCTGAAGGATATCACCCCTGATTGGTGAACATAGTGCTCTGTCGACTTACCTTTTAGGTCGACCGCAGGTTTTTTCCTCCGTCGTGAGGTTTTTCCTGCGTCATCAAATTATTCGTCTCATTTTACTTTTCCGCACTTATCATTGATTGTAATTTCTTTCTCTCGACGGTTAAGCCTCACACAAGTTTATTACGACATCGAGTTGTGTAATTTTTTACATAAACAAGTATAACAACCACGCAGTTTAAAACTAACTAATTATAGGTTTGCCAACCTTTATTCCTAAGGACCAATAATGACTTATTTTTTTAAAGGATTTCTAACACCTCGTGTAGCTCCCACTGGCTCCGGCATCTCCGTTAGGACTCCAGAAAAGAAAACTGGGTTTTTCTTGCGTAGCTCCCACTTGCCTTCGGCATTCTCGATGGAATTCCAAAAAAAACAACTACCCTATGGTCATTATTACAAAAAGAGATTGCAATTGGCACGCAGGCCTCCCCAGGAAAAATCCAAAAGGTCTAAGTTGGCAACCCTATAATAGACATATACGAAAGCATGTATATATACTCAAACAACCACGCATTTATATATATTAAACAATATAATAAAGCGATAAATAACCTTAGATCCGTTAAAAAATTATTTCATGTTGTTAAACACAAAACCAGGTTATAACAGATTCGTAAAATTTACTGTTTATAAACCGACAAATATTTTGAAAAATATTTTTCTTTTAAAAAGATTTATAAACAATAAAATTATTTTATTAAGCCAAAATCTATTTCATGAAATATTCGTCTTTCATCAAAAACAGTATCAAACCGGGTCATCCGAAACAAACTGGTCGGTGGAAAGCATTGACCCGTAAATTGTGTCACGGTTTCACCAACTGGTCAAAAGCATGACACAAAAATACTTCTGACGAGACGTGTCAAAAGTTTGGTTTGATAATTACAATTAATCCCTTTAAAATTAAAACTACTTGGACAAAGCTTAAAACCAATAAAAACCTTTTTAGGGCCTCAAGCTAAAACCAAAAACTGGGCTTTGGAATTGTAAACAAAATCTGGCCCAAAACAATGAAAAACCCTAGACGGAATGGCAGCATTACTCGCGCCGCGAAGGCGATGTTCGCGCCACGAACGATGTGTATGGCTCGCGCCGCGAAGGTTACGTTAGGAACCTTCTCGCGCCACGAAGGTCGCATCTGGTGGGTATCAACAGTCGCAATTGGCGACCATCATCACCGGCGATTCGATCACGGTCCGGCCATCGTCGCCTCTTGGTGACCGGCGACATCAGCAGCAAATCGTCCGCCAATATCACCTTCACCATTGCCGATCGGGGACGACGGCGACAACGGCTATTGGCTGCTGCCGCTCGTCTCCTCTTCTTGTCGCTGCCATCGCCACTGATCACCACCCATAGGTGGCGATCGACGTTTTGCAATTGAACAACCACCGTCACTCCATCGATTTAGAGACCGGCGACGACGCGTGAGCACCACCAGCGCTATCTCGCTTCAGTCGGCAGCAATAACGACAACCAGTCGCCACCGCCTCCACCTCTCGCCACCGCCGCTAAACACCATCATCATCGCCATCAGCCGGCGGCGACAGCAATGAAGGCAACGCCACTATTGCCACCGTTGTCCGATCGAAGACCGCCTGCCACCATCGACTTGGTGGTGCCGTTTTGATTTTCGGCGACCATGGCCAACGCCACCACCACAGCTGTGGTTGGCGAACTCCACAACCGACGCCGCTACCACCAATCTGTGGTGCGGCCGTTTGGTCGAAGGACAGCGGCCGAGTACCGCCGCCGCTAGGCGCGGTTGTTGCCACCACCGTTTGCCGCCTGCCACCACCAATCTGGTGGTTTGGCTTGATCGTTGGAAAACACGACCACCACCGATCTGGTGGTGCGGTTCCATTGTCGGCCACCACCGATCTGGTGGTGTGGCCTTCGATCGTCGGTGCTGACGGTCATCGCACGGTGGTGCGGCTTGGTGGTCCGAAACACAACAACCGACGCCGCCACCACAAGCTGTGGTGCGACCGACGTTTGATCTTTGGGTATATCCGTCGATTGGCCTGGCGGTCCGGTCGGCTAACTGCCGCCGTTCCACTGCCAATCGTCGGTGTTTTTGATGATTAGGTTTTTCGTACGAACGATAAAGCTTTAAATAAAAATCAGATTTTTTAAAACATACCGATAAAAATTTAAAATTTTTAACACAAAGTTTTTGATACAAGAAACGATTTTTAACGGATCTTATAACAATTAAGAACAATAAATTAAACAAAAAAATTGTGGCTCTGATACCACTGTTGGGTTTTTCTGTGATCCCCGAATCAAACTGATACAAAGAGCACTAAACTTGCGGAAGCGATTTTTAGATAAAAACCCGAAAACCATGATCGTTCGTTTTAACTTATTTAAACGTTTAACTAAAAGAGGATTTTACCTGGAATGATTGAGACTTAATCCACCGGTGAACAACCACACGAACGTTCCTCTAGCAGAACTCAAAAACCCGAGCAAACCGAAAAAACCGAACTGGTTTTGGAGTTTTGGGCGGCGCCGATTTGAGAGAGAGAGGAGGGAGGTTTTCTGGAAACTGATTAGTGTATTGAGTTGAATGAATGAATTCTAAAGCCTATAAGGCTTTATTTATAAGGCTTTTAAAAGGTAGTGTTTGTATCTAATTCAGTTTCCATAATTATCTGATTTCTTCTTTTTTCCTAAAGAAATAATCTTCTATATAATTATCTTTAATTAACTAGTTATTATATTAAATATTTATTTTCCTAATAAATATATAATTCATCTAATTAATTAATAACCCTCAAACCTTGGGATTTCTGACTGAAATTACCCACCTGATTTATAATTGACTATTATAAATCCAATCTCTTCATTTCTGGGTTTTATTTAACTTATTCGATGTATAGGTCCTCACAGGTGTGACCATCAAGTGTCTTGTAACATTGGATGTGTAATTACTGGTTTGTCAACTTATGCACATAATCACTAACAAGATGTGTATAGTGTCAGCTCAGTAAGCGTTTTCGCTTACCCTTTTAGTTGTATCCCTTTTCCAGGTACCAGTTTTGGTGTGGATAAGGGCAAGCCCCGGCTTGACTTCCGGCAGTGACAGTTCTGTTCGTTTCGCCTTGCATGGAAAGTTTAAAACTTTTTTTTTAGTTAATTATTTTTAATAAACCGTTTGAACTTGATTATTTATTTGGTTTTCAGTACTTGAACGGTTTGTTTTATTTACAACTGAATTATGGATTTTCTTTAAAAATCAAATTTTTGAAATTTATTTATCAAATTAATTATTTTTGAGAAACGGTGTTACACAGACCTAAGATGACATACATAATGGAATACGTCATCAGGGAGTGACATGGCAATGAGAGACCTCGCGTTGGTGTCAATACTGACAAGGCATCTGTCTTCATCATTCCACTCAGTCACTGGCTTCTCTAGTTCCCTAGCGGGTATACCAGGTTGGCCATTAGCAGCAAGGACTGTTTGGGTGGGAACATGTGATCCACGTTCCAGGAAGTAGGGGATTTGAGGATCAGCACCAGATAGAAAGAGTTCCATCCTAGTTTTCCAAAAACCAAAGTTGTCTTTGTTAAACCTTGGTGGTTTTCCAGTAAAGCCTGTATCAAAGTAGTTATCCTTAGCTTGAAGAGCCATGGATTAGAGAGAAGGATCACAAGATTTTTCTAAGAAGAAAAGAGAGCTTGAATCTGCTCTGATACCACTTGTTGGTCCCAAGGGGTGACCTTCAAGTAAGTATTAGTGTTTGGGATTATAGAAGGGGGGTTGAATATAATCACACAAAATTTCACTTTTAAATTCTATGTTTATAAATGTTAGGAATTATGTGCAGAGTTGACAAACCAAGTGATTATACAATCCAATGTTACAAGACACTTGAGGGTCACACCTGTGAGAACCTATAAGTCGAACAAGTTAGATGAAATCCCGAAATGGAGAGTTAAGATTTATAATAGTGTATTATAAATCAGTTGGGTAATTTCAGTCAGATTTACCAAAGTTGGAGGGTTGTTAATTAATTAGGATATTATATATTTATTGGATAAATAAATATATAATAGTTAATTAATAAAGTTTATATATATTAGATAAATATATATAAATCATAATTATCATAGGCAAATTCTTTTCCAGTTTATAAAAGGAATGAATTTGAGATAATTACAATATGGAAGCTGAATCTCATCCAAACTGTTATATTTTTCCCATATAAATAAGGTCTATGGGTTAAAAGAAACATTAAGCTTTTTCAGTTGAAAAATCAGTTTTCTGTCACTCTCCTCCTCTCTCCCAAAACCGGCGCACACAAACCCCCCCCCCCCCCGGGTCGTTTTTGTTATTCGGATTTCACGGTTCTGCTAGAGGAACGTTCGTTGGTTGATTACGGGTGGACTAAATTTCAAGCAATCCAGGTAAATTAATCTAACCTAATCCTTTAGGTTTAGAGCTACAAACGATTAAGATCATTAGGCTTTAATGGGTTTTTAGCTTTTATCGCTTCCGCATAATTAGATCGGAGACAGCGAGTTTCTGATCACGTGGGTTTTAACAGTTTGTTTAAACCTATGAGTTATATCAAACCAGCGAGGTTTGATAGATCTGAGATAATCCTCGAGTCAGTTTGATCCGAGGATACCCACAAAAACCCAACAGTGGTATCAGAGCCATTGTTAGAATCGTTTTCAGTTTATCAGTTTATTAGTTTATCGTTTTATATGTGATCCGTTAAAATAAATTCTTGCATAAAAAAATCTGAATTTTATTATAGTGGGTTATATAAATCTTTGATTTTTTACCTTATCATTCGTAAAACCCGGAAAAACCACTACCACCGCTGTGCCACCAACGAAGCGGCGGTGGCGTTGTTTTGATCACCGGACCGCACCACAGTCTAGTGGTGGCGGCACCGGCGGCTGCCATTAAACCACCAGGCCACGCCACCAGCAGGGTAGCAGGCCGAAACCTCCATCGCAAAACACAGCCGCACCACCAGCACAGGTGGTGGCGGCGTCTGGTGTTCGCAAAACGCCACGGCCAAAACCACCAGCGAGGTGGTGGTCGACGGCTGTTTAATCGACCGATGATCGATGGCAGCGGCGATAGGGCGGTGGAGGTATCAGGTAATTTTGTCAAACACCACGGTGGTCACGATCGCCGGCCAGACCGCGCAAAGCGGCGGCGGCGGACGCCCGGCCAAACCACCAGAGAGGTGGTGGCGGCGATCTCGTGACTACACAGCCAAAACCGCCGAGTGGTGGTGGCCAACGTTTTCTAAACCACCGAACCGCACCACTGTGGCGGATGCGGCGGATGGTGGTAGCCGTAGGGCACCACTCGGCTTTGGCCGAGTTCCACCATTGACCGAGATCGAAACCCACAACCACCAGAGGCCGCAATAGCGGTGGTGGATGGCGGTACGATCACCGGCCGCGCCATGTATAACGGTGGCGGCGGTTGTTCAATCGACCACCGGCCGCACCGCGCATAGCGGTGGCGGCGGCTATTGATATCACCGGCCGCACCACAGCCATTAGTGGTAGCGGCGACGATTTCATGATGGACAGTGGCGATGTTTTGTTCAATTCATCGGAAGCCGCAAGCACGCGCCGCATTAGTGGTAACGGCGGCGGTGATCGATTGATGATATTGGTTCGGTGGTAATGGTGTTTTGTTTACGATCACCGGTAACGATAGTTGAACGGCAATGTGGGATCAATGATGATGATGATGGCGATATCGTTTTTCCGTTTGATCACCACAACCACACCACAGCAAGTGGTGATGGTGGCCGACGGTTTCGAACAACGACCACACCATGAGTAAAGGTTGTAGCTTCAGTTGTGTTCGACCTTTGCGGCATGAGCCAAGCCTTCGCAACACGAGCAAGGCTACCAAGCTAGGGTTTTTCGTTACTCTGGGCCTAGTTTGTTTATCAGGCCCAAAGCCCAGTTCTTTGGACCAAGTTATGGCCCAAAAGAGCTCGTTTGTTTTTAAGATATCTTATCCAAGATTATTTTCTGTCTGATAAAATTTATTCAAACCGTTTTTAATTAATCTTTTATGAAAATTAAAATTTTATCTGATTTTTGCAAATAAGCCAGTGTTTTATAATTGGAACAATAAAACCTAATTAAAATATTTTTGGGTAAAAGGATTGTTTTTAGATAAAATGGTTTTAGTTATGGATTTATTAACCTCAAGGTAAAAACCATTTTTCAGTCTAAAAGTACTTTGGTTCATAAAACAGTTTGTTTTTCGAATCAGTTATAAAACCAAGTTTTGCGATAATTGAAACAAGATTTTAACGGATCCAGTTTTATATATTGCTTTTATTGAATTGCATATATATACATAATTGCGTGATTGCTTGTGAATTATATATGAATTTCAGTTTGATTTTACATATATATATATATACGTTATAGTTTTGCCAACCTAGACCCTTGACATATCCATGGGGAGGCCTGCGTGCCGTTTACAACCCCTTATGTAATAATGACCCTAGGATAGTTTTCTTTTTGGGATGACGAGGCCAGTGGGAGCTATTCTTCATCTTACCGGAATACTAACAAGTATGGCGAAGCCAGTGGGAGCTACACGAAGTTTTGAAGTTGTAGAAAAACTAGGTCATTATTGGTCCCTAGGAATAAAATTGGCAAATCCTATAATTATCTGTTTTACAATTGCGTAGTTGTTATAATTATCTGTGTGCATGATTAACTGCGTAGATTGATGCTAATAACTGTTAGTTTATTAGATATGTTTTAAAAAATATTTTTTTAAAAACAAGAAGAAATTAGGTTTTATTAACTTTTCAATCGAAAACCTTTAAAGTGAAGCTTTTTAGTAAAACCTAGTGTATTGTTATAAAAGAGCAAAGTTGACAGAACAGTTAGCTTTTGTCAGACGGAAAGGGTTATTGAAACAAGTAGTTTCAATCAACCAGTACACTTTAAATCAATTGTTTTCAATTAGCCGATGTTTTAAACAGTTGGTTTAAAATAACATGAATATTTAAAACAGTTAGTTTAGAATATCAATTGCTCTTTATAACAACGTATAGATGATTGTTTTATATATAAAAGGCTAAGTTGACAAAAACAGTTAGTTTTAATCAACTGGGTATGCTATTAAAACAGTTAGTTTTAATTAGCAAGTAATTTTAAGAACAGTTGGTTTTAAAATTACATGTATGTTTGAAACAGTTAGTTTAAAACATAAAGTAGCCTTTATAAACAATCAGTTTTTCAAAATCCTGGAAAGAAAGTTTTTCAAAACCCGAAAATCATAGATCAGTAGTGCAACCCATCTAGGGGCACCTTCGGCGTAAAGTACATAGGCGTTGTAAGTGATCACACATTCAACGTCTGTGTTCAAACTGAAGCTGAAGGGGTTACATAACTCTGCGAATTATCTCCGGGTGGTACTGGCCAGAGTATAGTAACCAGGTCCCCAAAATGGTGAGATCTGTTTTGGTTCTATAATGTTCACCGGGTGGTACCGGGCCAAAAAGCACTAAGAGGGACTAAAACATGCACAGGTAGTTGCCATGGTCCCGAAAAGATCTAGGAGTCATGTCAGTTAGATATGATTGGTAAAAGTCCTTACCTACCGAAATAAATACGGGTCTGGTGGAGCAAGAACATTACGCACATCAGGACGTATGAAATAAGGATCCTAGTCCAATAAATTGATCATTTAAGGGTTTATTGATATTTTATTGGAAATTAGTCTATTTACAGTTGCTAAGACCAAAAATTTTATTTTGTGTAGATGGCAAGCACTGTTACCAGCACTAACAATCTTTCCCTCCGCTCTATCCTAGAGAAGGATAAGTTGACCGGCTCTAACTTTCTTGACTGGGAGCGCAATCTGATGATTGTGCTCAGACATGAAAGAAAGTGGTATGTGCTTGAAGAGCCACTTGGGGAGGCACCTCCGGCAAACGCTCCGGCTGCTGCCAGAAATGCCCACAAAAAGCACTCAGATGATCTCCTTGATGTTGCCTGTCTGATGTTAGCAACTATGAGCCCAGATCTGCAAGCAGGGCTCATAAATACGAATGCTTACGACATGATCCGCCAGCTGAGGGACATGTTTCAGACTCAGGCTCGTACAGAACGCTACGATGCCACCAAAGCATTCAATGAGTGCAAGATGGTCAAAGGGACATCAGTAAGTGACCATGTCATGAAAATGAAACGGCACTTAGATCATCTGGAAAGGCTTGGTCATCCTGTTCCATTGCAGCTAGCAACTGACACCATACTCAATTCACTGTCGGAAGACTACAGGCCCTTTGTAGTCAACTACAACATGAACAACATGGAGAAAACAATAGCAGAATTGCACTCCATGCTTAAGACAGCTGAATTAAATATGGGGAACAAGAACAAGACAAAGGATGTCTTGATGGTAAAAGACGGAGGGGTTAAAAAAAAATGGGCATGCTAGCACCAGCAAGGGAAAAGGACCAGTTCAGGCCATCCAGAGTGCACCCAAGAAAGGCAAGGGCAAGGGCAAGGGCAAGAAGGTTAAGCCAAACAAAGCTAGGACCGAGAATCGCTGCTTCATATGCAATGAGATCGGTCATTGGAGGCAAAACTGCCCTAAGCGTCATGAAGCAGGTATGTAAACCTCAGAAAATTTATGATTGCTTTGATTTGTCACTTCTTACTTGTTAGCTTACAAGTATACTGATACCTAGAGCAAATGATTATTGCAGGAGGTCAGAAATGAAGTGAAGTGCCCAGGAGTTGCCGAGGATCTTAAGTACTAGATGATTTAAAGTCAAGACATTTTTGAATTTATAGTTTTTAAAACAGTTATTTTGGGGGTTTATGTTTGGATAATTATATTTTATAATTCAATGGTTTTAATTTTCAAAAGTTATTGTCTTGACAATTGAAATATCTGATTGTGCTTAGTGTTTGTATGATCCTAGTTGTTGATGCCTGTTATAATTACTTTAATAAAATTGAAGTAAATTGTATAAAAACTATCAAAACACACGAGATTCTATAGGAATGTGTTTTGAGAATAAAACATTTATGAATAATAGTTTTGTGATCAAAAGGAGAATTTAGGATATTAACTCAGGTAACGTTAATAACAGCATTTATAAAACTAGAAAGATTCCAAGTTCTGGAATTAGGATTTGACCAAATCCAGTTAAGTTTTATAAAAGAAATTCTCAAGAATTAACTAATCAAGTTTGATCAAGTTTTATTCAAATGTTTTAAAAGGAGAATTTAGGATATTAACTCAGATAGCGTTAATAACAGTATTTATGAAACTAGAAGAATTCCAAGGTTTGGAATTAGGATTTAACCAAATCCAGTTGAGTTTCATAAAAGGGAAATTCTCAAAGTTCATTACTTGAAATTAGGATTGACTAATCAAAGTCTTGAATAAGTCAATAGTAAATTTTGAGTAATAGTTAGTTTTTATGCAAGCCAGTGGGAGCCCGATTATTCTCTATCTAGTCTAAGATAAAAGAATAAAAGACATAATTATTGATATATCTCGGAATTCATAAGTCCAGGTAGGATAAGAATTCATAAGATATAATTTACCCTTTTAGTTAAAAGGATAAAAGTTTCAAGACCCATGAAACAAAGGTCGTGACTGACTTAGAAATCAATAATTATAGTGTTGGATTAAAATAGCATTCCAGTAGATTTGCAAGGATTGCAAATGGAATCGGATTTCAGATAGAAATCGTTCATCTACACAGCGACTAAGGAAAGTTGCAGTCTTACATATTCAGGAACTGGAAGTTAGTCCAGGTCTCCGAGTTCATGGAATATGATAAAAGTCTAATTATTGTTTTAAGAGGTGTTTGCAAAACAATAATTAGCAGATACAAGTAAACAGACTTGTGTTTTTGGTTATCACTTTGATTAAAATGGTAAACTTTAATCAAAGGGTTTAAAACTGAAGGTAGGTGATACTTCATTTTAGACCAGTATTTAACAAATGTTAAATAGATAAAATGAAAGTTACTAAAGAAAAGACATTCAAACTTGTTATTATTACAGCGTGTAATATGGACTATACAAGATTGATTTCTTTATCACTTTCATATTTTGCATGTCCAGGAATGAAACTAGTTTCCAGTTTTCATTCAAAATCTGTCCGTGACAACTTATCAATGTGGGAGCATGATAAGGTGTTAAAGTCATTGTGAACTTTTAGGTAGTTATGATCAGTTGCTGAATAACAGCTACAAGTGTTGTAGACTAAAAGTTGCACAGATATTTGATAGAGTAGCAAATATCGGACGTGATCCGCGGTTGAGATTACTTCTTGGAAAAGGGTCATAAGTGAATCTCACAGTGGTTGTCCCTATCACCTGAGGTATCTGATTTGATATCATGAGGACTACTGAATTCTTAGTGCACTCAACCGCTACGCCGTAACAGGGTGGCTATAAAGGGTGTAACTAGATTCAGCGGAAGCCGTGGTGTCAAAGGCAGATATGCAAGATGGGATTTGCACCTCTTCTCAGAAGAGAGATATTTCTGGGCCCATCTTGACTGACTAAGTATACTGATGAAGTGCATGGCCATGCCCAAACGAACTGATTAGTTCTTTGTCGTTTACCTATCAGTGAAAGTCAGATAATCAAGAGAACAGAATCTTGAGTATTTAGAGTTGACACTTTCCAAGCTCATACTCACAGATGAAATATCGCGATGCAAAGGGAAAAGCCAAGATATACCCAATCAATGAACAGTAGTTTCAAAGATACCAATTCCTCACGGAATGTTTATATCACCAAATCTGGGTATAAGAGTTCTTGTAACCTGGTCAGCCTAAGTGCCTGTCTAGGGGCCTCCTTAGGTCCGTATAATCAAAGGTGGTATTGCCAACTTGCACAAGTGGGAGTCTGTTAGGAATTATGTGCAGAGTTGACAAACCAAGTGATTATACAATCCAATGTTACAAGACACTTGAGGGTCACACCTGTGAGAACCTATAAGTCGAACAAGTTAGATGAAATCCCGAAATGGAGAGTTAAGATTTATAATAGTGTATTATAAATCAGTTGGGTAATTTCAGTCAGATTTACCAAAGTTGGAGGGTTGTTAATTAATTAGGATATTATATATTTATTGGATAAATAAATATATAATAGTTAATTAATAAAGTTTATATATATTAGATAAATATATATATAAATCATAATTATCATAGGCAAATTCTTTTCCAGTTTATAAAAGGAATGAATTTGAGATAATTACAATATGGAAGCTGAATCTCATCCAAACTGTTATATTTTTCCCATATAAATAAGGTCTATGGGTTAAAAGAAACATTAAGCTTTTTCAGTTGAAAAATCAGTTTTCTGTCTCTCTCCTCCTCTCTCCCAAAACCGGCGCACACAAACCCCCCCCCCCCCGGGTCGTTTTTGTTATTCGGATTTCACGGTTCTGCTAGAGGAACGTTCGTTGGTTGATTACGGGTGGACTAAATTTCAAGCAATCCAGGTAAATTAATCTAACCTAATCCTTTAGGTTTAGAGCTACAAACGATTAAGATCATTAGGCTTTAATGGGTTTTTAGCTTTTATCGCTTCCGCATAATTAGATCGGAGACAGCGAGTTTCTGATCACGTGGGTTTTAACAGTTTGTTTAAACCTATGAGTTATATCAAACCAGCGAGGTTTGATAGATCTGAGATAATCCTCGAGTCAGTTTGATCCGAGGATACCCACAAAAACCCAACAATAAACACTTTGAATTTACAGATTGTTGCGGAATAGAAAAGACTATGTCTAAACTAAATGTAACACCCCGCTAAAGCGGAAACGCGAGGCGTGACAGCTAAGATTTCAATGCGATAGGAGATAAACAACATCAAACCTTTCATTTCAAGTTCATTGTTACAGTACCAAAAGTTACATAACCAACGATAGTTACAAGGTTCAAATATTACAAAACAACATTGCAAAAGAAAATTTTAGGTTTGATGTCGGTTGCAGCACAAACACTTTCTAATACCTTCTATCTTCCTGAAAAGCATGTTAAACACAAGTGTCAACTACAAGAGTTGGTGAGTTCACAGGTTTTATATGCACAAAACATTTTCAATGCAGAAAATCTTTATCGTAAAACCAATGTTCAACCTCACTGTTAAACATAACATTTATGCAAGATATATTCTCGAGCCACTACTAAACCTAAAACCAATTTGCCCTAACGATCTACCTCAGAGGTGGTTGCGAACCACATGGGTAGAGCGTTCTCGCGAACTACCTCAACGGTGGGACTAAAACCCCACTTATGTAGACGCTGCACTACCTCAGCGGTGGGACTAAATCCCACATGTGTAGTACCACATATGATTACGTGCACCCTATACTCGTCAGTAAACAAGGGTGGGTCCACTCTACCAAATAGCGCTATCCACAATAACCATTGGCTCGAAACGAGTTAATAGTAGTGTATTCAACATGGGACTTTTACTCAATATATATCATGCCTCAAAACATATCAAATTTAGCTCACAATACATTTCATTTCATTTCATTTCATTTCATTTCATTTTATTTCATTTCATTTCGCAATATTTTCACAATTTTTCACATTCATTTATAAACATGCTTTTCACCCCAAAACTCGTAAAAACGGTAAAAACGGGGGCTGTGAATACTCACCTCGAGTGATTAGCGTTCAAACAAACGTTAGTGCGTTTTCGTGTCTCGGCCCCGAATCTAGAATTGCCCTAACAAATACGTAATTTTTAACGTAAGTTCCAAGATCAACGGTTCCTAAGTCATAAATCGTACCAATATCCATTATAATGCCGTTACGTTGTTTATGTAATCCAATATAATAAAAGTTTGTTTTGGTGCATTTTGAAGACTTCCAACTATTTTGGAAAGCTTAAAGTTCATAAAGTTGAGTTTTTGTCAATTTCCAGAATCTGTCCAAAATATTAAGTTGTAAAAACGTCACCTTTGAGCTTAAGTCCACCAAATGATAAATCCTCAAATTTCTACTCTCTGATTTAGGGGATGTTAGGAACAATCTCACCAAATTTCACAATTTTTAAAGGTGTTTTACTATTTTTAAACATTTTTGCAAAATCAGTGGTACCCCTTTATTTTTCAGAAATACCTTTCAGTGAAGTTTAATTCATAAATAATTTATTACACCACCAAATTACGAATTTCCAAAGGGGTTTTCTAAATAAAACATATACCAAGCTAATGAGACAAGATTCACATCATTTAGGTGATTTTTGAGAGAGATATGCCTCTTTAAAGTTGTGCATGTGGATCTGCCATCTTGGGACAGCTTGCACCATCAACTTGTTTTCATTGGTTCATCCCTTTAAAATCCACTAAATCATATGGTTTTGGACTCTTTGGAAAGCTAACTCAGTAAACTTGAGTTTAGAATTAAAAATCAAGCATTTTGAACAAGTTACCTATGAGATATGCATGTATGAAGATGATAGAAGATTTCTGACAGAAGCTGATGAACATCAAAAAGTTTTTAGTTAGTTGAAGGGGTTTTACTCCGAATTTTTGAGTGATTCAAAATGGGTTTTCTTCCTAACTCTTAAAACTTTCATCTATCAAATTTTTGTAGCAAAATAAGATCATTTACTATACTTTTGAGTCGTCTAAACACCCTACAAAAATCGGACAGATTCTGTCCAGAAACCAAAACCCATTTTCCACTTATCAAAACACATAAAATCATAAGATTTCTTGGGGTTTTCTTGCTATTAACCATGAACTCATATTATTTAACGAATAATTAGATGAAATAAACTTTGAATATCAATACCACACATGCATGTATCATCAAAACGATTTTCTATCCAAAGCAAGTATCAAGACATCAAAAACAAGTGATTTTACTCATCAATCTTGTGTTTTTATGGAGAAGTCATAGATTTTCACCACTTTCAAATGTTTTAACACATTATCATGGTTAAATCTCTTCCTCAAACATCAAAGATGATGTTCATCCAACAAAGAGGATTAAAACCTCACAAAAAGATGAAGAAAATACCCAAAATGGGTTCAAAATCGAAGCTAAACTATCATGCAATGTATCTTACCTTTGAAAATTACTAATAATACTTCAAAAACTTGACTTAAGCTTCAAGAACTTCAGATTTTTGATGAATGTATGGCTGGAAATTTTGAGGGAAATGAGAGAGTTTAGAGAGAGAAAGATTAGAGAGAGAGAGTGAAGGATTTGAAATGAAAGAGAAATGATGTTGTTTCTTGGAAATAAAAGAAAAGAGAGAGAGACATTGGGAGGGGGGGGTGGTGGCCAGCCCTTGTGGGGCCCACCCACCTCTCACAATAATTTTTTTTTTAAATAATTTGGGTTTATCTTATACTGCTAATTCAAACACAGTACCGGGTTTTGGTGCGTTTTCGGTGGAAACCGACTTTTTCGAAGGTACTTTTGGATTATTTGGATCAGTTTACTCATATTTTTAACAAAGTCTTATATTTTATATGATTTGACTTTAAATTTTGGCATTATAGGATTTTCGGATGATTTCGGACCGGTACGGGCTTTTTCGGGCAGTTTTCGGAACTTTTAGGTTTTTGCCTAAATTTTTCACGCAAACTAACCTAGATTATTTGGGCAACTTAAATACTACATTTTTACCTACGGAATGTTACTGAGTGACTAAACGAGTAGCTAATCCTGATGGTCAAAATTTGCAGTTGTCACATTTACCCCCGGTTGAAAGAAATTTCGTCCCGAAATTTAATTCTTGTTGCTACCGCAGGGGTTCTTTGTGAAGAGATGCGGGTACTTGTCTTTCATGAACGCTTCCCGCTCCCAGGTAAACTCTGGTCCGTGCCTAGAGTTCCATCGCACTTTGACAATCGGTATACTACTGCGCCGGAGTTGCTTGATTTCTCGATCAAGAATCTCAATAGGCTCCTCCACGGCGCGCAGTTGTTCATCAATTTGTATCTCTTCCAAAGGCAAGACTACTGTCTCTTCCGACAGACATTTCTTTAGATTGGACACGTGGAACGTGTCATGAATAGAGCTGAGCTCTATTGGTAAGTCCAATCTGTATGCGACGGGTCCGATTCTTTCTATGACCTCGAATGGTCCAACAAAACAAGGGCTCAATTTCCCTTTCTTTCCAAATCTTATCAATCCTTTCCAGGGTGATACCCTTAGTAGCACTTTATCGCCAACTTGGAATTCTAACGGCTTTCGCCGATTATCAGCATAGCTTTTCTGGCGATCCCTGGCTGCTTTAAGCTTTTCCTGCACTAGCTTAATCTTATCAGTGATCTCCTGTACGATGTCAGGTCTAAGCAGTCGACTCTCTCCCACTTCCAACCAGTTGAGTGGGGATCTGCACTTGCGTCCATACAGAGCTTCGTACAGGGCACACTGAATACTTGTATGGTAACTGTTGTTGTAGGAGAATTCAACCAAAGGTAGGTGATCATCCCAGCTACCTCCGAATTATAACACACATGCACGTAGCATATCCTCCAGTGTCTGTATAGTCCTTTCTGTCTGACCGTCAGTTTGTGGATGATAGGCGGTGCTCAAATCCACACTGGTACCTAATGTTGCCTGTAGTGACTGCCAGAATCGTGAGGTGAATCTGCTGTCTCTATCGGAGATGATCGAGATCGGCACTCCATGACGCATGACTATCTCATCGACATACAATTGCGCTAGTCTATCAATACTAAAGCTTTCTTTTATTGGCAAGAAGTGCGCAGATTTCGTGAGTTGGTCAACGATTACCCAAATCGAATCATGGCCCTTTTTAGTCTTGGGTAACTTGGTCGCGAAATCCATTGATATCTGCTCCCATTTCCATCCTGGGATTTCCGGTTGTTGTAAGAGTCCGGATGGTTTCTGGTGCTCTGCCTTAACTCTTGCACAAGTCAAGCACTTACTTACGTAAGTGGCGATATCCCCTTTCATACCAGGCCACCAGTAGTGTTCCTTCAATCCCTTGTACATCTTATCAGCACCTGGGTGTATCGAATACTTTGACTGATGAGCTTCGTCCATGATCATTTTCCTTAACTGATCGACTTTCGGAACCCAAATCCTATTTTTGAAATAACGCACCCCATCCGATTTCTCCTCAAACTCTTTTTCCAACTTATGAAGAGTTTCCTTCTTTAAATTGTCAGCCTTCAGAGCTTCTCTCTGAGCTTTCAATATCTGACTTTTCAGACTGGTCTGCACTATCATTCCCATTGCTCGCGTCCTGATAGGCTTCACTCGCTCCTTCCTGCTTAGCGCATCAGCTACGACGTTTGCTTTCCCTGGATGATACTTAATCTCGCAGTCGTAATCGCTGAGCAACTCAACCCATCTTCTCTGTCTCATATTCAACATTTTCTGATCGAGAATGTGCTGGAGACTCTTATGGTCCGTATAGATGGTGCATTTGGTGCCGTAGAGATAATGTCTCCAAATCTTAAGGGCAAATACCACTGCTCCAAGCTCCAAGTCGTGGGTGGTGTAGTTCTTCTCATGAACCTTCAGTTGTCTGGACGCATAGGCAATGACCTTCTCGTTCTGCATCAGGACACATCCCAAGCCTTGATGCGAAGCATCGCAATACACCACAAAGTTATCCGTTCCTTCGGGTAACGCCAGAATGGGTGCATTACACAACTTTTGCTTTAGCGTTTGAAACGCTTCTTCTTGTTTTTCTCCCCAGACGAACTTCTTGTCCTTTTGCGTTAAAGTTGTCAGCGGCTGCGCAATCTTGGAGAAATTTGCAATGAATCGCCGGTAGTAGCCTGCCAATCCGAGAAATTGTCGAATTTCCGTTGGTGTCTTCGGGGCTTCCCATCTCTTTATGGCCTCGATCTTGGTTGGGTCGACGTGTATTCCTTCTTTGTTCACCACATGACCTAAAAAGTGAACTTCTCGGATCCAAAATTCGCACTTTGAGAATTTGGCATAGAGCTTTTCAGCTTTGAGTAATCCTAGTATCAACCTCAAGTGTTGCTCAAGGTCCTCCTTGCTTTGCAAGTAATTCAGGATGTCATCTAGGAAGACAATCACGAACTTATCTAAGTACGGTCAACATACTCGGTTCATTAGATCCATAAATACTGCTGGAGCGTTCGGCAAACCAAAAGGCATGACCAAGAACTCATAATGACCATAACGAGTTCTGAACGCCGTCTTTGCAACATCTTCTTCACGAACTCGTATTTGATGGTATCCGGATCGAAGATCGATCTTGGAGAAGTACGTAGCTCCTTACAATTGATCGAACAGATCATCGATGCGTGGAAGGGGGTAGCGGTTCTTGATGGTGATCTTGTTCAACTCCCTATAATCGATGCACATGCGAAAAGATCCATCCTTCTTCTTGACGATCAACACGGGGGCTCCCCAAGGCGAAGAGCTGGGTCGAATGAAACCCTTGTCTAACAACTCTTGAAGTTGGCTAGACAGCTCCTGCATCTCGGACGTCGCTAGTCGATACGGCGACTTTGCTATAGGTCCTGCTCTTGGAACTAAGTCGATGTGGAATTCTACTTGTCGTTGCGGGGGTAATCCAGGTAACTCCTCCGGGAAAACTTCAGGAAAATCTCGCACAATCGGAATATCCTGGATTTGCTTCTCTTCTGCTTTCTTATCCACCACGTGCGCCATGAATGCTACACACTCCTTTCGTAGATGGCTTCGCATTTTCAGGTATGACACTATCTTAATGTCTCTCCTTGGATTTTCTCCGTGTACTTCAAGCACACCTCCATCGGGTAATGCTAGCCTAACTATCTTCTCAGCACAGCATATTGTTGCCCTATGGTTGGACATCCAATCCATACCAATGATTATATCAAAACTCCCTATCTTGATCGGGATTAAATCTATACTAGAGTCCTTTCTTGCTAACCTCAGTGTGCATTTCTTGACTACTTTTCGACTTTTATCTGAATGATCTTGAGTTGTCTCTTCTGGCTGGTGCTCTACTTTCTTTTATTACCATCTTTCCATTCGATGGACGCTACGACCCCTTATTTCTTTTATTTGCAACAAGGTCGGTAGTAATCTTGAGTGACTATGGTAGGTACTACTTCTTGGACTTGTTGGGCTATCAGTTGAGCAATGTTGATCGATTAATTCTCACGGTTCACTTTCTAGCTACGTGTGTTTCTTCTGGAAAATACAGTTCTAATTCATTTGTAAAATGTATGTTTAATTAAAAGTTGTCTCTAATAAATGTTCGAGATTATTTGTATTTTTATTTATGACAATTTCTTTAAAATAAAATCGGCAAGAATGTCTTGGTGATTTAATAAAAATTAGCTTCGTAAAAGCTTAATACATATCTGAAGAGTTCAAAGTTTGATGCTAATGCATCCTTAAAATATTTCTCTTGTCCATACTGGGGTTTTAAATGGAACAACCCAAAAGTGCATTTTTGGAATTCTTTCAAAATCACGAGAGTTACAATCGATAGGATCAACTTTGCCAATAGTATCACCACAACTTGCCAGCTCAAGTCAACTCTCCTAGTCGTCCTTCTTGCCGTCATAACCTTCTCTACAGTATTGGTGGTACCTTCCTCCAAGAGATGCTCCAATTTTGTCAACTTAATTATATCCCGGTTCTAACTTGATACTCTGCTTTGATTATTTTGCAGTCCGTCGACGTGTGCTCGGATTGTTCAAGCCTATCCTAGTGTCACACTGGTAGTACAACCGATCAGTATCCCCGAAAGGATATGAAATGACCTTGCATTAACTGGATGTGTTATCGCCAGTCCACTCCGAATGGTTGCCGCGGCTCTCTTCTGAGTTGCCTCATATGAGGTGTTGTGAGGTTCGGAGGTGGATCGATTGAAACGTCTTTGCTCGTTACTCCGATGTCGGAATTGTAATGCCTAGACGGGTCTTTCTCCGAAGTCTAAGTAATGGTGTTCGGCATAGTGATTGCAGTGTCCGCATAACTAACTAACGCGCATTCAAATAATAGTGACATCCTAAGTGCTAACGCAGGAGTGTTCAACAGTGGCGTTACTTTACTTAAACGCGTAAGTGCTATAGTAAATATCAGCATCATAATATGCTTATGTGAACTCACACGGTTTATGTTTTTTTCAGGAAATTTTTCGAAGGTTCCAACTTTTAAACTGTAACAGTATGACTAGTTCATAAGTCTTATCCTACTTATATCATGGCTAGGCGTAGGTGATCAGGCTCCGCATATCTATGATATATCAGAATAACACCTATCCTAATCATCTTAGCAGTAAAATTCTCCTAAATTTTGAAATCTTTGATTTTGAAAAGTTTTGGTTGCAGTACTTGGTATTTAAGAAAAACCGACGTGTATCAAAACAACACCTATTCTAACCACACTTAGTATTCAAATTCTCCTATACTTTGAAATCCTTTAATTAAAAGTTTAACTTCTTTTTGAAAAAGGTTGGTTATAGTACTTGGTTTTTATGAAAAACCAATGTTCTCTATAACCTATGGCTCTGATACCAAATCTGTAACACCCCGCTAAAGCGGAAACGCGAGGCGTGACAGCTAAGATTTCAATGCGATAGGAGATAAACAACATCAAACCTTTCATTTCAAGTTCATTGTTACAGTACCAAAAGTTACATAACCAACAATAGTTACAAGGTTCAAATATTACAAAACAACATTGCAAAAGAAAATTTTAGGTTTGATGTCGGTTGCAGCACAAACACTTTCTAATACCTTCTATCTTCCTGAAAAGCATGTTAAACACAAGTGTCAACTACAAGAGTTGGTGAGTTCACAGGTTTTATATGCACAAAACATTTTCAATGCAGAAAATCTTTATCGTAAAACCAATGTTCAACCTCACTGTTAAACATAACATTTTATGCAAGATATATTCTCGAGCCACTACTAAACCTAAAACCAATTTGCCCTAACGATCTACCTCAGAGGTGGTTGCGAACCACATGGGTAGAGCGTTCTCGCGAACTACCTCAACGGTGGGACTAAAACCCCACTTATGTAGACGCTGCACTACCTCAGCGGTGGGACTAAATCCCACATGTGTAGTACCACATATGATTACGTGCACCCTATACTCGTCAGTAAACAAGGGTGGGTCCACTCTACCAAATAGCGCTATCCACAATAACCATTGGCTCGAAACGAGTTAATAGTAGTGTATTCAACATGGGACTTTTACTCAATATATATCATGCCTCAAAACATATCAAATTTAGCTCACAATACATTTCATTTCATTTCATTTCATTTCATTTCATTTTATTTCATTTCATTTCGCAATATTTTCACAATTTTTCACATTCATTTATAAACATGCTTTTCACCCCAAAACTCGTAAAAACGGTAAAAACGGGGGCTGTGAATACTCACCTCGAGTGATTAGCGTTCAAACAAACGTTAGTGCGTTTTCGTGTCTCGGCCCCGAATCTAGAATTGCCCTAACAAATACGTAATTTTTAACGTAAGTTCCAAGATCAACGGTTCCTAAGTCATAAATCGTACCAATATCCATTATAATGCCGTTACGTTGTTTATGTAATCCAATATAATAAAAGTTTGTTTTGGTGCATTTTGAAGACTTCCAACTATTTTGGAAAGCTTAAAGTTCATAAAGTTGAGTTTTTGTCAATTTCCAGAATCTGTCCAAAATATTAAGTTGTAAAAACGTCACCTTTGAGCTTAAGTCCACCAAATGATAAATCCTCAAATTTCTACTCTCTGATTTAGGGGATGTTAGGAACAATCTCACCAAATTTCACAATTTTTAAAGGTGTTTTACTATTTTTAAACATTTTTGCAAAATCAGTGGTACCCCTTTATTTTTCAGAAATACCTTTCAGTGAAGTTTAATTCATAAATAATTTATTACACCACCAAATTACGAATTTCCAAAGGGGTTTTCTAAATAAAACATATACCAAGCTAATGAGACAAGATTCACATCATTTAGGTGATTTTTGAGAGAGATATGCCTCTTTAAAGTTGTGCATGTGGATCTGCCATCTTGGGACAGCTTGCACCATCAACTTGTTTTCATTGGTTCATCCCTTTAAAATCCACTAAATCATATGGTTTTGGACTCTTTGGAAAGCTAACTCAGTAAACTTGAGTTTAGAATTAAAAATCAAGCATTTTGAACAAGTTACCTATGAGATATGCATGTATGAAGATGATAGAAGATTTCTGACAGAAGCTGATGAACATCAAAAAGTTTTTAGTTAGTTGAAGGGGTTTTACTCCGAATTTTTGAGTGATTCAAAATGGGTTTTCTTCCTAACTCTTAAAACTTTCATCTATCAAATTTTTGTAGCAAAATAAGATCATTTACTATACTTTTGAGTCGTCTTAACACCCTACAAAAATCGGACAGATTCTGTCCAGAAACCAAAACCCATTTTCCACTTATCAAAACACATAAAATCATAAGATTTCTTGGGGTTTTCTTGCTATTAACCATGAACTCATATTATTTAACGAATAATTAGATGAAATAAACTTTGAATATCAATACCACACATGCATGTATCATCAAAACGATTTTCTATCCAAAGCAAGTATCAAGACATCAAAAACAAGTGATTTTACTCATCAATCTTGTGTTTTTATGGAGAAGTCATAGATTTTCACCACTTTCAAATGTTTTAACACATTATCATGGTTAAATCTCTTCCTCAAACATCAAAGATGATGTTCATCCAACAAAGAGGATTAAAACCTCACAAAAAGATGAAGAAAATACCCAAAATGGGTTCAAAATCGAAGCTAAACTATCATGCAATGTATCTTACCTTTGAAAATTACTAATAATACTTCAAAAACTTGACTTAAGCTTCAAGAACTTCAGATTTTTGATGAATGTATGGCTGGAAATTTTGAGGGAAATGAGAGAGTTTAGAGAGAGAAAGATTAGAGAGAGAGAGTGAAGGATTTGAAATGAAAGAGAAATGATGTTGTTTCTTGGAAATAAAAGAAAAGAGAGAGAGACATTGGGAGGGGGGGGTGGTGGCCAGCCCTTGTGGGGCCCACCCACCTCTCACAATAATTTTTTTTTTTAAATAATTTGGGTTTATCTTATACTGCTAATTCAAACACAGTACCGGGTTTTGGTGCGTTTTCGGTGGAAACCGACTTTTTCGAAGGTACTTTTGGATTATTTGGATCAGTTTACTCATATTTTTAACAAAGTCTTATATTTTATATGATTTGACTTTAAATTTTGGCATTATAGGATTTTCGGATGATTTCGGACCGGTACGGGCTTTTTCGGGCAGTTTTCGGAACTTTTAGGTTTTTGCCTAAATTTTTCACGCAAACTAACCTAGATTATTTGGGCAACTTAAATACTACATTTTTACCTACGGAATGTTACTGAGTGACTAAACGAGTAGCTAATCCTGATGGTCAAAATTTGCAGTTGTCACACTAAACAATCTAAGTTATCTTTCACTATGCACTAAGTGAGAAGGTTAAGAGAAGATAAGAAATAGAAGGATAAAGAAAGAGAGGATTAGGGTAGAAATATGGATGATGAAGAAGTATGGAGAACATCTTCATCACGTCCATTTATACCCATTGTATTAAATGCATGCAGATCTACTATTGTGTACGTGTCACACTTCTAGAGGTCCTTTGTACTATTTACTATAAACAATCTCTTTTGCATGTTGTGTAGAAGGGTGCTTATATAAACAGTTGCCTTGAGGTCTGATAAGTACGGAGGGAACAGTAAAGTGACTGTCCTTTTGTACTTTCTGTGTCAGTAAAGGCATGTAATCCTTTTCTGCATTAGGTAAAGACATTTTGTTAATCCTTCAGGATCAGGATACTGATCAGTGAGGAATGCCCTGATACTGATGATGATCAGGGGTCACTATATCCTGATGGTCTTCAGGAAGTCATATGTATTTGAGTAGCCTACTATCACTGAATTCCGTCTACAGATCACGAGCATGCTATTCCTGTCATCAGCTATTTCTTCGACGTCGCTGATGGTTCTTTGAGTATGATCTCAATGTCTTCAGGAGGTCTTCACTTTGATGGTTAGGATCAGTAGTCTTCAGAACAGACTCTTTCAACTCTCGATCCTGATCCTGATGATTTTAATTATAAACTACAACTTAAATAACAAGGAATAACACTGAACAATCTCAGTGATAATTCCTCAAGCTGTAATAGAAGCAAAGACCTATTCACTAAGTAAAGTATAGGATCATTATCATTTCATCAGGTCTTAGGAGAGCTGGATCAACAAATTAGCATTCATGATCACATAGAAGTAGGTTAATGTACTCACCTGATTTTGACGTGCAAAACATGCACTTGATACACCACAAGGTCTAGTTCACGCACCTATAACATTGACACAACATACATGCATGAACAACTACATCAAAGACGAACTCTAACAACCATATTAAAGCAACCTGGTGGTGTATCAAGTGCTTGTTTTGGACCTCTAAACAAAAACCCTAAACAAACCATATTAAAGCAATTAGGTGGTGTATCAAGTCGCTCGGAAATATGTTTTTTTAGATTAAAATATTAGAATACTAAAAATAATGAAAAAATAATAAAGCAATGAGGAGTTATATACTCATTTAATGCTACATTTAGATTTAAAAATAAATCAAAATTCTCACAAAATTCTAAAGCCTCAATGGAGGCTTCTCCTTGTTTCTCTCTTCTATGTCTTGTTTTATATATATATTGATTATAAAGTATTATATATTAGAACGACTATACATTTTAAATTCATCTTTTGTTTGATGAAGTTTCTGCTTTTGATTTTTCAACTTTGTACATACGGGATTTACTAGAAATACTTTGTTACACTAAATACACTAAAAATACTAAGGTATAAAGTATATTAAATTTCAATCTATTATGGTCAAACTAAACAAAATTGTCGAATATAAGGTAACATGATGATTCCTTTATTAAATAAACCAATTGAACCTATGTAATCCTTTGTTGAAATGTGACACAATGAATTATATATTACCCAACTTTTTATTAAAATTAAGCATTCGTTATTAAATAATTGTACTAAATAGTTATTTATATATATTGTCACACCCTTAGGGAAAAGGATTATATGAGAAGTTATATTTAATGTTAGAAGTCTGAGAAATTGATTTGAATTGTTAATTACTTTAATTACATGTCTTCTTATGAATTATGTTTTAGAAATAGATAGTTCTGGTGCAATTCGGTGCATCTTATTTTAATGCGCATCCATTTCACTACTAAAAAATTCGATATTACCGACGGCCATTATCGACTGCTAAAAGCAGTAGGAATTTTCCGACCGTTTTTCGACGGTTTACCAAATGTTCTTTATTATTTTATTTTTTAATAATTCGTCGGAAAACTGTCGAAAAAACAGTCGGAAAATTGTCGATAACCCATCGGAAAGCAGTCGGTAAATGAAACAGTCGGAAAACAGTCGATAAAGTTCGTCAAAAAGCAGTCGGTAAATAAAACAGTCGGTAAAAGTCGTCAAAAAAAACCGTGGGTAAATTTACCAACCAGGTTTTTAGCGACGATCGTTTCATCGGAAAACGGTCGATAAAGCCAATTTTCAACTGTTTCAGCTGTCGATAATACCCTTTTTTCTAGTAGTGTTTCTTATCAAGTGGTTGATAACTATTTCACACGTTTCTAACATTAACTTTAATTCTGCCCAAAACCCAACCCTATACTTAGGTGGACATCTATGTTTCGAAAACATTTTGGGGTCTTTCGTAGTTGTTTTTGGGATGGTATACCTACGTAACAATACGGTTACCAAATTGCTCAAATGGAAAAAACGAGTTGGTTTTACATGCTACAGCCAATTTTAACAATCTTGGGGGTTGTTTATTTTTGAAAAGTATCTCTTAAAACCTATTAAGTCAGAAAATTAAAAGATTTACAGACTTAAGATTGTTTTTTTGTTTTTTTTTTTTTTTGAAAAATAACTCTTAAAACCTCTTACCGTCCTATGAAATTTTAAAAGGTGCATTATCCACCTTATAAAAAAAAACAAATGAAACGTAACAGATTTTTGAAAGCCTTTTTTAGAGCATGTCTAAGAGCTTCTCCAGAATGGAAAAAATATAGATTTTAAACAACAATTTTGCTACAATAGCTTTTTCAAAATTATCTCTAAAATGGAAAAAGTAGGAGTGAATAACGTTTTTTTTTTCAAATATGAAGATAACTTAAAATGATTACTAAGAGTATTCCAACAACTATGCGATAATTTTTTTTATAATTGAATATGAAAAATTAAAATCTATAAGATATTTAGATTCATCTCCAACAGTTACTCTATTTTATCACTTCTAAAACCATCCGCATTAATGCAATGACAACTCATCTTTCAAAAATGTCACATCAATTTTGTAATAAACCTTTACATCAATGCAATATTACTCATCTTTCACACTTCTTTCTAAAGTGGTCCTCACCAATTATTATACAATTTATAATGATATATTTTAATCATAAAATATATTATTTATATATAAAATAAGGTTTTTGTGAATTAAAAAAAGAAAAAATAGAAAAGAAAAAATGGAAATGGAATCTACATTTATACTTGAAAGGCCTTGCTAAATATGAAAGACTTTTACCTATGTGGCATTGTCGTCTCACTTGCAAGATTGGTGTAGACGGTCTAACGTTGTTTCTCTCTCTCTCTCTCTCTCTCTCTCTCTCTCTCTCTCTCTCTCTCTCTCTCTCTCTCTCTCTCTCTCTCTCTCTCTCCCTCTCTCTCTCTCTTCTATTAAGTTTAGGGATTTCTCTAATTTGAAAGAATTTTACAATATCTTTGATCTTTTCTCTATTTTAACATAAAAACATAGATATTGGAGTAAAAAAAATAACCAAAATTTTTCTTTTTCAATTTTAGCGTAGTTGTTGGAGATGCTCTACGAGCTATGTTTAAATATAAAAAAAAGATTTAAGCATAATTGTTGCTCCAACGGCTATGTTATTATCTATGCTAAAATAGAGAAAAAAGGAAGGATGTTGCAAAAATCTTTAAATTTAGAGAAATCTCTACATAGAGAAAAAAATAATTATTTTAATGTTCCAACCAATAAAATTTATGTGCAAGGTAAATGTTCAGGAGAGATAAATAAAACTTTATCTAATATATTAAATATTTTAATAATACAATTAATGTAAGAGTTGTTACAATAGAATACTTGTTGGAGTTGAATGGAAATATCTATAAAGATTTTAACTTTTTATTCTATTTTAGAAAAAACAAAATAGCATAGCTTTTGAAGATGCTCTACGAGCATTTTCAACAACTTGCTAAATCTTTTTAAATAGATATAATGAAAAGTAAAAAATCACTAAAAACATTTCATTTCATTTCATTTCCAATGGGTTTTTTCTATTTTAGATAATTTGTCATTATTTAATTATTGATATACTCAATAAATTTAGTATTTTATTCACTAGCTGTGGATGCCCGATATCCAGGGACGGAGCTACATGATCACTAGGGATAGCAACTGCTAGCCCTCGACTCTTTTGAAAGTTTTATTATAAACTTTATCTATGATGCACTAGAAAAAGAAAATACTTAGGCTATGTTTGGCAAACTTTATAAGCTAGCTTATGACTGGAAAGATAGCTGATGACATATAAGGTAGCTGATGACTGGTAAACTGGTTGATGAATAAGAGGCATTTGGCAAAAAGTAGTTGATAAGAACAAAACTTGTCTAGACCAGTGGTAGAGGTAATATCCTGGAGCCAGTTGATGATATCCTTGGCTAATTGGGTTCGAAACCCCATGGCAGCAAGTGGAGTTACCTAGGTTCCATGCCGACCTTCAGGTCGGCTTGAGATCGACGTGTATTAGTTGGGTGCCCAAATGGATCCCGGATCCCGCGAGAACGTGTGTGTGAGTTTATTTGCTGTTAAAAAATGATTAGCTGATAAGGTAGTTTATGACTATAAAATGACAAAGAAAAGATGTGTTTAAAAATTAATAGTGTAAACTTAGCAGGGGTATATATGGAATAAAAAATAATAATATGTCTCATAAGTTACCAAAACACTAGTGAGAGTAGCTTGTCAAAAAGCTAGCTTATGATCCATCCAAACATATATCTGACTTATAAGCTAGCTTATTTTTACAAAAGGTAAACCCAAAGTAGCTTATAAGCTAACTTATATTTTGTGTATATGTTTGGAGGGACAAAAGGTAGCTTATAAGCTAACTTTTTGATAAGCTAATTAGAGGTGACTTTTTGAAACTTTTTCCAATTATACCCTTATTAATATTAATATTATATCTCAATATACCTATTTTGATCATTTTATATATCCATAAACTAATTTTATCAAATATAATTTATTCATAAGCTAGCTTATGAATCGACTAACTAGTTTATCAACTAATTTACCAAAGATAGCCTTAATATTTTTCAAACATAGCCATAATATATTTCTTGCTATTCGATCACCACCAATATCTAACAACTATGCATTTACAAACCCTTTATGCCCGCCCAGGTGTCCATTAGGCCGTGCGTAAAGCGGGTTCGAATCCGTCAGGCTTAGCGAGCTTGATGACTTTCGCTACGCATTCAGCGGGTTTGGCGGGTTTGAGCTTTGAGAGGGTTGGCTACACCGATTTATGCTCAAAGGTTTCATTTTAAAAAATTACATTTATTTTTAGAAACTATTGGTTCAAAAACGGTAATTTGTTTTTAATTTCTTTCTAAATTTTTTTACAATTTATTAACCCTATATAAATACCTTTCAACCCAATTTATTTTTCACATCAATTTATCTTTCTCTTTCAAATACAGTTCTACCCAACTTATTTTTTCTTTAAATCATGAATCCAAACGATGGATCTTCATCCAAAGATGTTTCCTACGAGATATAAACCTAAACCGTGGAAACCCCACGAGCAGGTCGCGTTGGCAAAGGCATGGGCCGAAACCTTGGAGGATTCTAACGTAGGTAAACTCGGAGGTAAACCAATGATTGTATACCAATTTAATGTTAGTTTTTTTTATATTTTTGTAGACCAACTTTGGAACACAGTGAAGGTGTCATTTGATCTACGCACGGGATGCAAACCCGATTACTGCTATGTACATTACATTACTAGCAAAAGTAAAGCCTTAAATGCAAGTGTAGCAAAATTCGCCGGCATTTACAACAATGCAAAAAACACGAGAAAAAACGTCAAGAACGACACTATCATCTTGCAAAAGGCTCGCTACCAGTTCCAAGAAGAAACCAGCAAGAGTTTTCCTCACGAACATGCTTGGGAAATCCTTAAGGAGAGAGAGAAATTCAAACAAAAAGCTCTCGTGACATCCACCCGCCATCCCTGTGCATCCAAACGGTAAAAAACCTCTGAATCCGCCACTGTAACATCCAGCCTACCTCGACAACAATAGTGTCTGTTTTACCCCACCTGCTCACGGCTTTGTTTCTAGCGACCTAGTAAGGACTTCCCAAAAGGTCACTCATCCTGGTACTACTCCCACCCTAGCCCATTTAACTTCAGCGTTCCTAGAACCTGCCGTGCATTAGGCCCCAAAAAACGTTGTTGTTAGGAATGCCAAGATATTATTTATAACACCAGCATCACTCCTGTCCACGGTCGATATGGGATATGCCTAAGGTGTTATAGTGTTCCTTATGAACATGCTTGGGAAATCCTTAAAGAGAGAGAAATTCAAACGAAAAGCTCCATGACATCCACCCGCCGTCCCTATGCATCCAAACGGTCAAAAACCTACGAATCCGCCACCCCACCACGAAGTCTTTTGTTGCACACGGTCCTTTCAATCTCGAGGATGAGGATGACGCCGAAGACGACGACGACCGTCCACGATCCATTGGTAGAAAAGCGGCAAGGCGTGCGGGGTTGACCTCCACGGCAAGTGGGTCGAACGAGAGCGTCACCGTGTTGTTGAGCGAATTAAATACGCTCAACTCGAAAAGCGATACAATGATCGAATTTCGCCAAAAAGAACTCGAAATTCGTCAAAGGGATTCGTTGACGCGTGTAAAGGAAGCGGAAAATAGAAGTGGGAAGCAGAAGCGAAAAGACTTCGAGTTTTACATTTCATCGCACAAACATCTTAGCGGAGGTGTTATGGCTACGACGTTGCAGACGAATGAGGAGATGCGCAAAAAATACGGATGGAAGCCTATTAACGATGAATAAAATTTTTTTAGCTATTTATTTTTATTTTTATGCAATTTTTATTTATTTTTATTTCGTAATGTAATTACAATTTTTTAATGTATTTTATTACAAGTTTTAATTTTAAATTAATTGTTTTTATTATATATTTTAATAATTAAAAAAATTAAAAAAATTGTTATTGGTATGAAAGTCTACCATTATGGATGAATTGAGTTAGATTGAGTTGGTTTGCGTAAGATAGTGGAAGCTGATGTGGCGATTGGGTTGATTCGGTTGACAGTCTATGGGTAAAGATGGTCTTGGACCGTCCACTATGGAAAACCCTATGGCTTCGGATTGGCCATCGGGTTGATTGGTAACACCATAGTGCTTGCATCGGGTTCCATCACCCCCACCCTCCTTCGGTTTTCAGAAGCCGAGATGCAACCCACCCGACCTTACCCCGTCACTCCATTTCTCTCTATCTCTCTCTTCTTTCTCTCTCTTATTGTGGGTGCCAAATCAATCAATCAACCAAGAACACTAGTTATCTATTATGTATATGCTAAGTACAAAAGATCAAGATAGATTGCATTCATGGATTGGTGAGAGAAGCAAGTGTAAGGAAAATACAAATGAAGTAATCTACTCCTATTTATACTAACTCTATGGGCTAGGCTTTTTAAATTCAAATGGGCCTAAACACTTGGGCCTTTAATTGAAAATTACATAAATGACAACTAAGTTTAGACAATTACAAAATTGACACAACTAACAAATATTCCTAACAATTTCCCCCTTTGTGTCAATTTCGTCGCTTTTGATGACTTGATGATTTCCTCTTTGATCCTTCAGTCTCTTTGTGACTCTTTGATGATCCGTCTCTTCTTCGTGATGATGGTGGCGGCGGTCTCTCCTCAACTCTTTTGACTGGTCCCTCTATCTTCCGAAGACCACAGTACGATTCGAAGCGTCGTAGAATGATGCGATGTTCTAGCCGATGCTCGATGATCTGGAAAACCTCGTCGATCAGAATAGAGGGATTTATCCAGTGCTTGGTCTTCAACACCTCAAGCTCAAGCCTCTTCTTCTCAGTAGCCAACCCCTTGTTGATGATGTGAAGCGTCCCGTCACTGTACTTGTGAACCTCATCGCATCGCATAAACTTCTTCTCTTCCTTCTGGTTCTGGTACACTACCCCAAGAGTTGGTTTCTCGAGGACTTGGTAAAGAGAATAGCGATCGATGTTTGGGAGGTCTTGGTTTGGCGGGGAGAGGTTGATCGTGCTCTGATGACGCTCTAACCCGATCTGGAAGTCATGAGTCTCTGAGTTCTTCCGGTTCCTCTCGATAAAATGCTTAACAGCTTCCAGTCCCTTGAATGTCTCCTTAGGTCGGGTTGTAAGCGTCTTCAAGTCAGTGTACAATGTGTCAATGTCATCAAGATGCACATTGTCGAAATTAGCTTCGGTGAACATGAACTCCCCGTTTCTCTTTCGGATGACAGAGAAGACTGAGAACCATAAGGTCTGGAAGCATACGGATGAAACATCACTGACTCGGATGATTGGGTTATCATAGAAGAACACGTTCGCTTTGGGTTTAGCTTGAGTATCCATCCAGTAGAGACACTTGGTTTGCTTTTGAGGCGGCAGATTGGTGATGTTGTAGTACTTCTCTAGAGGCACGATCTCCACCTTGTCAGTGAAGATAGATCTATGAGTGTCCTCAAGATAACTGCCACGCCTTCTTTCTCTATCCCACTTGATTGATTTGAGCGGCTCCACATATTTTCTGCGATTCGAAAGTGCACCCTTCTCCCTGGGATAGATCACTTTGGGAGGTGATACCGAAGGCTGCCTCCATTGACCATGAATCGGTCGCTGAGGGCCATGTGTCACAGGATTGTTCGGACCACGACGAGAAGCTTTGACTGGTGGAGAGGGAGTGCGAGAAGGTGAATCATCTTGAACTGGAGATGGAGGGTGAGGCAGTACCCTTAGTTGAGGACATCTGTAAGTAGGAGACGGTGTCAGAGAAAGAGGAGACCGACGTGGTGAAAGCGTATCATATGAAGGCGAATGATGTGGAGACATAGGTGGTGAAGAAGAGTCAGAACTATACATCTCCATACCCGGAAGAGACTGATGTGGAGGCGACTGACATGGTACCAGAAGGGGAGAGTTAGAACTGTAGCTCTCCATGCATGACTCATAATCATCAGAAGGAACATCATCTGTAGCGGCTATACGAACAAGGTGAGAGATTTCCGGGTTGACACAAAAAACAATCTCTCGACCCTCCACTGAATCTGCCGTCGGGTTCTGACCAGGCTGAGACTGAGATACATCGGCACCGGTCCCCATATGAGTACCGGAAGGAGCGGCGGCGCCGGAAGATGTGCCTGTCAGAACTGAAGAGCCAAGCCGAGCCTTCTTATGGATTTCCCCCTTACGGCGATCGGGGTCATCTCGGTCATCGTGTCTGCGCTTAGGTGGCTCGGCTGATGCACGGCAAGAAGTCTCAAGGGCTCGGATATGAGTCTGCATGTCTGAAATGGAGCCCTTGATCTCAGCTAATTCCTCCGTCTTCAAGGCATCAAGCTTCCCTTCGAGCCTCTGGATAGATAAGACTACCTCTTGAGAAGAGGAGGTAGCCGGCTCGGGACGGCTCGCGGGAAGTGATGGATCAGAGAACCGCTTCAAGTATCCCAGAAGATTGACCTCATGGTCAGAAAGATCACTTCTGGATAGTAATGATGCCATAAGAAGGTCCCGTAACTCATCAGAAGAGGAAACGGGAGCGGTGGATCTCGGAGGTGGGGATGGTGATCGGGGAGGTGGTGTTGGATCGCGTACAGGCTCAGTCACCGTCCCTTTGCCCTTTATCCGGGCTTCAAGTGTCGCAAACTTTGCATCAAACTCCTCACGGACAGCCTTTAGGGCGCTGTCCATCAACTCCCTGACAACAAATGCTGGGTAAGTAACACCGGGCTCACATAGAGTACCCGTTTGCACAACCGCTGAATCAACGGTGTGGCCTACGTTCATGGCCGGCGTGATAGTGACCATGGTAGGACTTCCCGCCGGTCATTGTGAAATGCCCATCGTGGACACCACTCTCGGGGTTCCGATCATGTCACATAGACTCGTGATGCGTGGAGCTGAGACTGCGTCACATAGACTGGCAGTATGTGTACCTAAGAGTGTATATGGCTCTAGACTCTGGTGCACATGAAGGAAGTGTGGGGATCGGGGGAGGGATCCTCCTGTTTCAATATCATCACCCTCCAAGTGAGGGCTTGATAGCCGTTGTGCTTTGTCCCCGTGGAATGAAACACCCACCTTTTGAGAGATGGATGAGTGGCTAGGTGGGGCGTGCAATTGCACCTCTGGGTGGGAGGTGTCTTCTTCAATACCCGTACTCAACACATGTGTACGGGTAGCAGATGTGGCTGCCCAGCGTCTACCTAAGGATAGGCGAGGACCGGTTAAAACCTTTGGTCCAGACTCCCACTCATCATTTCTTTCACTTCCCTCGCTCAGCTCACTATCATAGCTATTTTCGACTGTTAGGTCTCCCTCAAACCTTATGTCGTCCTTACCCGTAGATGGGTGGTCATTATCGGAGTCATCAGAATCATAGTCCACAAAAGGGTAAAGTGAAGGGCTTTGGTGACTGTCATAAGTATGTGAGGTATTAGCTCCGGAGCGATCATCATCACCGCCTAATCTACCCCCGTCACATCCCCCGACTCCTCATGCTCAAGCCCTTGGTCACCACCCCAGGTGAATAACCACGCTCAAGACCCTCACTCACTCTCCTAGAGGAAACCTCCAGGGTGCCAGTCTCCGGCTCTGGAGATGCTGGTAGAGGTGATATACCTAAGTGTGCTCTCACAGTCGGTGAATGATGATCGACAGCATCAAGTAATGCAAGTGGTATCGCCAGCGGTGTATCATGGGTCTTTGGGGTTGTCATAAGGAGTTTGGGGTATGGCATAAGGAGTGATGGTATTGGTATAGGGAGTGTTGGGTATGACATCAGGATACTTGGGTATGGCATATAAAGTGTTGGTATCCAAAAGAGGTGTGGTGATGGCATCCATGATAAGTGTTGGTATCAAAGAAAGGTGTTGGATGCCTTCAGACAGGGTCTGAATGCCATTAAGAGAGGTTTGGATACCATTCTGAATCCTATTCCGAACTCAAATACCGAATTTCCATTTATATATATATATATATATATATTTTATATATTTTTTAATATATATATATATATATGTTCGTCTGCTATGTCCTCCGGTGGATTGGGATGAAGTGGTAATGAGATTATCATCAGAATGATGAGGGTTTGCCCTTGTACCTGAAAAATAAAAAGTTAGTAATGAGGTAAAGGCAAATGTGAGATATAAGGCACACATCATTGAGATGTGTTATTGTGTACTAAATCAAAAGATTTGGTACAGAATAACACAACACATTGAGTGTGAATTTTTCTCAAGTCTGGTGGATGCACAATTCAAAAGATCTTACCAACCCGAGACTTGATGGTGAACACTTAGGATAATTTGGATGAGGTGGTAACATGACATGGTGAACCAAGTAACCAATTATAACAATTAAGACCAATGGAACACGCATAATAGATATTCAAGCAAGTGCGAGACATGATAAATCAAGTAATCCAAGCATGCATGATCCATGTACCAATAGCAATTATAGACAAGACCAGGCATGCACACAAATGTATTGTTCGACCATACATCAAAGCAATCTCACAAACACTCATATCCACGAAATTTAGAGATAAGCAATTCGAATTCTCATTTAACAAAAAAAAATCTAGTAACAAAAAACAACCCAAAAAAAATTAGAACACAAAACAAAAATTGACTAAGTAAAAAAATCACACACAAAAAAAATTGAAAGAAAAACAAGAATAAAAAGAAACACACACACAAAAAAATAGAAGTCTTATAAAAATAAAAGGAAAAAAAACTTTGATGTATTATAAAAGAAAAAGAAAAAAAATTAAACAAAAAATCGGGTCAGATGCGAATCAGCAGCCGGTCAGAGGAAGAAGGTGGGTCAGACGCTGGGCAGAGGTTCGGTCAGACGAAGGAGGCTGGTCAGCGGCTAGGTCAGAGAGGAGAGACGGGTCAGAAGGCGGGTCAGAGCTCGGTCAGCACGTTTGACCGAGCGTCTGACCGAGAGAGACAGTTGAAGCAGTGCGCGTGGGAGGCGCGTCTTTGGCGCGTGCGAGCGCGTCTCGGTGCATGAGAGCGCGTAAAAGGCGCGTGAAGCGCGTCAGATGCGTGTTGGGGCGCGTGGGAGACCGTGGGAGACCATGGAAACCGTGTATGACAGCTGGTACGCGTCTGGAGAGAGAGAGACAGCAGGAAACGGTCTTCGAGGTTTACTTTTCTTCTCCTTTTTTTTTTAATTTAAGATTAGAATTCAACACAAATGCAAACAACAACAAAAAAAAAACGAAGGAGAAACGAAAGCATCTGTAATCTTGGGTCGCCGGCCACCATTTGGCCCGTCGCCGGTAGTGGTCCGGTCCGATCCGGATGAGGAGAACAAAGGAGTGAGAGGTGAGTTTCTTTTGGACAGAAACGGTTAAGACGAAAAACACATTCGGTTTGGTTATCGGTCGCCGGTGAAAACTCCGGTCCGGTTGACGTCCGCCGGTCCGGTCCGGTTCTAAAACACGCACAACTAAACAAGCACGAGTTCCGGTCAAGGTGGTTCGTTCTACACAAAACTCCGGTCATGAGAGGTCCGGGCTCCGGCCACCGTCCGGTCCGGTTCCGGCCACCTTCCGGTCTGGTTCCGGCGAGGTCCGGTTCCGGTCTTGGGTAACAGATCTGGAAGAGGTTAGAAAGGTGAATAACTCCAAACGACATCCGGGTCCGGCGACGTCCGGTTCCGGCAACATCCGGTCCGGTTACACCACCATCCGGTCCGGCGACATCTCTTCATCTCATTCTTTTTGTTTTAAGATTCGGACAAGGCATTTTCCGGTCCGGTTCCGGTGACATCCGGTTCCGGCGATGTCCGGTTCCGGTCAAGAGAAAGACTTCAGTGAGTTTGTGTTTCGAGCTCCGGTCCGGTTCCGGCGACATCCGGTTCCGGCGAGGTCCGGTTCCGGAAAGATAAGTTTTGGGGCCGGGAGGATCAAAAGACTTGGGTAATTTTTGAAAGATCCGGTTCCGGCGACTTTCTCCGGTCCGATTCCGGCAAGGTCCGGTTCCGGCGAGATCTGGTCGCCGGAAAATCATCCGGTCAGGACTTGGGTTGATGGTGGACAAAAGACAAGTTGATGGAAGAAGGAGATGATGGACACAAAATAAAAAACAAAAATAAAGTAAAAATAAACTAAAAGAAAAAATAAAAAGAGAATATAAAAATCTGATTTTTATAAAATCTATCAAGAAAAAGGAGTAGAAAAAAAACTAGTTATATAAAATCTGTGTTTTTTTTATTATTATTATTATTATTTTTTTTATCTATGTTTAAGATAAAAAAAACTTAGATAATAAAAAAACTATTATAAAAGTAAAAGACTATTATATATATATATATATATAGATAAGAAGTAGAAAACTTACCTGGGGTGCTTACCTGGTCCCCTTCTGATCAGGCGGAGGCAGACAACGTTCCCCCTCGGAACAGGCATAGGGAGGGAATGTTCCCCCTTGATAGATGCACACTCATGTCAAAAAGAAATTTAGTAACACCCACACAACTATGAAAAATAGATACAGAAGAAAATAAATGAAACAACACCTAATCGATCAAGAACTTAGTCCAAGACAATGATGGCACAGTGGTCAACCATTGGTCTGAACACTGAGTCATGGTTCTGAAGGACTGAGTGTTTGATAGATGATCACTCTTGAGGATCATACATACCAAGTTTGGAGATTAGGAAATTAAACCGTTTCTCATCCAAAGGCTTGGTGAAAAGATCCGCAAGTTGATACTCGGTGTTGACAAAGTAAAGTTCAATCGTACCTCTCTCCACATGGTCTTTAATGAAGTGATACCTTATATCAATATGCTTAGTGCGAGTGTGTTGGACTGGATTGCATGTGATGGCTATGGCGCTTTTGGAGTCGCAGTAGATGGGTATATGGTTGAAATTGTAGCCATAGTCTCGGAACTGGGTCCGCATCCACAACACTTGGGAGCAGCAGCTGGCAGCGGCGACATACTCCGCCTCAGCCGTGGATGTAGAAACACAATGTTGTTTCTTTGAACCCCAACTGACTAGCTTATCACCCAAGAACTGGACATGGCCTGAAGTGCTTTTCCGGTCCAGTTGACAACCTCCATGGTCCGCATCCGAAAATGCGACGAGCTCAAATCCAGATTCCTTTGGGTACCACAACCCACGGTTGGGTGTGCCTTTCAGGTACCGGAGAATGCGTTTAACTGCCATCATGTGTGATTCCTTTGGGTTTGCCTGAAAACGAGCACAAAAACAAGTAGCGAACATAATATCCGGCCTACTAGCAGTCAGATATAACAAAGAACCAATGATGGCTCTATAAGTCTTTTGATCTACAGGCTTCCCTTTTGGGTCAGCACCGATCAAAGTGCCCGAGGCCATAGGAGTTTTAGCAACGGAAGAAGTGTCCATGTGAAAACGTTTTAAAAGATCACCGATGTATTTCGATTGATTAATCAAAATGCCATCAGGTTTTTGTAGAACTTGAAGTCCCAAAAAGAAGGACAACTCCCGGAGCATACTCATCTCAAACCTGGTGGTCATGAGATCACTGAACCAAGAGCACATATCTGAGTTAGTAGAACCAAATATGATATCATCGACATAAATTTGAACTAACAAGATATCATCACCTTCGGTCTTGATGAAAAGAGTAGGATCGATTTTACCTTTGTAGAAACCATTATCTAGTAGCGCATTGGAGAGATGATCATACCAGGCACGGGGTGCTTGCTTCAACCCGTAAAGAGCCTTGTCTAGGATGTAGACATGATTAGGCTTGGTACGATCAACAAAGCCTTCAGGTTGAGAGACATAAACTTCTTCTTTCAGTTCGCCGTTGAGAAAGGCAGTTTTCACGTCCATCTGGTAGACAGTGAAGTTCTTGTGAGCAGCATAGGCTAAGAAGATCCGAATGGCTTCAATTCTGGCCACCGGTGCGAATGTCTCATCATAATCAAATCCCGCTTGTTGCTTAAATCCCTTGGCTACTAGACGAGCTTTGTTTCTGGTTACAATCTCATCTTCATCCTTCTTATTCTTGAAGATCCACTTCAGATTGATGATTGTCTTGTTCTTTGGTCTAGGTACAAGTCTCCAGACACCCAGGCGTTCAAACTGATTCAGCTCCTCTTGCATAGCGGTCACCCAGTCAGAGATATCAAGGGCTTCCGTCACGTTCGAGGGTTCATGTCTTGATAAGAAAGCTGCAAATAGGCACTCATTTTGAGTTGCAGACCTTGTCTTGACTGGTGCAGACTTGCTGCCAATCACTTGTTGGAGTGGATGAGCTCGCGTCCACTTGGTTGTATGGGGTAAGGTTGGAGGGGGTAAAGGTTCTATCCTCAGATCAATATAGAACTCAGGTTCACGTCTGGTCGTTGCTAGAGTGGTAACAGTAGGTGGTACTTGAGATTGTACCACAATGGGACCAGGAGCTGCTGGTGTGTCTGAAGAGACAAGTGAAGGGCCAGCAGCTTGTGGAGCAGGTTGAGTGGTTGAACTGGGACCTGCCACTTGTAGAGCAGGTGGAGTAGTGGTACTAGGACCTGCCACTTGTGGAGCAGGTGGAGTAGTGGTACTGGGACCTGTCACTTGTAGAGCAGGTGGAGTGGTACTAGGACCTGCCACTTGTGGAGCAGGTGGAGTGATGCTTGTGCTGGGACCTGCCACTTGTGGAGCAGGTTGAGTAGTGGTACTGGGACCTGCCACTTGTGGAGCAGGTGAAGGAATGCCTTGATGTTGACTTGTAGTAGGCATTATGGAGGAAGCACCACTCTGAGGACTTGGAACATTCACCACCGGGGCCTGCTGGAAGGTGTGAGAAGGTTCCCCCTCAACAGGTGCAGGAGATACTCTGGAACTTGGTGATGCTGAAGCAGACGATGATGATGAAGTACCTTGGAGGTTGGAAGATGAAATGTCAGTGGTAGAGACCATGACATGAGGTGTTGGTTGTACAACTGCAGGAACAGGAAGAGCAACATTAGCAGGTGCAGGTGAATCTTTATAAAAGAATTCAAACAATTCATCCAAATCACAAGTATTAGAGTTAGAAGAAGATGGTTTGTTCACCGGTGAAGAAGAAGTCATGGGATTGCCATGAAGTTGATCAGAAGCCAGAACACCAGAGATTCCTGGTGTAACTGGAGCTGGTGTAGGGTCTTCTTCAATGCCTTCTTCAAAATCCACATTTGTGCTCTCAACCACACATCTTGTTTTCTTGTTGTACACACGGTAGGACGGAGAGTCCTTGGCATATCCAATGAAAACACCCTCATCACCCTTTGGACTGAACTTGTCAAGATTGTCTTTATCATTCTTCACGTAGCATTCACAACCAAAAACTCTGAAGAACTTGATGCTGGGAGGTCGATTGTACACCAATTCATACGGAGTCTTCATGAACCTTTTGGTAATAAGAGATCAGTTTTGGGTGAAACAGGCAAGACGCAACGGCTTCAGCCCAGAAGTGTAGCAGAAGCTTGGAGAATGTCAACATGGTGCGTGCAGCTTCCACTAGGGTACGGTTCTTTCTCTCAACAACACCATTTTGTTGAGGTGTTCTGGCAGCCGAAAAGGTGTGAGTGATGCCGACAGAATCAAGAAATGAGTCAAGCTTGCGATTCTTGAATTCAGTGCCGTTGTCGGTGCGAATCACTTGAACAGGAAGTTGTAGTCTGACCTGCACATTTCTGATGAAAGAAATGATGATGTCTGAAGCACCATCCTTACTTCTGAGAAAGTTCACCCATGTATACCTTGAGAAATCATCCACAATTACCAGTACATACTTCCTCCCGTTGATACTCTGTACACGCATTGGTCCGCACAAGTCCATATGGAGGAGCTGAAGTGGTTTGGAGGTGTTGTGTTCCACTTTCAGCTTGTGCGAAGATTTCTTGATCTTCCCCATCTCACATGCTGAGCACAATTGTTCCTTGGTGAACCTCAAGGAGGGGAGACCAGTCACCAATCCTGTCTTAGCTAGTTGATTAATTGTAGCATAATTCAGGTGGGATAGTCTCCGGTGCCACAACACGTTCTGATTGAAAGTTGCTTTAGAGAGAAGACATACTTCTGTGAATGGGCGTTGTTTCTGGAAATTTACCGTGTAGAGATTTGACCTGCGAGTACCCTCAATGAGTTCCTGTCCCTCAAATGTCCTGATACAACATCTTGTCTCCCGAAAGTTAACTTCAAGGCCTTTATCACAGAACTTTCCAATGCTGAGCAGGTTGTGACTCAAGCCTTCCACATAGGCTACTTTATTGATGGTGATTTTATGATGAAGGATATCACCATATCCCATTATTGGTGCTGAAAGCTTATTCCCAAACCGAACGTTCCTGCCTAATTTTTGTTTAAAGTTAGCAAGAAGTTCCTTCCTTCCGGTCATGTGCTTGGAACACCCTGAATCCATGTACCACACATGACCGTCCTGCAAAATCACGGAGAAACATTTTTAGGTACCCATTTGGGAATGGGTCCTTTCTGATTAGGATTAGCAGGTTTGGATACATGTTCCTGTTTGCCCTTAGGTGGAGATTTTTGTTTGGGTTTTGGATTAGGTCTCTTGTTATGAGTATGATGATAACCATGATTGTAGAATCCATGATAGTTAGGAACAAAGTAATCATTCACGAAAGCATTTGCACAGTACCCAAATCTAAATTGATTTTGACAACGAAATTGCTATGACATCCATAAACAATATGTTCACATTCATAACATTGAAATGGAGTTCGTGGTACATGCCTATTAGTTCTATGATATACAAAATTGGAAAAATTATTTGAGGGCTTTCTCCAATTCATTGATTCTACTCAAGAATAGGTCCTTTTCCCTAAGGCTCATGCGTCTCTCATCCTCTAGCTCAGCCTCCAGTTTAGCAATCCTTTTTTCATAAAAGGTTTGGTTATCTTTGTAAACTTTTTCAAGGATTGGAACTCCCTGATTCATCTCATCCTCAGTATAGCTAGGCGTGTAGTCCTTAGACAAAGGAATCTCACGCGTTGCATAGCTGGCATTCAGAGATGAATAGTTGAAGGGAAATGATTGTTTGGTTTTTCTAGCTTTTTCTTTCTTCTCAGTTTCCTTCAACTGTTCAGGGTCATCAGACTCTTTCATGAAAATAATTTTGTATCCAAGACTCATGTACCTCAGATCATACAAGGTAGGAGTCTTGGATATGGCACGCTTCAGGTAGCATGGACTTTTATATCCAATGCCTTCCTTTGGATTGTAATAATTGAACTCTTTGGGTTGATTCATGTGAATGGTTTGATCAGTCTAGCCTCTCTTTAAAAATTTGTCCTCCATGTCTTTTATTTTAGCAAAAAGGTTTGTTCTTTGAGAAAAAATCACTTCATATTTTTGTAAACTTTCTCTACTCAAAACTTCAGCCTCATGAAGCTTCTTTTGCAAGTCTGAGATGTTATCATTCAGACTGGCAACTTTATCTTCTTAGGTTTTGTTTGCAAGAGTAAGAGTGGTTACCTTTTCTTTGGAATGAGCTAGTTCGGTAGAGAATTTTACAACTAAGGCATGCTCACTAGCTAATTTGGATTCAACATTGTGGTTCGTTTGTTAGCTTGTTTGATCTTATTTTCGTACTCAGATACCTTTTGTGCGAGACTTTTTACTTGATTTTCAAGTTCAATATAAGGATCAGGAAGTACCTCAGAAGATGAATCGGAATGATCTGAGTCAACATCATTGTAATCCCTATCACTGTCTTCTGAATACTGTTCCTCTACATCAGCCATCAAGCACAGTTGATCTTCCTTTCCTTCATCACTATCCACATTCCATGCGTCATCTTGAGCTAGCATGCAAACAAGTCCTCTTTCCTCGTCATCACTGGATATCTGCAACCAGGCTTCATCTTTAGCTAACAAGGCATGTCCCTCGTCTTGTCTTTTGGCCAGGTTCATCTTGTTTTTGTAGTAGTCATACTTTGAGACATGATTGGTACAATTCTTAGCAAAATGACCAGGCTTTCCACACTTGAAGCAGGTTGGTCCTCCATCAACTTTCTTCACCTCTTTGCCCTTGTCTTTTGGTTTAGCAGCTTCCTCAGGCTTCTGGTAGTCAGTTCTACCACCTTGTTCATACCTCCTTGGCTCAGGTTTTCTTTCATACCTCTTTGGTTCATCAAATCTTCTATCTCTGGGATCCTCATACCTCCTTTCTTCATATCTTCTTTCCCTCGGCTCTTCATACCGCCGCTCTCTAAAATCTTCATACCTCCGGTTATCTGTCTCAGTTGCCCTCTCATACCTTCGAGCATCATTCTTTGGTTCATACCTATCCCGAGCTTCATACCTTCTGCCACTGGAATACCTATGATTGTTGGAAGACAAAGGTTTCCTTGAAGTTCTTTTGGCCATTGTTCTGGTGATCAATGCCAATGCTTTCTTCATATCACTCATCTCTTCATCAGATTCACTTCCTCTTTCACCAATGTCGGAAGGAATGTCATAGTCTTCTTCATATCTTGATGATCTCCCAGATGAGTAATGTCTTCTGTCAACGACTAAGGCAAGTGGATCGGTATAGTTTTCTGGTTTATTCTCGGTACCAAGTATTTCAAGTACCTCATCTTGGTTATGATTCAGCAATTCAAACAACTCATGAATATCAAGATCTTCCAGGTTGCGATTCTGTTGAAGATTGGAAGCAAATCTCCTCCATTCAGACCTGAGTGAGTTGATGAACTGGATATTGATATCCAACTGAGACTTCTTGAGGTTGTTCTTCCTTAGCTCATTAATCATAGTACAGAACCTGTGATATGTATCTTCTAGCAATTCTCCCTCTCGACCTTTGAAGGTAGCAAACTTAGTCAGAAGATTAGTTCTTTTCATCTGTATGCCTTTCTCAGTCCCATGCATTAGGCTAGTGATCTCATCCCACATAGCCTTTCCGGTGTCATTGCAGTCAATGTTAGCATATATCTCATTGGGCAGGCTCTGAATGAGATAGGACTTGGCAAGAATGTCACCTCTGACTCGGTTGGCTTCTTCAGGGGTGAAGTTTGTTTCATCCTTTTCCACTATACCTCCTACAATAGGTGGATTACCATCAGGGACTGCTGGAATTTCAGTGTAGTACTTCACGGGTCCATTCTTGAGGGACTCCATGATTTGCTTGTGAAGAGGTTGCTTTGCCACAAAGTCTAGGAATCGTGACTTCCATTGCGAAAAGTCTCCACGGAACAGTACCGGAGGACGGGTATCGGACCCGATCGCTAATGCATCACGTGTGTTCATGATTAAAGATTGATTGTGGATCTTAAACCACTTAGTATGATCAGGTGAATTGGTTGGTGAAAGGTCTCAAGACTTGTGAAAATCTTGAAAAAGATTCAGTTCTGGAGGTCGGGGTCTGATCTGGAGGTCAGGTTCAGATCTGAAGGTTGGATGTAGTGATGAGTATTGGGTGTCGGGTATTGAAGGAAGACTTAGAGAAATTCTGGAAACTCTAGTCTGAAGAAAGTACTTGACGCCCAAAAAAAATCCAAGTCTGAAGAGTAGACCCGGTACCCGATGCTTGAGGTCTGAAGAATCGATTTCACCAGAACCAGAACATAACAGATCAAGAGCAAGTGGCAGGCTCTGATACCAATTGTGGGTGCCAAATCAATCAATCAACCAAGAACACTAGTTATCTATTATGTATATGCTAAGTACAAAAGATCAAGATAGATTGCATTCATGGATTGGTGAGAGAAGCAAGTGTAAGGAAAATACAAATGAAGTAATCTACTCCTATTTATACTAACTCTATGGGCTAGGCTTTTTAAATTCAAATGGGCCTAAACACTTGGGCCTTTAATTGAAAATTACATAAACGACAACTAAGTTTAGACAATTACAAAATTGACACAACTAACAAATATTCCTAACACTTATTTTCTTTTTCCTATTAACTAGTGGATGGACCGCCCGTTGCGCGGTAGCGAAATGTATTTTAAAGATATATTTCTTTGAATTTAGATACAATGTAATTTTTCGGTTATTAATTAATAATATCCAAATTAAAATGAAGAATATTTTCATTGATGATACATTTTCATATATTTAATTATTTATTATTATTTTTTTGTTATGAATAATTTGAAATTCATAGTTAATAATTTTGTGGTTATACTCTTTAAAACACAAATAACATGTCATACAACTATATCACCATTTTACGAAATGTTCGACAAAAGGTAATCCACCTATCAAATTTATTTACATTAAAACTTCAACTTTGTAAAGGTATTAATTTTGAACCTTTATAGGAAAAAAATGTGATGTTTATACCTTCACAATATTTTATTGTGAAAGGTCAATGTTATTATGTGGTCTCATAAAAACAACATAGTCTTACATGATCAAATCTATATCATTTTATATATAAGAGAGGTTTTAAATAGATAATGTAGCATCT
This sequence comes from Centaurea solstitialis, assembly GCA_030169165.1. Classification (NCBI taxonomy): domain Eukaryota; kingdom Viridiplantae; phylum Streptophyta; class Magnoliopsida; order Asterales; family Asteraceae; genus Centaurea; species Centaurea solstitialis. Next base: position 34,079,026 of record CM058045.1, read on the forward strand.
TCTTATACTTAGAAATTCTTTTATTCCTTTTTCCTCAAAAGTTTTAATTTTTTTTAAATGTTGAGTATGTTAACAACTTTTCTAGGTCCATATAAAAATTAGAGTTCATAAGTGAGAGGTTTTTAAATAGATAATGTAGCATCTTCTTATACTTAGAAATTCTTTTATTCCTTTTTCCTCCAAAGTTTTAATTTTTTTTAAATGTTGAGTATGTTAACAACTTTTCTATGTCCATATAAAAATTATAGTTCATAAGTGATAGGTTTTTTTTAGTGATTTCACATATCTATTGCAACTTATATTAATTGGTCATTTTTATATATAGAAACTGTGCAAATCCATATATCATACTTTATTTTAAACAAATTTTCGTTATGCGCCTATTCAATTAATTGAGTTATGAAATATGTTGGATGCATAATTAAAATTAGTTAATAAAAAACACAATTTAAATATTTTTTAACATTTATTGATGTCATTTTTTGTGTAATTTTCTGTCAATTTATTTTGAAGGACTTAGTACGACAATAGTCAAAAAGAAAATTATAAATTTTAGAATATATAAAAATAATAGATAAAAAACAGTTATTCAATAAAACTATATTTTTAATATTGATATTATTATTAATATATATAATTAGGATAAGGTTTATTTTTTTAACCATAAAATAATATTTTTTAAAATTATAATGTCTTAAAGAAACAATAATATTTAATTAAATGAGATACAAAAACTGTTTATTAGTTATAATTATTATATTTTTTATAATAAAAAATACTTAAACATCTTTAGAAAAATATGAAGAGTCCACGTCATTTTTTGTTTAATTGCAAAGTTATTTTCTTTCACTATTTTTTTCTTTTCAACAGTTTCTTTTAATTTAATTTTTTACGATCTTGGTCAAAAATTGGATTGACGCATGTTCCACTTGAACCTAATTATATAACATTGTCAAATACTATTAGTTTTGTCACTTTTCTTATATAGAGGTAATTCTCCAGCTTTATTTTCTAATATAATTGTCTTTAGTAACATTATTGACGGTGGTAGATATCTTATTAGATTGTAGCATAGTTCCATGGTTGACTCTCTTACCTTGTATGAATCGAAGAAAAAAATTCATAAAGAAAAACTGGTGTAGTTTTAAACATGATTCATTTATTAAAGATTTATGACCCATTTGTAAGTAATTTAATATTCGAATAAACAATACACATATGATTTTTTAGCGTAGTAAGTTATGCTCCTGAGAACAAAAATAATATACAAATGAGAATTTAGGTAAAAATACATCATGAAGTCAACGGCAAAAAAAATACATCATGTTTGTGTCAAATACTACAAAAAAAAAACACAACATATAAATCATATGAAGTCAACGGCAAAAAAAAAAACTTTATACATATAAGTCCATACCCTAAATCATTTTTTGTGAGAAAGTGTGTGTTTGGAGAAAAGAATAAGAAGTATGTTGCTGCATGTACAAAGAAATGAAAAAAGTAATAACATATCCAACAACAAAAAAAAACACTTGAATTAAAAGAGTAGTTGAATGAATGAAAGACTTACATGTAGAACTTTCTTTGTGTAACATGGTATTGAAGCTTTGACGTTCTTCCATATATTTGGTGATCTTTAGAGTTTAATCATGTTTGTGTCACTTGCTACAACAAAACATCATAAAAATCATATGAAGTCTACACAAATTACACAATGGCAAAAAAAAAACTTGATTATAAACAAAAGTCAAATACTCTAAATCTTTTGAGAGAGAAAGTGTGTTCCAAAAATAATAATGAGAAGTATGTTCTTGTATGACAAAGAAATGAAAAAATCAGTAACATATCCAACAAAAACAAAATAACCAATTGTGCTTAAATAATAGAAAATGAATAATTAATGAAAATAAATGAAGGAAAATGAATGGTTTATAACATAAAAAAGTTAAGCAAATGATTAATTAACATAAATTGTAATAAAACAAATAATTAACTCTCTTTATGATTTATTCTTTTATATATAAATATAGATGGTTTATTCTTAAATTGTTGTCAAAATTAACTAAGTAACCCCCTTTAATGAAAAATGCATTTTAATATAGTGGTATTAAGGTCTTTAATATTAATATTTTACAAAATTCAAAAATAGCATAAATTTTTTATATAAGATCCTACTCTTAGAACTTTAATAGATATATAGATAGATGGATAGATTATTTAAAAACTTTTTTGGTTTATGAAAAAAAAATATTTAATTAAGTTAGAAAAATGTAAGGAAATAGAAATTTTACTTGTGAATGTATTTATGTTATATAAATACACGTAATATAAAGTAATGAATAAAATGAGTTTTAAATAAAAAGTTAAACTTAGTTATTGAGAAATTTTTTATTAAAGAGATTTAAATTTATAACAAATAGAAAAAAAATAAAAATAAAGTATTCTCATTGTGCTACCTAAATAACTATATGTTTTGTTATATGTATATGTATATATAAGGGTGTATATATATAGAGAGAGAACAAAAATATCATTGGATTTATAAAATAAAATGTCTATTTAATTTTAAAAAAATTAGCACAAAGTATAAATATTATTTATGGATATATTTATGTTGTTTAAATAAAAATAGTATAAATTAATATAGAAAATTAGTTGTTAAATGAAAAGTTAAACCCATTTAATGAGAAGCTTTGTATTTAAAAAAAAATCAAAATTGTGAGAAAAAAGATAAATGTAAATGATGTTTTCTCATGGTGCCATCTAAGCACCTTTAGGATTTGCTTTTAAGTATATATAGATTATTTAATGTGTAGGTAAGATGAGTTGGGTATATTGGATGGTTTGGGTTGGTTTGGGTTAGATAGTAAAAATCTGATGTGACGCTAATGTAACAGTTTGGGTTCATTGGGTTTATAGGCACCATAGTGGATGATCTTAGAGCATGTTTAAAAGATCCTTAAAATTATTTTTTTAAAATAAAGAACAGAAAGTAAAAGTATTTAAAATAAATTATATTTAATTTCAACACATTTTCTATTTTAAAGAATTTATCAACAGTATTATTTAAATATTTATTAATTTTATAATTTTAATAAACTTTTTTCAATTATGTTAAATGATATTTATTTTAATTTTATTGATGAAATGAATAAAAAAGTTATTTATTTCTTTTTCTAACAAACATATAAAGAATTGTTTATATGTAGAGTTTTTCCTTTGAAGCTATTGAAGTAATTTAGACAATAAATACCTCATTTTCTTTATTTTTAATAAAGGGTTGGAGCTCTTATATTTTTAGTATAAGATGGTTTAAAAAGATTATCTTTTAAGCCAAAAATCAGGAGCCGTTAAAGAGCGGTTTATGATTGTCATTCGAGTAAAGAAAGAAGCAATATGACCCTTCCTCCTCAAAACCCTCCTTACCTTTTAATTTCTTTTTCTTTTTTATTTTATTTAAGCCATATGATCCAATAGGTAAAATGGTATACAGTGAATCCGACTCCTTTTCTTTTTCTGAGTGAATAAAATAATAAAAAGTTTCAAGTTAGAAAAAGGGAGAAATTGGTTTCTATATATGTCCGTCCACCTTCAATCCCATCAAAAAGCCCCTTCATTTTCTCTCTCTTTCTCTTTCTCTTTCTCTTTCTTACTTACAGCTACTTTTTGAAGTTTTCTTTAAGTAGCTGCCTTCCTTGTGTAGTGTTTTTGTATAAATGTCTGAATGAGCTGCTGCTTCTAATTCAATTATTTCTTCTTTTTTCTCTCTCTATATCTGCTTCACATACAGACATTCATATACATACAATCCAAAAGGTCATAAATCAACTGGATTTGTACCTTCTATGATCTGGGGCTTGGAGATGGAGACTTGATAAGGTATTATAGTAGAAAAAGAATAGAGTTTTATTTTTTATTTTTTATATAAACTATATAATAACAATAATAATAATAATAATAATCTTTTTTGATATCTGGATCTGGGGAATTCATGGGGTTTTGTTACTTAAAATTCTCATTTGTAATTCTGTCTTTATATTTGTTGACAGATCTGTTTAGAAAGGAGTTTCTTATATAGCTAAAATCGAAGAAAATGTCGGGCCAGAAGCAGGCAGAGGACTCCATAATATCATCAAATTTCAATGAAAATCAAGCTGAAGATATTGGAGGAGGTGGAAAAGAAGAAGGCAAAGAAGAAGAATCAGTTTTTTCCATGAAAAATGCTCTTTGGCATGGAGGATCAGCTTGGGATGCTTGGTTTAGTTGTTCTTCAAATCAAGTAATTATCATTAATAATTTCTTTTTTTCAATTTTTATCAGGACACGTTTAGTCCGGTGGTAAGGCAACATCCTAGGGTTAATACCGTATCTACTCAGTTCGAATACCGTGGTGAATGGACGATATCTAAATCATGTGTCTGTCACACGGTGGTATCTTTAATTGGTCCGGTGTTGATCCCAGAAACGTGTGTGTTAGGTTGCCGTTAAGAAAAATAATTATTTTTTTTACAGAAGAAAAAAAAGGAAAAAGAGAGAAGTTATTGAATGTACAAGTGTTTATGCAGGTGGCACAAGTGTTATTAACACTACCATACTCTTTTTCTCAACTGGGAATGGCATCAGGGATTGTTCTTCAGATATTTTATGGTCTTCTTGGCAGCTGGACTGCTTATCTCATCAGTGTTCTTTATATTGAATACAGAAGCCGAAAAGAAAAAGAAGGTGTCAGCTTCAAAAACCATGTCATCCAGGTTCATTTCTTCATAATTAATTTTCTTTACAATGATTAGAAAAAATTATAAACAATTTATGTTTCTTTTCTTCATAATTAAGTTGATAATTTGTTTTAAAAACTCCTTTTTTTCCTACTTTTCAAACACTAAAAAAATGTTATCTCCTTTGAAATAAATCAATAAACACCTTAGAATTATATATTTGTTGTGTTAAAAATCTCAGTGGTTTGAAGTTCTTGATGGATTATTGGGACCTTACTGGAAAGCAATAGGACTGGGTTTCAACTGCACTTTTCTTCTGTTTGGATCTGTCATACAACTTATTGCTTGTGCAAGGTTTGTTTGTTATTTTGACTTGATATGATATAATATGAAATGGAAAAAATGATACTAAAAAGTGATTGTTTTTGTTTTTTGTAAAAATGACAGTAATATATACTATATAAATGACCATTTGGACAAAAGGACATGGACTTATATATTTGGAGCATGCTGTGCAACGACAGTGTTCATCCCATCTTTCCACAACTACAGAATTTGGTCTTTTCTTGGCCTTGGGATGACTACTTACACCGCCTGGTACATGGCCATTGCAGCTTTAATCCACGGCCAGGTATACTATTTTTAGAAACAAAAGAGTCAAACTTCATCATTTCAGAGATCTTACAGTATCTTTAACAGTTTTTTTTATTTAAAATAAAGAAAAAATCTTCAACAAATTATCTCATTTCCAACAATTTTCTTAGTTGATACATTATACAATTGATCTTACTATTAAATTATTCGATATCACGAATAAAATAATATTTTTTTTTCTTAAACATTTAAATTCCAGCATTTTTACTATTAGAAGGTATAAAAAGTTATTTCTCTCTTGTAGATTTTTATATAGGTCGGTTTTTAATGAACCCATTTTTAACGGACTTGGTAGATAAGTGAAAAAATAAATGGCTAAGATCAACTCCAACCCATAACACCATAAACAACACGAAGACACTAAAATTGGTGGGACTCTTAACACTAAAAAAAGTTTCAATTCCATTTCCAACCATACTTAAAAAAAACACCAATTTTCTAAATCTATACAAATTTTGACTTATTACCCTTAAATGGTGGTCCATGTTGGTTTTGATGGGTGAATAGTAATCTCATCAAATTTGATGATTTTTGGTGCAAAAAATATTGACACTGCAATTTTTTGTTAAGTTTAAAGTATGGTTGGAATCCACAATAATGCAAATCATCAATTTTGCATTAATTTTGCATTATGGTTGGAGTTGCTCTAAAGGTGAATAAAAAGATGGGATATGGCTATTATGACCAATTCCCACTTAAAATGGAAATTAAGAAGAAATTGTATAATTACTACTGTAGGCTGATGGGGTTCAACACTCTGGGCCTAAGAAGCTGGTGCTGTATTTCACCGGAGCCACCAATATATTATACACCTTTGGTGGACATGCTGTCACTGTGTAAGTCTCTCGCTACCTAATTTACCTTTTTCAATCTTATAATCACTTGTACATCTTTCATTAATAGTTATTCTGGATGATGCTGGCTACTATACATGAATATATATATATATATAATAATAATAATAAATCAAAAAGGTTGTGGGTTTTAAATGTGAAACTTTTGTGAAAAGATACCCTTTCTTCCTTCTTCTAAGCGGCTTCTCTTTGCAGCTTTTGCCGGCCACATTGGTTCATCAAACCTGAAAACACTCTATATGTAAAAAGGTTCAGTAGATGGATATATTGATAATAAATGAGAATACTTCAGAGCCACCGTCTTATTTTTAATACTACGCAATATTTTATTAATAGAAATGATATATTTTATTTTTAAAATAAAAGATCTATTACAGTTAAATACATTTATTATTAAGATTTTTTATTTTGATTCTTTTTTTAATGAACTTTTAGAAAATTTATTGAAGATGCTTTAATAATGAAATATTTGTTTAGACAAAAAATATTTGAAAATTTTCATTTTAAATGATTAAACTTTGAGCATTTATTTTGATAGTAAACCATCAGACTTTAAAATTTGATTACCTAGCTGTATTGTTCTAAAAAGTTAAGAACTAATTAAAAATCGGTCATTTGAAATAAGATAATTTGTTGGGTTTTTTAAATTTTCTATCAAGAAATTTATATGTTCTCGTAGGCCCATATTTTAGTTTTTTTCAAAAGGTGTTGTTATCTAGACCCTTATTCTTAGGTTTTGTCATTCATATATACACATAAATCTACTTATTTTCATCATAGATGGGTCCATTTATAATTCCTTTTTTTTTAAATAAAGTTTAATGGGATTAGTATAAAAAGAATAGCTTTTGAGTTCCTCGTGAAGTTGATAAACGAATTTGTTTTCGATCGAAAAGATTTGATTTTGAGTTTGAGTTCGTTGATACTTGATAATATCGTCTTTTGTTGTGGACTATGTCTATTTTTTAATAAAGGGGAACATGAAGTGGGTAATGCACTTGTCATCTGGATTCGATTTTCATAAGGGTATTTACGTCATTTCCTTTGTAGCAGGATCCAAGGCCCATGCTTCAATATCTTTTATGTTTTCTATGAAAATAAAATAGTCTTAAACGATGTTTTAGATATTTTCTTTTATACCAGAATCTCCAAACAGTTTTCTATATTTTTTTCTAAAATAAAGAATCAAATGTCAAATTTCTAAAACCTTACTTTTTTGTCTCCAACAGCTTTTCTATTATAGAGATTCCATTATGCTATTGGTGGAGGATATTAAAATAATATTTCTCTCTCAACTTTTTTAAGGATTTTATAGAATTCTCTGTATTTAGAAGATTTCACCAAGTAATTCTATTTTAGAGAGTGGGATAGCAAAGCTGTTAGGAGCATTTTAGCAAACCAAAACCCATTTTTTGCTATTTTAGCAAAGCTGTTGGAGATCCTCTAAGTTGTTTAAATGTTATCTGCTTTCTTATTTCTTAAAAATATGCGATGATTGATTTAGGTCCATGATTGCAGGGAGATTATGCACGCCATGTGGAAACCCCGAAAATTCAAGTATATTTACCTAATTGCCACCCTTTACGTTTTCACACTGACTCTACCGTCGTCTTCTGCGGTGTACTGGGCCTTTGGCGATGAGCTTCTTAACCACTCGAATGCCTTCTCTCTCCTTCCTAAGACCCGTTGGCGTGATGCCGCCGTAATCTTAATGCTCATTCATCAGGTTAAATTTACTATCGTACCTAAGTTGTGCAAATGAGTCGAGTCGAGAAGTAGGTTAATTGAGTTGACTCAAAATTAATAACAGGCTCGAGCTGGATTGACTTTTTCACTGTAGAGCTCGAGCTCAGATATTTTTTGAGTTATCGAGCTAGAGCTTGATGCTCGTTTGTGGGTCCGTACTCGCGATCGACTAACTCGTTTATCGGCATGAGTTCAATAATTTTTATATTTTTATTGTAAGATTGATTAATATATGAGCATGTTTGGCTCGTGAAGTTAAACGAGTTCTATTTTATATTGAAAAGCGACTTGAGCTCGAGAATTAATAAGGTTGAGCACCAATAGCTCACTAAAAACTCAACTCATTTACATCTATAATCTTACCAATCAATTGAACAGACATCATTTAGTTAATTCATAATTTCATTCTCTCTCCTCATTAAATGGATGATATGACTTTATATGATTGGGTGGATTGAAGAATTTGGAGACAACTGGTTTTCATTCCTGAAATTGTAAATTATGTATGTCTATATTTAAACCATTGTTTTTATATTGGGTTTCCTTTGTATTATATAATACGCGATTGAATGGATTCATGTAACAGATCGTTTATACGTCATCACGATGTATAATATGTTATTTGCATCGGATTGCGGATTTTAGAAGCCCTCAATGGGACTGCGACTGATATATATTTTGTTATTGATTTTGCACAGTTCATTACGTTTGGATTTGCATGCACACCGTTGTATTTCGTGTGGGAGAAGGTGATCGGTATGCACGACACCAAGAGCATATGTTTACGGGCACTCGCAAGGTTACCGGTTGTGGTACCAATTTGGTTCTTGGCTATCATCTTCCCCTTTTTCGGACCCATCAATTCTGCGGTTGGTGCACTCTTAGTCAGCTTCACGGTCTACATCATCCCGGCTCTTGCCCACATGCTCACATACAGAAACGCGTCGGCTCGTCAGGTAAAGTATTTAATTACTGAAATCAAATCAAATCCATCTGCATTGATGACTTTAAAAGTCATTAATGCAGATGCAATTATTTAATTACCAAGAATTATATTTATGTGCGTTGATGGCTTTAAGAGTCATCAATGCATGAGATACAGAATTCATAAATCAATCTATTTATGGTGGGTGTATAGGAATTATTCTGTGTGTGACATGTTCAGTTATATATGGCTGGCTTGGGATTGCTTTCATTAGTGGCATTTTGGTAATTATCTTATACAAGAAGGGTAGAATGGTCAATCCTAATAAAGTAGCAATGGTTGTATAGTTTATTTCTTGCCCACATGCTCTCTTTAGTAACCAATATTCTGATAGAGACTCAAAAGGACTTTTATAATTATCAGTTACATAATATTTATTTAAAAATTTAAAATAGCATAACCAAGAGTTTCAATCATATGCATTATTGTAACAAAATGTTTATATCTCAACCTTTGTTGGATGCTAAGAAAAGAATTTAGCTAAATAAACCACTTTTTTGGTCAAATTAGTATCTAAAAAATTAAAAAAATGGCTAGGTCTTTGGCATTCTTCCTTAGTTTGATTTTGATATATGTAAACAATTTATATTTGTATATTTAGGGTTGTTTGTTTTTAAAGCAATACTTCTTAAAACCTTTTAAATCCGAAAATTAAGAAGTTTACAGATTTAAAACCGATTGTTTTTTTTTAAGAAAATATCTGAAAACCTTTTACTGTCCTTTGAAATTTTTTGGGGTGCACCATCCACCTTTAAACTTTTATGTGTAAAATTAGAATTAAGACTTCTTAAAAAACAAAAGACATCTTAGCATATGAAGGGTACATAATGGTACAACTCCATTCAAGTGTAGATATGGAAATATTGATGGGCTAGGACCAGGTAGGTAGCAAGTCCCTTTCAATTTAGTTATATACTACAGTCTAAGTGTTGCATAATGTCTCAGATGAGCTGGCCAAGTGTTGACTACTTGAATACCAAAAACAGTCCCTGAAAAATCCTTTAATATCAAGAACAGTCCTGCTACCTTACATGCACTTGAACTCTTATGAAATTTACTTTTGAGTGTCAAAAGTAGTCCCTCAAGAATTCTTTAATATCAAAAACAGTCCCTCTACTCTACATGCACTCAAATTCTCATGAATTTTTGCAAATTATTTTTTGCAGAATGCGGCGGAGAAACCTCCTCGCTTCCTACCGAGTTGGGCATGTATGTATGCATTCAACATGTTTATTGTCGTTTGGGTTCTGGTTGTTGGCTTCGGGTTTGGTGGATGGGCTAGCATGACGAACTTTATCAGACAGGTAGATACATTCGGTTTATTTGCCAAGTGTTATCAATGTAAGCCTACAGGACCACCTCTGCAACACCATTGAGTTGACTTCAACTGAAGTGGCTCGGTTTTCTCAATCCATACCTTGTATTGTTGTACATGTACATGGCAGCATCAAATATTTTCCCTACATGTGATGTGTGTTGGCTTGCTTTCTTCATCTCTCTATTTTTTATTTTTGCTTTATAGTTTTTTTTTAATAATTTTTTCTATATATATTTTTTAATGTTTGGTAGATTACTAGATTTAAGATAGTGTGTTGAATTGTAATGATTCCTTTGCTACAAAGCATAGGCTTATTTTAAGACCATATATATGCTTACTACTTTATTCCACCGTTGTTGGATAGCTAGCTATCAATTGAATATATCAAGGTGGCTCTTGCTAGCAACGCAATGATTGCTTCCCATGTTTCCAAAGTTAAATATTTAATATATGAAAGATACTAATAAAAAATATAGTTATATCAAAAAATGAATTTGAATTTTATATCGATTTTAATTTCAAATAAATCCATCAGTCATGCTTGAAAGGAGAAATGATTAAGTTATTCGGTTTAATTTCAAATGTGAACCACTTTTTGGTTGTGAACGTGGGGATAGCCGAGAGCGCGACATGTGGTGGATGACTAGGCGCCACGTCAGGTCTACGACGGATGACTAGACGTGTTTCATGGGAGGGCATTGAATTAAAGGGGGGGGGGGGGGGGAACCACACTCAAAGTCGTCTTTGTTGACTAGTCTCCGCCACGTGTCGCACTCTCGGCTGTCCTCACATAGTCACGTTCACAACCAAAAACTGGTTCTCATTTGAACTTTCCTCTCTCTCTCTCTCTCTCTCTATATATATATATATATATATATATATATATAGGGGTGGGTTAAAATACAAACCACTTTTTGGTTGTGAACGTGAGGACAGCCCAGAGCGCGCCACTTGTTAGTCTGAATTTTCAGCGACTAAGCTTTATTCATACTGAATAACACTATTATTCAGACTGAATAAAGCGTTATTCAATATGAATAAATCTTAGTCGCAGAAAATTCAGACTGACACGCGCGACTTGTCTGCATAAAAGCCTGCGACTTAACCTTATTCAGTATGCATATAGCGTTATTTAGTATGAATAACACTAAGTCGCAAGCTTTATGCAAACTGAATAATACGAAGTCGCGTAAGTCAAATTGCCACGTGTCGCGCTGTCGGCTGTTCTCACGGTCACAACCAAAAAGTGGTTTGTCTTTGAACTTTCCTCTTTCTCTCTCTCTATATATATACGGGTGGGTTCAAATATAACCACTTTTTGGTTGTGAACATGAGCACAATCGAGAGTGCTTCACGTGGCAATTTGACTTCTGCGGCTTATAGCTTTATTCAGTCTGCATAAATCCTGCGGGTTAGCTTCATTCAAGCTTTATTCATACTGCGCTAAGTCGCCCGCATTAGAGTGCGACTAAGCTTTATGCATACTGCATGAAGCTTTATTCAGTCTGAATGATAGCTTTATGCAGTATGCATAAGGTTAGTCGCATGTTTTTTAGATTGTCACATGGCGTGCTCTTAGCTATCCTCGCGTTCACAGCCAAAAATTGGTTCACATTTGAACTTTCCTATATGTATATATATAGGAAGGATCAAACGAGAAACATATCAATTTAAAAAAACTTGAGAAGTAATCTTAGCCAGTCATCCGGTCAACAAAGGCAGCTTTTGACCGGTCTCCCCCTTTAAACCCTCCCATGAATCGCGTCAATCCTCCGCAATCACATCCACCGTAACTGCAAGATGAGTGGCTGAGATTGCTTCTCACATTTTCTTAAATTCACTTGGTTCTCGTTTGAACCTTTCCCTATATATATATAGGAAATTTCAAATGTGAACTCAATTCTGGTTGTGAACATGAGGACGAATCTCAACCATATATATATATATATATATATATATATTTATAGGGTTAAGTTCAAATGTGAACTGAATTTTAGTTGTGAACGTGAGGACGAATCTCAGCCACATATCTTCGGTGGACGCGATCATGGAGGAATGACGCAATTCATAGGAGGGTGGAGATTATTCAAAGAAGGGACAAAGTCAAAACCATTTTTATAGACCGGATGAGTGGCTAAGATTCGTCTTCATCTTTTCTTGCACTAACCAATGACCTAGATCAAAGTCAGTTTTGCTGTGAAAGATGACTTGTACGAGCATGACTTCTCTCAATCTGTTCAAGGAAGTAGCAAACGTTCTTCTGGACTTTGAAGTTCTGCCAGTCCGTACATAGTTACTTTATACATGAAATTGAGATCAAACACGCAGAGGTTGTGCAAGTCTGCATAAGAGAATGTTTACACCAGATCATCCTTCCTTCTGACTGCATAAGTAGAGTACAAAATTGTTTTGTTCATCATTGTTCTTGCCATTATCGTTACCAGCTCTGCAATGGGTATGTTGGAGAAGACTTCATTTTTGGCAGAGTCATCTTGGTGAACCTTAGCTTGCCATCATAATTGGGTATCCCCGGAATCTTTGGATCGTACTCTGGACTTGTATCATTTTCAGCATATTTCCAGATCATCCCTTCTTCTAGAGTTGTCATACCAATGTGTCTGATTGTCTCGACCGGAATCTGGTCCATCTGATTGATGACCTCCTCCACTCTTTTTGGCTTCTTGCTCTGTTTCCTTAGCTCTGTGATTTCCTCCTCAAGAATGGGTTGAGAAGGTCTCTTAGTAACAATGGGCTTGATTGTACCCACTAGAGCATCGAATATGCCTGTAGAGGAGTCTTCTATCGCTTTGGAAGATTCTCTAACTCTAGGAATGCCGATTCTACCAGCATTGGCCAAAGCCTCTCTGCGAGAGATCTTCAGAGCTCTAGCCAGATCCTCTTGCTCTTTCCTTGATAATCGTTTTGCAGTGGACGCCTGTGTTATCTTCTCCTTCCCTTTTCCTTTTGTCACAGCAAAGGTGTCTTTACCAACAGAGGTCTTAGTAAACAGATCCCCTGTGGTATCGACAATTTTGACCCCTGTGGATTTGGCCTTTGGTTCTGTAGACATACCATTCTCCCCCTCAGGATGATCAGGGTCCAGGTCATCCTGGTTCTGCTTGGAGGGCTTCTTGGCTTCAACAGAGCAAGCAAGATTTGCTTTCTTGAGATTCATCCACAGCTTTCTGACAAGTTTGCTGATAGGGCCAATATGCTTACCAAACTTTGTTGTGATGACCTTAGAAACACCATCAAGAATGGCACCCTGAAGTTGTAGACTTTTTGAAGCAAGGTTGTCCATTGTACCCTTCTGTAGGACGTGAGCCATTCGATTGTCTTCGAGGAATTTGGCAGTCTTTCTTCGCACTTCCTCTTCAGAGCTAGGACCCTTTTGCTTAAATCTCCCTTTGTAGCTAATAGTTTTGGGTGCCCTTGATCAGGGGAAACGCCAACAACTATAGCCTTGTCAATCACCTCTCTGATTTCCTTTTTAAAGGCGTCATAGTTCAAGTATTCGGCAATTTCGAGGTCTGCGGCATATTGTTTGCCCACGTCTGCCAACTCTACCTTTAACTTGTTTAAGAAATAAGGAGCAATGGAGACAGAGTTGATGGCCGCAGAGACGTCTTCTTTGGAAGGAAGAAAATCCAGAGAAGTCGGGAGATCAGTGACGACGGATGTGACTTTCTTCAAGGCTTCAGTATGTGCTTGCAGAGCCTCTGTGTGTTATTTCAGAAGCTCTGCAGTCTGAGTGTCAGAGGTTTTGGAAGAAACTTCTGTAGAACTACTGTTAGAGATTTTCAACTCTTCCAGTTTTTGAAAGACATAGGTTGCGAAGGTTTGAAAATCCTCCTTCGAAACATACCCCTTCGGCAGATATGAGGGACCAACACATGTTCCTTTAGTAGCCTTGGATTGTAAGGCGCCCTTAGAGGTTGATTTGATGATGGCCTCTCGGGGACTTCCAGAGGATCCTCGAATACCCTTTTCAGGAGTACCTACATCTGTTCGATCGGTGTCAATCACAGGGGTCCAGAGCCCTTCTGTAATGAGGTACCAAGTGCAATACTTTGGTGTTCTAGACCAAAGAATTGTCGTGATCTCTCAACCCTCTTAGGAAGGGTATTGGGTTGTTCACTCAAGTGAGGAGGACCAACACATGCGTCCTCGTGAGGTTCTGACAGGCCCATGAGCAAAGTGAGGAGGACCAACACAACATTCTTTTGAGAGGATGAAGGAGTATTGGGGGCTGCTCAGCTTTTCTCTGCAATAGAGGACGAAAAAGAGTCCTTTGTGCGGCCAGATTGGGTTCGGTTCAGCGTGTGCACGCTTGGTTTAATAACTTGCTCACCTAGAACGTGAGAGTTTGACGTGTGGGTTGCACTAGTAGTTGGTCTTGGTTATGTGCGCTCGACATCTTTTTCACCTAACTCTGCCTCTACACCTATACTTCTATCATTTTCAACCTCCTTATCTCTCCCTTCCTCTGCCTCAGCAACACCAGGACCAAAACTACCAATCAATTGAGCTTCATCATCAAAGATTATCACTTCTGTACCAATCTCCACATTTGTGTCGTTGAATATCCATTGTTCCAGATGAGGTTCTGGAAACAAGTCTTCTGGTATATCATCTACAGGAGTGAAAACTCTTGCTGGTGTAGAAGGTTTGGGAGATGGAGACTTTTGTGGAGAAGGTGTTTTGGTTACTTATGTGAGCTTTCTCTTTGTACGTTTCTTTTTCTGAAGCTGTTCTTCTGGTGAGGGATCAACCTCTGTGATAACGTTCACAGGTCAGTAATTATGGTTTCTGCTTCCACCTCTGTGGCCTGTACCTCTGGCATGTCTGTAGGGGACTCTATGACATGCCCCTTCTTCGATTTCTTTGCTTTCTTAGCCACAGGGATGTCTTCAGGAGTAGCTTCTGGAAATCTTTTCCTCAATCTTTTCTGTTTCATCTTTGGCTCTGCTGGAGGTGGAGATGGATGTCTTGGAGAGTCTACATCAATTGGCTCGTTCTGATGAGGTTCCGGTGACCGAGGTTCCTCTATGGTTGCAGTCTTGGACTTCTTGCTCTTTTGCTTCTTGACCACCTTTGTGGGGGACTGCTATCTACTTCTAGAGTCATTCTAATCTCGCTCGACTCTCGTTCCTCCACCCTTTCTCCCTCATCTTTCTGAGATTTTTTCTTATGCCTACGCTCCCTAGGTGGTTGACCTATGCGTGGGGGGGGGGGGTTGCAGGGACCGGCTTTGGCCTCCCAAACCCACATCTGTAAGCTCCCTATGTTCTTTTGCCAGATGTTTGGTCATCGCGTGAGATAAAGGCCTCTGTTGCTTGTACCCCTTCTTATGCATAGTCGGCCTAAAGGATTGCATTGGGAAGGTCTTCGCCATAGGAATTGTTTTGTTAGAGGTGACCCATGGGAGTTTGTCCACCAGAAGATCATGAAACACAATCCCAAAGAACCTCTGCAGGACCAAATTGTGAGGATGGCCATCATCCTTCTGGGACTTCTTAGATGGCTTTTTGGCTGCAATCTGAGTAGCCACCTTCTTGCGAATTCACCCCACCATGTCGTCAAAGATTAAACCCGAAAAATCAAGATTTAATTCGAAGAAGATGCCATACATGATGGACAGCATAGCTTGGAAGATTTGGTCCGGGCTCCCCACTTTGCCATTTAGACAAGTATTGATAATGGAGAACAGGGTATTCCATAGAGGTGGAATACCCTTCCTTCGAAAGTCACCCCTTTTGATCAGAGGCTTGTCGTCGTTTGGTGTGTTAGATAGAAAATGCAGAAAGCCAATCAATTCTTCGTTGGTAGGAGTATCGTCATATTCATCACGTTCTTCCAGTTGCAGGGCCAATCGTAGATCATTGACGTTCATCTTCATGACCATTTTCTTGCCCTTGCTATCAGAGGTATAGCCAACGATGCTCAAACCTTCACCTACCATTTCGCAAACATAGGCACTTAATACAAATTGAGTCAAATAGGTCTCGGGGACTTCCACGTGAGCAGTCAAAGCATGGAAGATCTCATGGTTTCGAAGAACTTCAAAGAGGTTTGCAGCGCCATCGGGAAAGGCATCAACTTTGGGAACGAGGTAATGGTTGTTGGGTTTCTTGAGAAGAACAAATTTTTGAATCGATTGCGTTGGAAGGAAATGGCATGCCAGGTTAGGGCTTGGGTTTGATTGACCACTTCGTCATTTGTTTGGTTTTCAGAGTGAGCAGTGATGGATCCAGTACTTGAAGCAATCTTAGCAGGTGAGTTGGAAGACATTTTGGATTTAGAAAGGTTGCAGGTTCGTCGGAAGAGATGATCGGAAAATGGGGATTCGCCGGAGAAAGTATGAGAGTGGTAAAAGGTGTAAAGGTTATAGGTGTAGGGTTTATATAGTGAGGGTAGGGAAACGATATTTTGAATTGGAAGGGTTTTATCGTGATTATAGTCTACGACGTAGCTGGGGGCACCGTTTAAAAATGACCAATCACAATATTACACGTGGATCTGATGACGCACAATAGAGAACGTGCGCCTCAAAAATCTGACATGCGCGTGGAGCATTTAACCCTTATCCATTTGTACCACTCGCACCAGTTCATAAAAGATTCTTGCAAGAGAAATCTATCAGAGGTCTAAGGGTATTACAGAGCCTCTGTGAACCGTGTGAGGGATAGACTTGCACCTTTTTATACCTAAACGTTTGAAAATCCACAGAGGTGAGTAATCATACTGAAACTAAGAGTCACAAAACCTCTGTAAGTAGTCGTAAAGGATCTGTGAGACAAAGTTCTGTAATGAAATACTAAAAGGTTTGCACATCTGTTGTTTTAGACTTTTGTAAGGAATACACTCCCCCTGGAAACTAGCTACTTTAGTTTCCCTTAAGAAATACTCCCCATTGAATAAGGAAGGGTTTGAAAATCATCCAACAGAAACTTACAGAAGATCAGTTGACAGATCCTCTGTGATTGTTCACAGAGGTTCTGTGAAACTAACCTTTGTAAAAAAAATTTGATTTCTGAAAGAAGTTTTATCTTTTAAGCTCAGATACTCGCCCTAGAACCCCGCAATTCAGGATTCTCCTAATAAACTAAGAAAACAAGTGAAGGTTAATCTAGAAAAACCAAATAATTGACAAGTAAGAAATATGTACAGAGGATAACATAACTAATCATGATAGGACATGCCAAGTTTTGCTACAAGAAAATTGAATCTCTTTTCATCTAATGCTTTGGTGAAGAGGTCAGCCAATTGAAATTCAGTATTAACAAAGTACATTTCAACATTACCTTCTTCAACATTATGCTTAAGAAAATGGTACCTGATATCAATATGCTTTGTTTTGGAATGTTGCACTGGATTGGCTGAAATGGCTATGGCACTCTTAGGGTCACAGAGGATGGGAATCTTGTTCAACGTGTATCCATAGTCTCTGGGTTGAGTTTGCATCCACAGAGCCTGAGAACAACAATTTGCTGCAGCAACATATTCTGCCTCTGCAGTGGATGTGGATACACAGTTCTGCTTCTTTGAAGACCAGCTAACAAGCTTTCCTCCTAGAAACTGACAACTTCCAGAGGTGCTCTTACGATCAACTTGACATCTGTGACATCCGTCAAATTTGGACACTCAGGTTAGCTACTCGTTAAATTCACTCAGTAGCGTTCCTGTAGGCTAAAAGGTAGAATTTAAGTTGCCTGGATAATCTAGGTTAGTTTGCGTGAAAAAGTTAGGCTAAAAACTAAAAGTCCTGAAAACTGCCCGAAAAAGCCCGAACCGGCCCGAAATCACCCGATAATCCTAAAATGCCAAATTTAAAATGAATCTTGAAAATTTAAGTTATTTTGTTTAAAATATGAGTAAACTGACCTAAATAATCTAAAACCACCTTCGAAAAGTCGGTTTTTGCCAAAAACGCCGAAAAACCCGGTACCGAATCGAACTAACAGTGTAAGAATTTGTTCAAAAAAAAAAAAAAAAAAGAAAAAGAGAGAAGGAGGTGGGACCCACTAGGGGGCCGGCCACCCCCCCCCCTATCTCTCTCTCCTCTCCTCTTTTCTCTACAAAATCAAATCATCATCATCAATTCACTCATTTTTCAAAAATCCTCTCTCTCTCTAAACTCTTTCTCTCTCTAAATTCTCTCAATCTTCTCTCAAAATCCAGCCCTAAGAACCTCTTCAAGATCAGATTTCTTTGAAGATTAAAAACACATTCAAGTTATTTTAATCACAATCTCAAAGGTAAGAAGGTTAGGTTGAGTTTTGATTCGATTTTCACCCCTTTTAAGCTCTATTTTCATGTTTTTCTTGAGGTTAAACCTCCTTTTATGGATTCTAAATCCATATGGTGTTTGGGAAAGAGATTCTACCTTAGAAATGTTGGAAAAACAATCTAAGAAGGTGAGAGTCTATGATCTCCCCATAAGAACACCATTTGGAAGCAAAATTCTTGTTAAATGATGTTCTTAACCACCAAACTTGGGCTAAACTTCATCAATAGTTCATGCATGAGTATGGATGGTATGAAAGCACATATTAGTTGTATTACATTTGAATATTCTGAGTTATGGGTGAAATTGCAAGAAAAGCCCCGAAATGGTATGATTTTATGTATTTTGGTATCATGTTGGATGTTAGTTTGGAGACAGATTCTGTCAAAAATCTTGCATGCACTTTGTACGACTCAAAAAGGGTCTTATTGTAGTCATTTCTTTATGAAATTTTTATGGGATGAAATTTAAGGTGTTAGGGTTCATACCCCACTGATTTTGCATAAAAACACCAAGATTTGAGTTCAAACCATCCAAAAACATTTTTGTGTGCAACAGTGTTTGGTCAGAAACTTTGGTCAACTTCAAACTAGCATAACTCCTTGATTATTCATCTAAAGCACAATTTTCTTGATCCTAAACTCAAGTACTTTGAGTTAGCTTTCTAAAAAGTCCAAGATCATGTCATTTAGAGGAGTTTTGAGACTTCAACCAATGAATTTAAGTTGGTGGTGTAGGCTGTCCTCTTATGGCAGATTACACATGCACCACTTGAAGAGGCCATATCTCTCTCAAAAACCATCCTTATGACATGAAACTTGTCTCAAAAGTTTGGTATATGTTTTAGCTAGAAAATCTCTTTGGAAATTCGTGATAAAGTGGAGTATTGAATTATTTATGAACTAAACTTTATCTAAAGGTATTCTGGAATTTCAGCCCTTACCACTAATTTTGTAAAAATGTTTAAAAATAGTAAAAATTCTCTAAAAATTATGAAATTTGGTGGAGTTGTTCCTAACATCCCATAATTCAGGGGGTAAAAATTTAAAGACTCAATAATTAGAGGACCTAAGTTCAAAATAGCAATTTTTACAACTTAAAATTTTTGACAGATTCTGGAATTTCTTAAAAACTCATTTTTATAAATTTTGAACTTCTAAAATGTTTAGGAGACTTTTTTTTAGTAACAAAATGAGTTTTATTGGATTAAACCATAAAAATTAATATAATGGCATACTATGGATTTCGGTACGATTTTAGTTAAGGACCGTTGAATCTAGGACTTACGTTAAAATTTCGTTTTGATAGGACGACCCTAGTTTGGAGCCGGTATTTAGGTTACGCATCAACCCTTTACAAATCCGCACTAAGCACTCGAGGTGAGTATTCACAGCCCCATTTTACCGTTTTTACGAAATTTTTGGGGTGAAAAGCATGTATATGAATAAATGTGTTTGATTGTGAACTTGTTGCGAAATGAATTGAATTATCAAAATGAAACGACTTATTGTGACAAAATGAAATGAATTGTATATCTGAAATGTTATGAAATGTTTTATAAAATGAAGTAAATTGAAATGTGAGTATGATATTAAAACGAATTATTGAAATGAAATGTTTTAAGTTTTCTTTTTTGAAATGAATTGAAACGAACCCATGCTTCGAGTATCAAATGAATTGAAATGAAATAAACTCGAGCATCGAAATGAAATGAAATAAAATGTTTTATGAGATAAATTTTCGATTTGTTGAATCATGATATAGTGAGCAATAAATGAAAATGTCCCCTGCACTACTATTAACCCTTACAAATTGGGCCTATGATACAAGTGGATAGCGCTATTTGGATTGACATACCCACCTAGAACTGACGAGTAATAGGTGCACTGTATTGAAAAATATTCACCCCGGCTGGAAATTTGTTTTCCCCCGGCAAGGCTGGATAGGGGCGTAGCAATGTCACGAAATGAAGGATTGTAGTAACTCACTGATATATATCATGTAATTAACACATCGTTTGGAAAATCTACTCACTGTTGTTTTCTAAACTGTACATTTTAGGGTGAATGAACTGATTCACCAAACTGTTTACAAAACATATTGCAAATAAACGTCTTATTGGGATGAATATTGTACATAACTGTTTTGCATCTATAAAACCTGTGAACTCACCAACTCTTGTAGTTGACACTTGTTTAACATGCTTTTCAGGAATTCCGAAGGTTTGATAAGATCGTTAAGGGAACTTTTGTATAACACCAGTCATGTCATTTCATATTTTGCTTAAATTTGTAAACCTGAATGAAGGATGGATTGTAATACTTGTAGTACTGTATAAACTCTTTTAAACCTTTGATATGAATGATTGGTGTGATCTATCTCCTATCGCGATGGAATCTTAGCTGTATCACCTTGCGGTTCCGCTTTAGCGGGGTGTTACAGATTTGGTATCAGAGCCATAGGTTATAGAGAACATCGGTTTTCATAAAAACCAAGTACTATAACCCGCTTTTTTTTTCCAAAATAAGTTAAAACTTTTAAGATTTCAAAGAATAGGAGAATTAGATACTAGTATGATTAGTATAGGTGTTATTCTAATATATCATGGATATGCGGAGCCTGATCAACTACGCCTAGCCACGATATAAATAGGATAAGACTTATAGAATGATCATACTATTAGGGTTTAAAAATTTAAACTTTCCGAAAATTCCTGAAAAATGTGAATTTGTGTGTGAGTTTGCATATGATATGTACAAAATTACTTATTTCAAAAAAAAAAAAAAAATTTTTATTTTCCCGTAAATTAACTAAATTCTTTTATCGCAGTGTCATGTCTCACGAGTCAGACCCATCCGAGTACCGATCTCACGGGTCCCCTGAGCACCCCGGTAGTGAGAACGGTAACTCCCGATCTCGGACCACCGTGCCAGAGCGGGATCCCTATAGCGACGATGACGCTGACTCTCGACCTGTCCCTGCTGTCCGGACTGGACTCCGGATTCGCACCACCGCTCGGAAGAGCGTGCCACTGCCTACCCGAATGACCTTCCGCATTCCCACCGGGGATGGGGCGGGACCATCACGGGTCAGGGGCCAGGGTGGGTCATCGTCGTCCTCGTCGTCCTCATCATCAGGATCCCCGCCGCCTTATCGACCGTCGTCGCCGATCATTCGAGTACCTCCACCGCAGCCTGCCGCCCGACCGCAGCCGGTCGCCCGACCCCCGCACATGGCTCGTGCCCCAGTCCTTTGCCTGAGAGGCATGACCCCGACCGAGCGACAGGAGGTCGCCAGGCTAGCCCGAGGCCAGGACATCCATGAGCACCTTCTGGACCACCATGACCATATGATAGACTCCCTCCTTGGTGTAGCTGGAGCGGACAGCCAGCAGTTGACCAGGATAGTGGCTCTCCTCAGCCACACCATGGCATCACTCCACCACCTGTATACGGTGGTGTATTTGGTGGTGACCGTGGTGGTACTCCTGCTTCTGTGGGCTGTTTGGAGGGTGAGGACTTAGGAGGTGGATTTGGTGACTGATCTTTTGATAAAACTCTTATTTTTGGGGCAGTATGCCTAGATTTGAACAATTTATGAATTATTATGGATGACTGTATGGATGTAATCGTATTTTGAACTTATCTGGTAATTTTATGACTTAGATCTTATTCTATTGAATGGTAGTTCTACGGTTTGATTTATGCTTTGCTTATGCGTTAGAAAATAACTACATGGTTGACGTGCTTATTGTGGTTGCTTAAAATGTCTAAAAACGCTAGGTTAAAATGATAGCATAAATTAGTATGGCGTTTAAATTGCGAAAAATTAGAATTGTGATTACACTTAGAAAATGGAAGGTGTCATTAAAACTTGTGGGCATGCTGTTGCTTTAGAAACATGCCTCCAAGAAGAGAGAACCCGGACTTGTCGAGGCTCGTATCGGAGCAAGTGATGGCTTCGTTACCCGGCATAGTTAGCCAGGTGGCTGCTGGGCTGAACACCAATCAAAACAACAATCAAGGGTCAAGGGAACGAGATTGTACTTACAAATCCTTCCGAAGCTGCAACCCTAAAGAGTTCCATGGAACAGAGGGAGCTGTTGGATTATTAACATGGATTGAAAGTATGGAATCAGTCCTTCACATAAGCAAGTGCCTGGAAAGGAATAAGGTCGAGTATGCCGCTTGTCTACTCCAAGGGCGAGCTTTGACTTGGTGGAACACCCAGGTACAAGTCCGTGGCCGTGACGCAACCGGTCAGATCACCTGGGAGGATTTCAAGAAGATGCTGAAGGAGGAATTCTGTCCAAGGAGCGAACTTCAAAAGTTGGAAGCTGAATTATGGCGCCACGAGATGAAGGGAAACGACATCACCTCATACACTACCCGATTTCACGAGTTGGCCAAGTTAGTACCCCATTTAGTGACACCCGAACAAAACCGAGTCGATAGGTATGTTTGGGGTTTATCCCCCGAAATCAGAGGAAACGTGACGGCAGCTGATCCAAAGAGCCTACAAGAGGCAGTTAACTTAGCAAACCGCCTTACCAACAACGCTATCCGATCGGGAACTTTCTCGAATGACAAGGCAAAGGGAAAGAGGAAGATGGAGGAGGCACCCAAACCGCAATTCAGAGGAAAGACGGGAAAGGATAGAAGAGTGACTAGGAGCTACGGAATGCAGATGCAAGTAGCAGAGAAAGAAAAGGGGATGCCTCAGAGGTGTGGCAAATGTGGGAATCATCATGCTGGGAGATGTGTTATCTGTTCCAGGTGTGGCAGGGGAGCCATACTGACAAGGATTGTAGAAAGAGAGCCTGTTTTGAATGTGGGAGCTACAATCACTACCGGAATGCTTGTCCCAAGTTGAATCCAAGGCCTTACGCAAATCAGGCGCAGCCGGCGAATCAAGGAAACCAAGGAAACCAAGGAAACCGCGGAGGACTAGCTCGTGGGAGAGCGCTTGTTATTGGGACGGAGGAAGCGAGGCAAAACCCAGACGTGGTTACAGGTACGTTTCTTCTCAACAACTATCCTGCCACTGTGCTTTTTGATTCCGGAGCAGATATGAGCTTTGTGTCGTTAGAATTCAGACCTAAGATAAATAAAAAGTCACAGAACCTGAAAGAGGATCATGTAATCGAATACTCCAACGGAGAATTAGTTAAGGCTAACAAAGTAATCAGAAAATGCACTCTAGGTTTAGCTGGAAAGGATTTTAGCATAGACTTGATCCCAATCAAGATAGGGAGCTTTGACATAATTGTCGGTATGGACTGGATGTCCAAGCATCGAGCAACAATATGTTGTGCTGAAAAGATAATCGCATTACCATTACCTGATGGAGGATTACTCGAAGTGTATGGAGATAGGCCAAAGAGAGACATCAAGATTGTGTCGTTTATGAAGATGCGAGGTCATCTACGGAAGGAATGCATAGCATTCATGGCGCACGTCATAGATACAGAGGCGAAGGAAAAGCGAATTCAGGATATTCCAGTTGTGCGAGAGTTTCCAGAGGTATTTCCGGAAGAATTACCTGGATTGCCTCCACAACGACAAGTGGAGTTTCACATTGACCTAGTTTTTGGAGCAGGTCCCATAGCAAAGTCGCCTTATCGACTAGCACCATCCGAGATGCAAGAGCTGTCACATCAACTTCAGGAACTATTGGACAAAGGATTCATCCGACCCAGTTCATCACCGTGGGGAGCCCCTGTGCTGTTCGTCAAAAAGAAGGACGGATCTTTTCGTATGTGCATCGATTACAGAGAGCTGAACAAGATCACCATTAAGAATCGCTACCCTCTTCCGCGCATCGACGACCTGTTCGATCAACTGCAAGGAGCAACGTACTTCTCCAAAATAGATCTTCGATCCGGTTACCATCAAATGCGAGTTCGTGAGGAAGACATCGCAAAGACAGCGTTTAGAACCCGCTATGGTCACTATGAGTTCTTAGTCATGCCTTTTGGTCTGACAAACGCTCCGGCAGTATTCATGGATTTGATGAACCGAGTATGTCGGCCATACTTGGATAAGTTCGTGATTGTCTTCATTGATGACATTTTAATCTACTCTAGGAGCAAGGAGGACCATGAGCATCATTTGAGGCTGATTTTGGAACTGTTAAAGGCCGAGCAGCTGTACGCCAAATTTTCAAAGTGCGAGTTTTGGATTCGGGAAGTTCACTTTCTGGGACATGTAGTGAATAGAGATGGAATACATGTTGACCCAGCTAAGATCGAGGCTATAAAGAAATGGGAAGCCCCGAAAACCCCGACGGAAATTCGACAATTTCTTGGTCTAGCAGGTTACTACCGAAGGTTCATCGCAAACTTTTCCAAAATCGCGCAGCCGCTGACGACCTTAACACAGAAGGATAAGAAGTTTATTTGGGGAGAGAAGCAAGAGGAAGCGTTCCAGGTACTGAAGCATAAATTGTGCAACGCACCCATTTTAGCATTACCCGAAGGGACAGATAACTTCGTGGTATATTGCGATGCTTCACATCAGGGCTTAGGATGTGTTCTGATGCAAAACGAGAAAGTCATCGCTTACGCATCCAGACAGCTGAAAGTTCACGAGAAGAACTACACCACTCACGACTTGGAGCTTGGAGCAGTGGTGTTTGCCCTTAAGATATGGAGACATTATCTCTACGGCACCAAATGCACTATCTATACGGACCATAAGAGTCTCCAGCATATTCTTGATCAGAAAATGCTGAATATGAGACAAAGGAGATGGGTTGAATTGCTCAGCGACTACGACTGCGAAATTAAGTATCATCCAGGGAAAGCGAATGTTGTTGCTGATGCGTTAAGTCGAAAGGAGCGGGTAAAGCCCATAAGGTCACAAGCGATGGGACTGGTGGTGCAGACCAGCCTAAAAACTCAAGTAGTGGAAGCACAAAAGGAAGCTTTGAAGGCTGACAACTTAAACAAGGAAACTCTTCACGGCGTAGAAAAGGAATTTGAGGAGAAAGAGGATGGAGTGTGTTACTTCAAGGGAAGGATTTGGATTCCGAGGGTGGAGCAATTGAAAAAGATGATCATGGATGAAGCTCATCAGTCGAAGTATTCGATTCATCCAGGGTCCGATAAAATGTACAAAGGACTGAAGGAGCATTACTGGTGGCCCGGTATGAAAAGAGATATCGCCATCTACGTAAGTAAATGCTTAACTTGCGCAAAAGTTAAAGCAGAGCACCAGAAACCGTCCGGACTTCTTCAGCAACCGGAAATCCCGGAGTGGAAATGGGAGCAGATATCGATGGACTTCGTGACTAAGCTACCTAAGACTAAAAAGGGTCATGATACGATTTGGGTGATCGTTGACAGACTCACGAAATCAGCGCATTTCTTGCCAATAAAGGAGACTTATAGCATCGATAAGCTTGCGCAGCTGTATGTCGGTGAGATTGTCATGCGACATGGAGTCCCGATATCGATCATCTCTGATAGAGATAGCAGATTTACCTCGCGATTTTGGCAATCGCTTCAAGCAGCATTGGGCACTCGTGTGGATTTGAGCACGGCTTACCATCCTCAGACCGATGGACAGACTGAGCGAACCATCCAAACATTAGAGGATATGTTACGTGCCTGTGTGTTGGAATTTGGAGGAAGTTGGGACGATCATCTACCCTTAGTCGAGTTCTCCTACAACAATAGCTATCACGCCAGCATTCAGTGTGCGCCATACGAGGCACTGTATGGACGCAAGTGTAGGTCCCCACTTAATTGGTTGGAAGTGGGAGAGAATCGATTGTTTAGACCTGATGTCGTGCAGGAGACCACCGACAAAATCAAGATGGTTCAAGAAAAGCTGAAAGTGGCCAGGGATCGCCAGAAAAGCTATGCAGATAATCGGCGAAAGCCATTGGAATTCCAAGTAGGTGATAGGGTACTGCTAAAAATATCACCATGGAAAGGGCTAATAAGGTTCGGAAAGAAAGGGAAACTGAACCCTCGTTTTGTTGGACCATTCAGGGTCATAGAAAGAATCGGACCTGTTGCCTATAGGTTGGACTTACCTATAGAGCTGAGCTCAATTCATGACACGTTTCACGTGTCCAACCTAAAGAAATGTCTGTCGGAGGAGACAGTAGTTCTGCCTTTGGATGAGATTCAAATTGATGAGCAACTGCGTGTTTCCGAGGAGCCAATCGAAGTTCTTGATCGAGAAATCAAGCAACTCCGACGCAGCAGGATACCGATAGTCAAAGTGAAATGGAACTCTAGGCACGGGCAAGAGTTTACTTGGGAGCGGGAGGCCTTTATGAAAAGCAAGTACCCGCATCTCTTCACAGAAAACCCCGGCTGTAACAGCAAGAATTAAATTTCGGGACGAAATTTCTTTCAACCGGGGGTAACTGTGACATCCGTCAAATTTGGACACTCAGGTTAGCTACTCGTTAAATTCACTCAGTAGCGTTCCTGTAGGCTAAAAGGTAGAATTTAAGTTGCCTGGATAATCTAGGTTAGTTTGCGTGAAAAAGTTAGGCTAAAAACTAAAAGTCCTGAAAACTGCCCGAAAAAGCCCGAACCGGCCCGAAATCACCCGATAATCCTAAAATGCCAAATTTAAAATGAATCTTGAAAATTTAAGTTATTTTGTTTAAAATATGAGTAAACTGACCTAAATAATCTAAAACCACCTTCGAAAAGTCGGTTTTTGCCAAAAACGCCGAAAAACCCGGTACCGAATCGAACTAACAGTGTAAGAATTTGTTCAAAAAAAAAAAAAATAAAAGAAAAAGAGAGAAGGAGGTGGGACCCACTAGGGGGCCGGCCACCCCCCCCCTATCTCTCTCTCCTCTCCTCTTTTCTCTACAAAATCAAATCATCATCATCAATTCACTCATTTTTCAAAAATCCTCTCTCTCTCTAAACTCTTTCTCTCTCTAAATTCTCTCAATCTTCTCTCAAAATCCAGCCCTAAGAACCTCTTCAAGATCAGATTTCTTTGAAGATTAAAAACACATTCAAGTTATTTTAATCACAATCTCAAAGGTAAGAAGGTTAGGTTGAGTTTTGATTCGATTTTCACCCCTTTTAAGCTCTATTTTCATGTTTTTCTTGAGGTTAAACCTCCTTTTATGGATTCTAAATCCATATGGTGTTTGGGAAAGAGATTCCACCTTAGAAATGTTGGAAAAACAATCTAAGAAGGTGAGAGTCTATGATCTCCCCATAAGAACACCATTTGGAAGCAAAATTCTTGTTAAATGATGTTCTTAACCACCAAACTTGGGCTAAACTTCATCAATAGTTCATGCATGAGTATGGATGGTATGAAAGCACATATTAGTTGTATTACATTTGAATATTCTGAGTTATGGGTGAAATTGCAAGAAAAGCCCCGAAATGGTATGATTTTATGTATTTTGGTATCATGTTGGATGTTAGTTTGGAGACAGATTCTGTCAAAAATCTTGCATGCACTTTGTACGACTCAAAAAGGGTCTTATTGTAGTCATTTCTTTATGAAATTTTTATGGGATGAAATTTAAGGTGTTAGGGTTCATACCCCACTGATTTTGCATAAAAACACCAAGATTTGAGTTCAAACCATCCAAAAACATTTTTGTGTGCAACAGTGTTTGGTCAGAAACTTTGGTCAACTTCAAACTAGCATAACTCCTTGATTATTCATCTAAAGCACAATTTTCTTGATCCTAAACTCAAGTACTTTGAGTTAGCTTTCTAAAAAGTCCAAGATCATGTCATTTAGAGGAGTTTTGAGACTTCAACCAATGAATTTAAGTTGGTGGTGTAGGCTGTCCTCTTATGGCAGATTACACATGCACCACTTGAAGAGGCCATATCTCTCTCAAAAACCATCCTTATGACATGAAACTTGTCTCAAAAGTTTGGTATATGTTTTAGCTAGAAAATCTCTTTGGAAATTCGTGATAAAGTGGAGTATTGAATTATTTATGAACTAAACTTTATCTAAAGGTATTCTGGAATTTCAGCCCTTACCACTAATTTTGTAAAAATGTTTAAAAATAGTAAAAATTCTCTAAAAATTATGAAATTTGGTGGAGTTGTTCCTAACATCCCATAATTCAGGGGGTAAAAATTTAAAGACTCAATAATTAGAGGACCTAAGTTCAAAATAGCAATTTTTACAACTTAAAATTTTTGACAGATTCTGGAATTTCTTAAAAACTCATTTTTATAAATTTTGAACTTCTAAAATGTTTAGGAGACTTTTTTTTAGTAACAAAATGAGTTTTATTGGATTAAACCATAAAAATTAATATAATGGCATACTATGGATTTCGGTACGATTTTAGTTAAGGACCGTTGAATCTAGGACTTACGTTAAAATTTCGTTTTGATAGGACGACCCTAGTTTGGAGCCGGAATTTAGGTTACGCATCAACCCTTTACAAATCCGCACTAAGCACTCGAGGTGAGTATTCACAGCCCCATTTTACCGTTTTTACGAAATTTTTGGGGTGAAAAGCATGTATATGAATAAATGTGTTTGATTGTGAACTTGTTGCGAAATGAATTGAATTATCAAAATGAAACGACTTATTGTGACAAAATGAAATGAATTGTATATCTGAAATGTTATGAAATGTTTTATAAAATGAAGTAAATTGAAATGTGAGTATGATATTAAAACGAATTATTGAAATGAAATGTTTTAAGTTTTCTTTTTTGAAATGAATTGAAACGAACCCATGCTTCGAGTATCAAATGAATTGAAATGAAATAAACTCGAGCATCGAAATGAAATGAAATAAAATGTTTTATGAGATAAATTTTCGATTTGTTGAATCATGATATAGTGAGCAATAAATGAAAATGTCCCCTGCACTACTATTAACCCTTACAAATTGGGCCTATGATACAAGTGGATAGCGCTATTTGGATTGACATACCCACCTAGAACTGACGAGTAATAGGTGCACTGTATTGAAAAATATTCACCCCGGCTGGAAATTTGTTTTCCCCCGGCAAGGCTGGATAGGGGCGTAGCAATGTCACGAAATGAAGGATTGTAGTAACTCACTGATATATATCATGTAATTAACACATCGTTTGGAAAATCTACTCACTGTTGTTTTCTAAACTGTACATTTTAGGGTGAATGAACTGATTCACCAAACTGTTTACAAAACATATTGCAAATAAACGTCTTATTGGGATGAATATTGTACATAACTGTTTTGCATCTATAAAACCTGTGAACTCACCAACTCTTGTAGTTGACACTTGTTTAACATGCTTTTCAGGAATTCCGAAGGTTTGATAAGATCGTTAAGGGAACTTTTGTATAACACCAGTCATGTCATTTCATATTTTGCTTAAATTTGTAAACCTGAATGAAGGATGGATTGTAATACTTGTAGTACTGTATAAACTCTTTTAAACCTTTGATATGAATGATTGGTGTGATCTATCTCCTATCGCGATGGAATCTTAGCTGTATCACCTTGCGGTTCCGCTTTAGCGGGGTGTTACAACATCCTCCATAATCGGAGTCCGTATAAGCCAGAAGATCAAATCCTGATAACAGAGGATACCATAGTCTCAGAGTGGGAGTTTTCTTTAGGTATCTCAGAATCCTCTTCACAACACTCAAATGTGATTCCTTGGGATTTGATTGAAACCTGGCACATAAACATGTCGCAAACATGATGTGAGGTCTACTGGCAGTAAGATACAAAAGTGAACCTATCATGCCTTTGTAAAGTTTACACTCCACATAAGTGCCACTCAAGTCCTTATGAAGTTTCAGGCCAGTAGCCATGGGAGTTCTCATTGGAGACACATCAGAGAGCTTGTATTTCTTTAGAAGATCTTGAACATATTTTGCTTGGTTGATAAATATGCCTTCTGAAGATTGTTTGACTTGAAGTCCAAGGAAGAATGTAAGCTCTCCCATCATACTCATCTCAAACTCACTCTGCATCAAGGATTCAAATTCTTTGCACATGGAAGTATTAGTTGAACCAAAAATGATATCATCAACATATACTTGAACTAACAAAATATCATCATTCAGTTTCTTATAGAATAAAGTTATGTCAGTCGTACCTCTGTGAAAGTTATGAGAAAGAAGAAAAGTAGATAAACGTTCATACCAGGCTCTAGGGGCTTGTTTAAGGCCATACCGAGCTTTGCCTAAGAAGTAGACATGGTTTGGATACTTCTCATTCTCAAAACCTGGAGGTTGCTTGACATAAACTTCTTCTTTAAGCTTTCCATTCAAGAAGGCAGATTTGATATCCATCTGGTAGACCTTAAAACCTCTGTGAGCAACATAAGCCAGAAAGATTCTGATAGCTTCTAGCCTTGCAACAGGGGCAAAAGTCTCCTCATGGTCAATACCTTCCTCTTAGCAATATCCTTGTGCCACTAACCTAGCCTTGTTTCTGATAACCAGCCCATTCTCAACTCTCTTATTTTGAAAGACCCACTTGGTGCCAATAGCAACCTTTCCATTTGGCAGAAGGGTTAAAGTCCATACATTATTCCTCTAAAATTGGAGAAGTTCATCTTGCATGGCGTCTACCCAGAATGGATCTGCTAGAGCCTCTGTCACTTTCTTGGGCTCTATCTTGCTTACAAAGCATGCAAAGAGGCAATAATTGACATTGGCTCTGGTTTTGACACCTTTTGTGAGCTCTCCTATGATTTGATTCTACGGGTGATCTTTGGTCCATTTGACAGCATGAGGCAGGTTAATGTTTGAAGTGATTTCTTCCAGAGTTTGAGATTGATTGAGATCCCCATGGATGACCTCAGTTTGTTCTTGACTTGAAGGTTCAGGTGTACTTGTAGAAGAAACAAATATAGGATTTGCTGTATTATTTGGTTCAGGAGGCTCTGTAGGTAAGGAGGTGGATGGTGAGGTAGGATCATTTGGAATGGGTTCATCATTGGTTGGTTCTGATAGAGTTTCAGAAGATAGATTTTCAGGAAGTTCGCCAGAGGTACTAGGTTGGCTGCCAGAAGCTTTGTCATTGTTGGCAGAGGATCTTTCGCCACTCGCAGAAGTTCTGTCGGTTTCTTCAAAATCTTCATACCAATAATTGAATAGCGTTGCAAGATCTTCTATGATGGTAGCATTTGGAGAAGCTTCTGCTTGAATCTTTAGTTCTTCTTTAAACTTATCCTGAATGACCTGAAAAGAATCATCAAAGTGGACATTAGTGCTCACTACAACAATTTGAGTTATGGGGACATAGACTCTATAAGCCACAAAGTCTCATGCATATCCGATGAAGATAGCACCATCCCCTTTGGGATCAAATTTCCCAATAGGCTCTCTATCATTTAAAACATAACACTTGCACCCAAAAACATGAAAGAACTTTATGTTAGGCCTTTTGTTAAAAAACAACTGATATGGAGTCTTTTCAAAATGTTTCACCACCAAGGATCTGTTCTGAGTGTAGCAAGCAGTAGAGACAACTTCTGCCCAGAAGGTGAGTGGTAGACCAGAGGCATTTAGCGTAGTTCTGGCAGCTTCCACCAAAGTTATGTTCTTCCTTTCCACCACTCCATTCTGTTGAGGTGTTCTTGGTGTAGAGAAGTTCTGAGTGATTCCAACAGAGGTCGGGTGGTCTTCAATGGTTGAATTCTTGAATTTAGTACCAAATCACTTCTTATGATTCTAACCTGCATACCATGAAGAACTTGCAATCTCTTCAAGATATTGATTAGAAGCATAGGCACATGAGACTTCTTTCTTACAAACTCAACCCAAGTATACCGTGAAAATTCATCTACAAGTAACAGAATATACTTCTTCCATTAAGACTCTGTTTAGCTATGGGTACAAAGGTCCACATGTAGCATCTGTAGAGGCTGGTCAAAGGAAGGGTCTGACTTGGTTTTATGAGAAGACCTTTTGAGTTTTCCCATTTCACAAGCAGAACATAGATGATCTTTTTCAAACTTTATATTGGGGAGACCTTTAACAAGCTTAAGCCTTACCAATTTATCAAGAGTATGAAAATTCAAATGACAGAACTTGGTATGCCAGAGCCATGCTTCCTCATTCTTCACATAGGAGACCAAGCAGATTTCTTTTTTTGCTTTAAGTGTTTCAAAGCATAAAAGATATAGATCCCCTCTTCTATTGGCTCTCATGACCTCAATGAGGGTGTCAGCTTTGTACATAATACAATACTTGATGTTGAGCTTGACATCCACCCCATTGTCACAGAGTTGACTCACACTTATTAGATTATACTTCAGACCATCAACATCAGAGACTTGGTTCACGATTATCTCTCCTTTGACAATCATCCCATAACCTTTTATCTTCCTTTTTTGATTACCTCCAAAAGCTACAGAGTTTCCCTCTTTATTGACATATGATATAAGTAGCTCTAAAGTACCAGTCATGTGTCTTGAGCAACCTGAGTCAACATACCAGGCAGACACATGCTGTTTCTTCTGCAATCATTTAACATAAGATTTAGGTACCCACTTCCACTTGGGTCCTTTCAAATTAGCTTGTTTAAGGTATACCAAAATGTTCTTTGTTATCTCTAGAGGATGGTCCTCTGCGATTCATGACTAGACAGGAAGAATGGTGAAAATGATTTGACAGAGCATGCATTATTTTGAAACATTCACTGAAGGCAGTGTTGCAAGATAAAGATTTATACTTTTCATTAAAATTCTCAAGGATGGGTACAGAAGTTGAAAATTTAGAGTCCTTTTTAGTTTTGGGCTTCTTTCTACAAGATTCCCTAACAAATCTAGGCTCTTTATTTTGGAAAACTTTTGGCTTTTTCTGTGGATCCTTTCTCATTGAGCTTCCTACAATTACTGTGGCAGAGGGCTTGTTAGTTTCAGGCCATTTTTCTTTTTCCTCTCTAGTAAATTTAAGATTTTGAATATCAGAGGCTGTTGAGATAGATGCTTTATCATTCAAAGACTTTTCTTTTTGAATTCTTCTTAAATTTAAACACAAGCCAATAAAGTCTGGAAAATAGTGGATCCTCCAGATTTTCTTCTTAAATCAATGGTTTTCATTGGACGATTTACTAGCTCACCATTTTTAGAGGGTTGAGCAATTATCTCGGACTCAATGACTTGACCAGAGGTACCTTCAGAGTCACTTGTAGAATCATGTCCAGAGGCTTGATTTACAAGATTGGCATCAGAAGAAATTAAAGAAGGCTCTTTTGAATAAGATGTCACTTCTGAGTCAGAGTTACTTTCTTCCTCAGAATCTGAACTAAGGTCTCTGTTAGATTGTGAAAACTCAAGATTTTGAATATTTGAAGATACTTCTGGAAGATTTTCCTCACAGAGGGACTCAACATCATCAGAGGTTACTGATTTCTTAGAGGCTTCTGACAGATGTCTAGGAAAAAATTTAGGTGTACTTGATGATAATTCCTTTTCAATGGGTCTTACATCACAGAAGAAGGCACAATCCTCTTGGGTTTTTGGGTTACCAAATTCAAACACTCCCAATTGACTCTGTCTCATGAATCTCCTTGGAATGGAATGTCTCTCTTTAGAGGGTGAGAATGAGTCAATGTAGTCTTCAATTGCTACATTAGTGAAGATCAGAGAAGTTTTTGATTTTGGTCCACTCATAAGTCTTATTCTTTTGAAGATGGACTTAAAATCAGAAACATTGCTTCTAATGTTCTTTTCAGATCTGAAAATGCTCAGCAAGGGTTTCTTTGATTTGAAAGATGGATTGCAATCATATTCTGAGAAACCCGGTCCTCTTCTGCCCATGTTTACTCTGATTTTTATTGAAAATATTTTGTTAATCCTGGAACTTCCTAATTTTAAGTTCTTTGTCAAGAAGATCTTGGTGTAAAAACTCTCTTTCAGTTTGGAAAAAATTCCTGATTGACAAAGCATTAGTTCTCTCATTTCTCAGTCCTCTTAACTCATCATCTCTTTCTTTTATAGTTTTTTCAAGCTTCATTATTTTTTCTTTTGAGCTTTTAAAAAGTGAAATTCTTTCCTCTTTAGCCTTTTCATACATTTTGAAAAATCTGGTTCTCTCCTCTGTCAGAGTATTCATCTCTTTTTCACACAAGGATAACTTGTCCTTGAGATTATTTAACTCATCTTTATGTTTCAGAGTAAAGTTAATCTATTTCAGAACATGAAGATACCTTGGAGGATCTGCTACTTGTGTAGTCAGAGTCACCATTTGCCATTCCATAGAACTCTGTCTCAGCTTCTGCTTCCTGAAAAGCCACCAGCCCCTTCTGTGGCTCATCCTCTCTAGAGGACTCATCAGTGACAAGCTCATTTGTCTGAGCCAGGAGTACCTTTTTTTGTAGAATTCTGCCTTCTTCTTGAAGTAGGCAGCATCACGTTTAGGCTTCTGTGGTAGCCTCTGTGGAGCAGCTGGCTTCTGTGGAGCCATGGGGTTGTTGCCCAACATTCTGTGGCAAAGTGTTGGGTTCTAATTATGAGATTAATGTTGGGCAACAGGCCCCATAGCCTGAACCACATTTAAACCAAAACCGTAATCCCAAATTACTTAAAAATAAAACATGTTCTTTTCCATAAATCGAACTGAGCCATCACCATCAAGACCGGAGCTTCAAGCCAAGCCCTTTCCTTTATCCTTCCCGGAGGAACCTGCAACTAAAAAGGAAATCCACAGACGGGTAAGCTTGAAAGCTTAGTGAGCACACCACAATATACATCAACAATATATCACAAACCACAAAACGCAATGAGAACTAGACATGAAACCACAAACGTCCTTACGACACCCACCATCAAGGACCATAGACACTGATATCAGGCCACCACACTATCGATACTCATGGTGGCCACCACCACTAGAATGAACACGGAACACAAGCAAGCTTGTGACAACTGACAGTTTTGACCTTCAGGTAGCTACTCGTTAAATCACTCAGTAGCGTTTCCGTAGGTTCAAAATTTAGTCATTTAAGTTATTAGAAGAAACTAGGTTAGTTTGCGTGAAAAATTTAGGCAAAAACCTAAATATCCCGAAAACTGCCCGAAAAAGCCCGTACCGGCCCAAAGTCACCTGAAAATCCTATAATGCCAAATTTAAAGTCTATTTATATAAAATATGTTACTTTATTAAAAATGAAAGTAAACTGTTTCAAATAATCCAAATTCATCCTTGAAAAAGTCGGTTTTGCCGAAAAAATATCGCGAACCGACACTGCGTTCGATTTTAACTGTATTGAGCTCCATTTAAAAAAAAAGAATAAAGAGGTGGATGGGCCCCACCATGGCTGGCCACCACCCCTCTCCCCCTATCACCTCTCTCTCTTTCCCATACATAATAATTTTGTTCATTTCCCAAATCATTTCATCATTCATTTTTTCAAAATTCTTTCTCTCTCTAATCTCTCTTTCTCTCTTCATTTCTCTCTCAACAAAATCAGCCAACATCCTCTTCAAAATCTGAGTTTTTAAGAAGTTCAAGCAAGGATTTAAAAGCTCTTGTAGTTGTTTCTTCAAGGTAAGGTTAGAAAGTATATGTAAAGCTTCGATTTTAGCCCATTTTGGAGCTTTTTCTTACTCTTTTAGAGGTTTTAACCCTCTTTGATGGTTGATTATCATTCTTGATGTTTGGGGATGAGATTTAACCATAAAAATGTGCAAGAACATTTGAAAATGGTGAAAATCTATGACTCCTCCTTATGAACACAAGATTTGAAGTTAAAAATCATGTGTTTTGATGTTTTTACTACTCTTTTTGGGGCTGAACATATTTAATAGTTCATGCATATGTTTTGATGATATCAAAGTGTATTTCTTCTACTCATCTAATATAAGTTAAGGGTTTTTAGTTTATTTTCCAAGAAACCCCCAAATTTTGGTGATTTTATGTGTTTTTTTGGTGAGTAAAAGTGAATTTAGAATCTGGATCATGCTGACAGATTTATTGCATGTTGTTTATACGACCCAAAAAGGGTGTTTTTGTATTCATTCTCTTCTGGAAATTTTATGGTACAATGTTTTATGTGTTAGGGTTCAAACCCCACTGGAATCAATCAAAAATTCCATGTTTTGAGCCCTAAACCATGTGGAAACTTTTTTTGTGTTCATCAGATTCTGACCAGAAATTTATATCAACTTCATGCATGCATATCTTCTTGAGAATTTAACTAAAATGCATGATTTTTGGATCTAAGTTCAAGTTTAATGAGTTAGCTTTCTAAAGAATCTGGAAATTCATTATTTGGTGGAGTTTTGAATGTGCAACCAATGAAATGAAATTCGGAGTGTAATCTGTCCACTGATGACAGATTCACATGCTTGAGTTCATGAGGTCATATCTCATTCAAAAATCATCCAAATCATGTGAATCAAGTTTCATTTGTTAGATATTTGAATTTACTTTAAAATCCCTTTTGAAATTCAAATTTTGGTATAATAATGAGATCTCTATGACACAAACTCTACAGACATGTCTTTTCAGCATTGATACTTGCACACTGAATTTACAATAATTTTTAAAATATGTTAATCATTTCCAAAAATCATGAAATTTGGTGGGAATGTTGTTAATACCCTCAATATCAGTAGGTAAAATTTTGGTAACTTGTCTCTTTTTGGAACTAAGATTAAAGATAACATTTTTACAACACAATGAACCTGCCAGAATCTGAATTCTTTCAAAAGATGGGTTTGTGAACTTCAAGACTTCTCATGTGTTTGAATATTAATATAAAGTAACAAAAACCTATTTTGTACTAAGTTGCACTTAATAAAATTAAGTAAAGGCATTATAATAGGATATCGGTATTGACTTGCTAGATATGGACCGTTGAATTTAGACTTACGTCAAATACGTATGTTATAGGGCATAAGTAGACTTGGAGTCGGGATTATTCACACACTAACGGTTGTTTAGAAACGCAAAGCTACTCAAGGTGAGTATTCACAGCCCCCGTTTTTACCGTTTTTACGAGTTTTGGGGTGAAAAGCATGTTTATAAATGAATGTGAAAAATTGTGAAATTATTGCGAAATGAAATGAAATGAAATGTATTGTGAGCTAAATTTGAAATGTTATGCGGCATGATATATTGAGTAAAAGTCCCATGTTGAATACACTACTATTAACTCGTTTCGAGCCAATGGTTATTGTGGATAGCGCTATTTGGTAGAGTGGACCCACCCTTTGTTTACTGACGAGTATAGGGTGCACGTAATCATATGTGGTACTACACATGTGGGATTTAGTCCCACCGCTGAGGTAGTGCAGCGTCTACACATGTGGGGTTTTAGTCCCACCGCCGAGGTAGTTCGCGAAAACGCTCTACACATGTGGTTCGCTACCACCTCTGAGGTAGATCGTTAGGGCAAATTGGTTTTAGGTTTAGTAGTGGCTCAAAGAATAAATATCATGTGATTAACTTGACCCGGGGAATTTACTCACAGGTTGGTAGTGAATGAACGGGTTCACTATAACTGTTTACGAAAATTTAGTGAATGAACGGGTTCACTATAACTGTTTATAAAAATTGAGTGAATGAACGGATTCACTATAACTGGCTTATGGAAAACTAAGTGAATGAAAGGGTTCACTAAAAATTTGTTGCATTTAAACTGTTTTGTGCATATGAAAACCTGTGAACTCACCAACTCTTGTAGTTGACGCTTGTTTTAACATGCTTTTCAGGAAATCCGAAGGTGAATGATAAAGTTAAATTTTGGGCAATTGTAATCACCAATCAAGACAATGTTTCTTTTTGTTAAGTCTGTAAACCTAAATTTATGGTTGGATTGTAATACACTGTAAACTTTATAAATTTTTGGTATGAATGATTGGTGCTATTTATCTCCTATCGCTATGAAATCTAGACTGTCACACCTTGCGGTTCCGCTTTAGCGGGGTGTTACAAAGCTAGTCCCATTGCTGAACACTCCTGCGTTATAGCACTTACGCGTTTAAGAAAAGTGACGCCATTGCTGAACACTCCTGCGTTAGCGTCTAGGATGTCACTAATATTTGAATGCGCCTTAGTAAGTTATGCGGACACTACAATCACTATGCCGAACATTATTCCTTAGACTTCGGAGAAAGACCCGTCTAGGCTTTACGATTCCGACATTGGAATATCAAGCGAAGACATTTCAATCGATCCACCCCCATACTTCCCAGCACCTCATGTGAGACAACTCAGAAGAAAGCTGCGGCAACCATTCGGAGTGGACTGGCGATAACTCATCTAAATAACGCAAGATCATTTCATATCCTTTCGGGGATATTGATCGGTTATATTACTAGTATGACACTAGGAGAGGCTTGAACAATCCGAGCACTCGCCGACGGACTGCAAAATAGTCGAAGCAGGGTATCAAGATAGAATCGAACGATAATTAAATCGAAAGAATTGGCGATCTCTTGGAGGAAGATACCACCAATGTTGTGGAGAATGTTATGACGGCAAGAAGGACGACTAGGAGAGTTGACTTGTGCTGGCAAGTTGTGGTGATACTGTTGGCAAAGTTGATCTTTTCAAATGTAACTCTCATGAATTTGACAGAATTTCAAAAATGCACTTTTTGGTTGTTTCATTTAAACCTCAGTATGGGCAAGTAAGATATTTTAAGGATGAATTAGTATCAAATTTCTACCCTTCAGATATGTATTAAACTTTTACGAAATTCATTTTTATTAAATCACAAAGATGTTCTTAGCGATCTTATTTTAAAGAAATTATCATAAATAAAATACAAATATTTTCGAACATTCGTTAGAGACAACTTTTAATCAAATATGCATTTTGCAAAGGAATTAGAACCGTATTTTCCAGAAGAAACACACGTAGCTAGAAAGTGAACCGTGAGAATTAATCGATCAACATTGCTCAACGGATAGCCCAACAAGTCCAGGAAGCCGTACCTACCATAGTCACTAAAGTCATTACCGACCTTGTCGCAAGTAGAAGAAGTAAGGAAGTAATAGTATCCATCGAATGGAAGGATGGTAATACAAGAAAATTTGAGCACCAGTCGGAGGAAACGACTCGTGTTAATTCAACCAAAGCTTGGAAAGTAGCCGAATATTTTGGAGTGAAGACCCATGAGTCAGGACAGTATATGGACTCTCATCCAAAATGTACTAGCTACGACTGCAATCACCCAGGAGCCTGTATTTTGGGTACCAAGGACAATCTAGTCGGTTACACTACTCGTTACTATAGAAAGGAAAGGAAGGTCAGAAGGACCGGAAAGGGTGCTAAGAGTACGGAACCCTAAACCACTCTAACGATAGGTATTCCACGCTGAATAAAGGCTTGAGCAACACCAAGAGGAGGAACAGAGCAACGCAAGCCAAACAAAGAGATTAAGGATACAAGGCTCCAGGAAGGGCATTCGCAATTGGAACTAAAGAGGTCCACCAAGATCTAGCATAATGATAGGCATAAAAATGCGGAGTCATTTAAGGAAGGAGAGCGTTGCATATTTAGCACCCATTGTAGATAAGGAAGTAAAAGAGAAACGAATTTAGGACTTTCCAGTTGTAAAAGATTATCCAGAAGTGTTCCTAGAGGAGTTACCTGTATTACCCCCGCATAGGCAAGTGGAGTTCTATATCGATCTACTCCCAGGAGCGGCCCCTGTAACAAAGTCACCGTCTAGTCTGGCGCCATCAAAAGTGCAGGAATTGTCGAATCATCTTCAAGAACTGTTAGATAAAGGACTCATCCGACCCAGCTCTTCACCCTGGGGAGCCCCGGTCTTGTTCGTCAAAAAGAAGATCGGATCCTTTCGAATGTGTATCGACTATAGGGAGCTGAACAAGATCACTATCAAGAATCGTTGCCTTCTTCCACGCATGGATGATCTGTTTGACCAATTGCAGGGAGCTACTTACTTTTCCAAGATTGACCTTCGATCCAGATACCATCAGATGAGAGTGTGAGAGGAAGATATCGCCAAGACAGCATTCCGGACTCGATATGGGCATTACGAGTTTCTGGTCATGCCTTTCGGTTTAACAAACGCGCCAGCCGTTATCGTGGATCTGATGAACAGGGTATGTCGGCCATATCTAGATAAGTTCGTAATAATGTTCATAGATGACATCCTGATTTACTCACGAAGCAAGGAGGAGCATGAGCAATAATTGAGATTGATACAGTAGATGCTCAAAAGCGAGGAGCTTTACGCAAAATTCTCTAAGTGTAAATTTTGGGTTCGTGAAGTGCACTTTTTAGGTCATGTAGTGAACAAGGAAGGAATCCATGTCAATCCAGCAAGTATTGAGGCCATAAAGAAATGGGAAGCTCCGAAGACGCCAACAGAATTTCGACAATTTCTTGGTTTGGCAGGCTTTTATCGGCGATTCATTGCAAATTTCTCCAAGATTGCGCAGCCGTTGACAACCTTAACGCAAAAAGACAAGAAGTTTATTTGGGGAGAGAAACAAGAAGAAGCGTTTCAATTGTTTAAGCATAAGTTGTGCAATGCACCAATCTTGGCATTACCCGAAGGAACGGATAACTTCGTGGGGTACTGCGATGCTTCGCATTAAGGCTTAGGATGCATGTTAATGCAAAATGAGAAGGTCATTGCTTATGCGTCGAGGCAGTTAAAGGTTCACGAAAAGAATTACACCACTCACGATCTAGAGCTCGGAGCTGTGGTGTTTGCACTCAAAATCTAGAGACATTACCTTTATGGTGCAAAGTGCACGATCTTCACAGATCATAAGAGCCTCCCGCACATTCTCGATCAGAAAATGTTGAATATGAGGCAGAGAAGATGGGTTGAGTTACTCAATGACTACGATTGTGAGATTAATTACCATCCAGGAAAGGCAAACATGATAGTAGACGCTCTTAGCAAAAAAAAAGGGTTAAGCCGTCAAGAGCCCGAGCTACGGGAGTGCTGGAGCAATCGAGTCTTAGGAGTCAAATACTCGAGGCTCAAGAAGAAACTCTAAAAACAGAAAATCTGAAGATTGAGACCCTACATCAACTGGAAAAAGAATTTGTGGTGAGATCAGGCGGAGTGCGTTATCTTAAGGACATGGTATAAATACCAAAGGTCAACCAGTTGAGAAAAACGATCATGAATGTAGCTCACCGATCAAAGTACTCGATACACCTAGGATCTGACAAGATGTATAAGGATTGAAAGAGCACTACTGGTGGCCTGGGATGAAAAAAAAAAGATATAGCCCTGTATGTTAGTAAATGCTTGACCTGTGCCCCGATCAAGGCAGAACACCAGAAGCCATCCGGACTCCTGCAACAGCCGGAAATTCCAGAATGAAAGTAGGAGCAGATAACAGTGGATTTTGTGATCAAATTGCCCAAAACCAAGAAGGGTCATGACTCAATATGAGTAATTAAGGATCGCCTTATGAAGTCGGCGCTCTTTTTTTTACCAATTCGAGAAGACTCCAGTATAGACAGACTTGCGCAACCCTACATGAACAAAAATCATTATGCGCCATGGATTACCCGTTTCAATTATTTCTGCCAAGAGATAGACGCTTTATTTCGCGCTTCTGGCAATCATTAAACAAAGCGATGGGCACAAGGTTAGATCTAAGCACCTTATATATCATCCTCAAACGGATGGACAGACAGAGGGAACCATACAAACGCTGGAGGACATGTTGTGTGCCTGCGTGATGGAATTCGGAGGAAGTTGGGACAATCATCTACCATTGACTGAATTCTCCTACAATAACAGTTACCATACCAACATTCAGTGCGCTCCATACGAAGCTCTTTATGGACGTAAATGCAGATCACCACTTAGTTTGTTAGAGGTTGGAGAACGACAACTAACTAGTCCTGATATCGCTCAAGAAACGATGGAAAAAATTTAAAACAAAGCAGCAAAGGCTGAAAAGCAGCCAGGGATCGTTATAAGAGTTATGCTGATAATCGCAGGAAGCCTTTGGAATTTCAAGTTGGTGACAAGGTACTTTTGAAAGTATTACCATGGAAAGGATTACTAGGGTTTGGAAAGAAAGGAAAACCGAGTCCTAGATTCATTAGACCATTTGAGATACAAGAGCAAGTCGGACTAGTTGCATACAAAATGGATTTACCTTTGGAACTCAGTGCCTTCCATGATACCTTCCATGTTTCGAATCTGAAGAAAAGTTTGTCCATGGAAACAGTGGTTCTACCATTAAAGGAAGTTCAAATCAATGAGCAGCTACGCATTACAGAGGAACCAATTGAAATTCTTGACCAAGAAGTCAAGCAGTTAAGGCGTAGTAAGATACCAATTGTCAAGGTCCGTTGAAACTCAAAGTATGGACCGGAGTTTATCTGAGAACGAGAAGCTCTTATGAAGAGCAAGTACCCTCACCTTTTCACAAAAGACCCCTGTGGTAGCAGCAAGAATTAAATTTCGGGACGAAATTTCTTTCAACCGGGGGTAAATGTGACAACTGACAGTTTTGACCTTCAGGTAGCTACTCGTTAAATCACTCAGTAGCGTTTCCGTAGGTTCAAAATTTAGTCATTTAAGTTATTAGAAGAAACTAGGTTAGTTTGCGTGAAAAATTTAGGCAAAAACCTAAATATCCCGAAAACTTCCCGAAAAAGCCCGTACCGGCCCAAAGTCACCTGAAAATCCTATAATGCCAAATTTAAAGTCGATTTATATAAAATATGTTACTTTATTAAAAATGAAAGTAAACTGTTTCAAATAATCCAAATTCATCCTTGAAAAAGTCGGTTTTGCCGAAAAAATATCGCGAACCGACACTGCGTTCGATTTTAACTGTATTGAGCTCCATTTAAAAAAAAAGAATAAAGAGGTGGGTGGGCCCCACCATGGCTGGCCACCACCCCTCTCCCCCTATCACCTCTCTCTCTTTCCCATACATAATAATTTTGTTCATTTCCCAAATCATTTCATCATTCATTTTTTCAAAATTCTTTCTCTCTCTAATCTCTCTTTCTCTCTTCATTTCTCTCTCAACAAAATCAGCCAACATCCTCTTCAAAATCTGAGTTTTTAAGAAGTTCAAGCAAGGATTTAAAAGCTGTTGTAGTTGTTTCTTCAAGGTAAGGTTAGAAAGTATATGTAAAGCTTCGATTTTAGCCCATTTTGGAGCTTTTTCTTACTCTTTTAGAGGTTTTAACCCTCTTTGATGGTTGATTATCATTCTTGATGTTTGGGGATGAGATTTAACCATAAAAATGTGCAAGAACATTTGAAAATGGTGAAAATCTATGACTCCTCCTTATGAACACAAGATTTGAAGTTAAAAATCATGTGTTTTGATGTTTTTACTACTCTTTTTGGGGCTGAACATATTTAATAGTTCATGCATATGTTTTGATGATATCAAAGTGTATTTCTTCTACTCATCTAATATAAGTTAAGGGTTTTTAGTATATTTTCCAAGAAACCCCAAAATTTTGGTGATTTTATGTGTTTTTTTGGTGAGTAAAAGTGAATTTAGAATCTGGATCATGCTGACAGATTTATTGCATGTTGTTTATACGACCCAAAAAGGGTGTTTTTGTATTCATTCTCTTCTGGAAATTTTATGGTACAATGTTTTATGTGTTAGGGTTCAAACCCCACTGAAATCAATCAAAAATTCCATGTTTTGAGCCCTAAACCATGTGGAAACTTTTTTTGTGTTCATCAGATTCTGACCAGAAATTTATATCAACTTCATGCATGCATATCTTCTTGATAATTTAACTAAAATGCATGATTTTTGGATCTAAGTTCAAGTTTAATGAGTTAGCTTTCTAAAGAATCTGGAAATTCATGATTTGGTGGAGTTTTGAATGTGCAACCAATGAAATGAAATTCGGAGTGTAATCTTTCCACTGATGACAGATTCACATGCTTGAGTTCATGAGGTCATATCTCATTCAAAAATCATCCAAATCGTGTGAATCAAGTTTCATTTGTTAGATATTTGAATTTACTTTAAAATCCCTTTTGA
Source organism: Centaurea solstitialis (assembly GCA_030169165.1). Classification (NCBI taxonomy): domain Eukaryota; kingdom Viridiplantae; phylum Streptophyta; class Magnoliopsida; order Asterales; family Asteraceae; genus Centaurea; species Centaurea solstitialis. Next base: position 34,123,485 of record CM058045.1, read on the forward strand.
AATTCAAATTTTGGTATAATAATGAGATCTCTATGACACAAACTCTACAGACATGTCTTTTCAGCATTGATACTTGCACACTGAATTTACAATAATTTTTAAAATATGTTAATCATTTCCAAAAATCATGAAATTTGGTGGGAATGTTGTTAATACCCTCAATATCAGTAGGTAAAATTTTGGTAACTTGTCTCTTTTTGGAACTAAGATTAAAGATAACATTTTTACAACACAATGAACCTGCCAGAATCTGAATTCTTTCAAAAGATGGGTTTGTGAACTTCAAGACTTCTCATGTGTTTGAATATTAATATAAAGTAACAAAAACCTATTTTGTACTAAGTTGCACTTAATAAAATTAAGTAAAGGCATTATAATAGGATATCGGTATTGACTTGCTAGATATGGACCGTTGAATTTAGACTTACGTCAAATACGTATGTTATAGGGCATAAGTAGACTTGGAGTCGGGATTATTCACGCACTAACGGTTGTTTAGAAACGCAAAGCTACTCAAGGTGAGTATTCACAGCCCCCGTTTTTACCGTTTTTACGAGTTTTGGGGTGAAAAGCATGTTTATAAATGAATGTGAAAAATTGTGAAATTATTGCGAAATGAAATGAAATGAAATGTATTGTGAGCTAAATTTGAAATGTTATGCGGCATGATATATTGAGTAAAAGTCCCATGTTGAATACACTACTATTAACTCGTTTCGAGCCAATGGTTATTGTGGATAGCGCTATTTGGTAGAGTGGACCCACCCTTTGTTTACTGACGAGTATAGGGTGCACGTAATCATATGTGGTACTACACATGTGGGATTTAGTCCCACCGCTGAGGTAGTGCAGCGTCTACACATGTGGGGTTTTAGTCCCACCGCCGAGGTAGTTCGCGAAAACGCTCTACACATGTGGTTCGCTACCACCTCTGAGGTAGATCGTTAGGGCAAATTGGTTTTAGGTTTAGTAGTGGCTCAAAGAATAAATATCATGTGATTAACTTGACCCGGGGAATTTACTCACAGGTTGGTAGTGAATGAACGGGTTCACTATAACTGTTTACGAAAATTTAGTGAATGAACGGGTTCACTATAACTGTTTATAAAAATTGAGTGAATGAACGGATTCACTATAACTGGCTTATGGAAAACTCAGTGAACGAAAGGGTTCACTAAAAATTTGTTGCATTTAAACTGTTTTGTGCATATGAAAACCTGTGAACTCACCAACTCTTGTAGTTGACGCTTGTTTTAACATGCTTTTCAGGAAATCCGAAGGTGAATGATAAAGTTAAATTTTGGGCAATTGTAATCACCAATCAAGACAATGTTTCTTTTTGTTAAGTCTGTAAACCTAAATTTATGGTTGGATTGTAATACACTGTAAACTTTATAAATTTTTGGTATGAATGATTGGTGCTATTTATCTCCTATCGCTATGAAATCTAGACTGTCACACCTTGCGGTTCCGCTTTAGCGGGGTGTTACAAAGCTAGTCCCATATCCACACACGTATCACACGCAATTCGTACACAAAGCCACATATAAGGGGTTAATGTACTCACCTTGATTCGCTTCACACTTATAAAGTCAACACACCACACGGTTGTATATCAATCACCTATATATCACATCATAGCATAGCACACATAAATAACATTCACAATGACACCTTAAGACTCATAACCGAAACACTTATGGCTCATAACCTAAACACTTAGTCGAGAACTAAACTAGACTCTCTCAAAGGGTAGGTAATTCAATTATGAGCCCAACGGTCTTTACGGAATCAAAATCGAAGCTAAAACGCAAAAGTTATGGTCAAAACAATTTTCAGCACAAAACAAGGTGTTAGCGATCGCTAGGTTCAACCTAGCGATCGCTAACTATCAATTTCCTGACTTCTGTCCGAGCTCACTATCACCCTAGACATCATGAGATGATTTCAAAAGAGGCTAGCGATCGCTATCTCTTCCACCTAGCGATCGCTAGGTGCTGAAATCAGCTTTCGAAACCAAAAACGTAAAATCTTCTTTTTGGCATAACTTTTACATCCCAAGTCCGATTTGACTGATTCAAAAAGCCATGGTTTCGTTTTTCCAGACTCTACAAGACTATCACAACCAATCCAAAACATCTATAACATTCTGTCAACGAATTACAGCCAATTGTTGATCCAAGGATCAACAATTTCATCAATCAAACGCATAAACCCTTACTTTGAATAACACCCACGAATTGACATACACATAAGCCATAAACGAGTGATTACCTTGCAATATTAACACCGAGAATCAACCACCAACACTTTGCTTGACCGAATTTGTGGTTCCTCCCTTGGAATCTCCCAAAATCGCCCTAAACCCTTCCCCTTTCTCTCAAAATCGGTTTCTAAGCAAATAGGAGAAGGAATGGGGTTTCAAGCCCCTTTTATACATGACACCACTTACCGTCTACTTTGAGAAATAACAAACTAGCCCTAGAGCCTGAAAGTTACACAAAAGACCCAAAAGTTAACTAAAGTTAACCATAACCAGTTAAATCACTAACTTGGAAAATGGGTCGTTACAACTCTCACCCACTTATCAAGATTTCGTCCCCGAAATTGATTACGCTAAAACAGCTCTAGCAACTCTCACCTTAGCTTTCGACTCCCATGTCCACTTTGACCCCTTGCGATGTTCCCATTGGACTTTCACTAGTCCAATCTCTTTATTCCGCAGGCTCTTAGTCTTCCTTTCCAACACGACAATCGGCCTCTCAACATAGTTCATCCACTTGAATATCGCCTATCGAAATGTGAGCCGATTCATCAGCTAAACATTCTCTCAACTGAGACACGTGAAGGTGTCATGTACTTGACTGAGTTCTGAAGGTAACTCAATTCTCTACGTCACCTTGCCTACACACGTTATCACCTTGAAAGGCCCGATATAACTAGGGCGTGCTTGCCCATCTTCCTAAATCGGAATACTCATTTCCACGGTGATACTTTCAGCATCACATCATCACCCACGTTGAATTCTAAATCTGGCCTTCGGTTGTCGGCGTAGCTTTTCTGACGACTCTAGGTGGTCCGTAACCACTCTCGAATCATCTCTATGTTCTCCGTCCTCTTTTGTACTATTTAGTGCTTCCCAACTCCTGCAGGCCCACTTTTCCCCAACAATTAGGAGTTTAACATCTCGCCTGTACAATATCTCATACGGAGGCATGCCGATACTGGCATGGAAACTATTGTTATACGAAAACTCGGCCAACGGTAGATAGGTATCCCAACTACCGCCCAAAATCCAACATGCAAACCCTCAACATGTCGTCAAGAGTTTGAATCGTCCTCTCGCTTTAACCATCTATCTGAGGATGGAACGCGGTACTGAACTGCAGTCTAGTACCCACATCCTCGTGAACTCTTCACGAAACCACGATGTAGACCACACGACTCGATCAAAAATCAACATTACTGGCACACCGTGCCTTCCCACCTCTTCTTTAATACAACGAGCCACATCCAGTTTCATTCCCGGCCACCCATAATCAGTCTTTAAGTCTTGCTACAATTTTGGTAGTCCTCGGGTGTATAGAAAACTTGGACTCATGGGCTTCGTTCACAAGTATATATATTGCCTCACACGACACTAGCACCCAAATACAACCTGAATGAGTCAAAAGTCTTCGACTGTCAGACATCGACTGGGCCAGTTGGCCCTTGATCCTTTCTTTCTGATTCTCTTCCTTTACAACATCAACTTGAAAGCTCTTAAACAACTCCAATAGCGAGGTCGTCACCATAAATCTCATCAACGGTACTCGCATCACCACACTGTGACTCTTCCAACTTAACGCATCCGTCACCATGTTGGGCTTCCGCCGGATGGTATAGGATCTCACAGCGATAAACTTTTACCACATCTAATCACCGATTCTGCTCTATTCAATTTCTGCTGGTCGAAAATATATCGCAGACTCTTATGGTCAGTGTAGATGGTACACTTAAAACCATACAGATAGCGCCTTCACTACTTCGACGCGGACACAACTTCCGCCAATCTCCAAATCGCGGGTCGGATAATTTACCTCATGAGTCCTTAACTAACGGGATGTATAAGCCATCACCTTCCCATGTTACATAAACACGCAGTCTAGCCCGTGACACAAAGCATCATAGTAGACTATCATGTCCTCGATCCCGTTCCAGTAACGTCAATACCGACGCCTTACACAATCTTCTCCGCAATACCTCAAAAACTTTGTGCTGCTCGCCACCCCAAACAAACTTCCCATTCTTTCTCGGGAGCCTCGTCAAAAGCACTGCTAACTTGAGAAGTCTTGGATTAACCAGCTATAATATCCAGCCAGCCCCAAGAAAACTCCTAATCTCGGTGGGAGTCTTCAGAACTTCCCACTTTGTCAATGCCTTAACCTTCACCGGGTCCACCCTGATGTCCTCCTAGTTAACAAGATGCCCTAAGAATTTGACCTCTTGCAACCAGTAGTCACACTTGGAGAATTTGGCGTACAACCACTCCTCCCGCAAGGTTGCCAACACCTCAGTCAAATGCCTCGCATGCTCCTCCTTTGACTTGGAATAAAGCAGCATATGGTCTACAGACACGATTACTGATCTATCCAACATGGTCCTACAGACTCGATTCATAAGGTCTACAACTACCGCAGGCGCATTTGCCAACCCGAATGGCATCACTACAAACTCAAAGCATTTGTACCTTGCTCTAAACGCAGTCTTGTGCACGTTCTCCTCTCCCGCCTTCACCTGATGGTACCCTGAACGAAGATCTACCTCCGAGAACCAAGCGGCTCCCTGAAGTTGATCGAAGAGATAGTCGATCCTCGGTAGCGGGTATCGATTTTTTCAAAGTAAGCTTGTTGAGCAAACGGTAATCGATGCACATCCGCATCGAGCCGTCCTTCTTTTCACAAAACGGATAGGGGCTCCCCCAGGGTGAACTATTTGGACGGATAAACCCCTTTCCCCTACCACTCCTCCAATTCGCTTGACAGCTCTTGTGTCTCTGGAGGTGCCAATTGATAAGGAGCTTTGCCCACTGGCGTAGCTCCCGAAATCAAATTCATCCCGAGCTCCACTTGATGTCCAGAGAAACACCCTGCAAGTCTTCCAGAGAGTCATCCGAAAAATTATCTCATCACAGAACATCGGCCGCCGTCCTCTTCTTTTTCTCCACCCGACTATCACTCACAAACGCCAAGACGCTAACTCCTCAACGGTGCTCGTATCTTCTTGCTTTCGCCGTCGAACACAGCTTCGGTAGTCTCTTGGTTCCGCTCTTCGATAGGTAGAACTCCCCCACTTGGAGTTCAGATCTTCCCCCGTTGACTTTCACAGTCAAAACGAGCTCCATAACAACCGAACCAGTTCATACTGACCACCACATTAATTTTCTCCATTAGAATAGGGATGAGGTCGGTACAAAACTTCATCCCTTCCAATCTTATACATTTCCTTCTTACACGTCACTAACCAACGGTACTCCTAGTCCGCAATTTCTACTTCTAACGGACTTTCCACCCCACCCTCACAATAACTCCCAAAGCTCGGCTTCAGAATCCCCACAACAATACGTCTTCAACTGCTCATTCGCAACATAATTGAACAAACGAGCGACCATTCCCACAGACAAGTCGATGATGTTATTCACCCGCTCTGTCGTCTATGCCAACGATAAGAACTCACTCGTGAGTCACCTCGCCTTAATCTGCGACACTAACTGCTACCAAAACATCTCCTTGAATTGCTTCAATGTCATGGCATTGACTTGCTTCTCCATTCGCGATCGGACTCTAAGGTCCCACCAAACGTTTGCTGTCATCCCTAACAGGTTCGACGCGTAATGAATCTTCTTTTCCTCTGAACCGAAGCTGGTGCAGAATGCACCCTCTACCATAACTACCCAACAAGTATTGGTCACAGATCCTTCTACTCCTTGAACTGCAACTGCTGACAAGCCGAGAAGTTTCTGTAACTCACCACTCTCGACTGTCTGCCTTGCGTTCCTCCCAAACCGCTAGGCATGCTGGCCATGACTGTCTCCACTCGACTGTGGATCTCCATTACCAACTCTTGCTTCATTCGGGTGACAACACCCGAAAGATCGTCATGCAAAACCTTACTGACCCATAATACTGTCTATATAGGCCAATACTATCCTGTAGTGAGCCTATACAGCCCTCTAGTACTTATCGGCATCTCAAGATTTCTTATGATTCTATCGAAATCAAATTCGTATCGGTGTTTATAGACAACCAGATGTGAGAATCGTGTTTCGAATCCCACAACAACAACCAACCAGGACACGCCATAGGGTTCTCCACGAGATTCTCACCCACCGAATACAAGCTTGGTCTTAATTTCACCATTAGGCATCTTGATTTACGGATTCACCAACTAAATCTAGAATTGTAAACATGCAACCTAATTATACGGTCATAACAATTTCCAACATAACGAGGACACGCTTTTGTCCATAACCGATACTAATCCAAATAACATCACGCTTTTAAAATGACCACTTCCGTCCCCGTCCCATCCATAAATGTCCGGGTCAATGACCCTCACTACACTTTACCCTTCCTAACCATGCTTTTCGAGGACATACATGTACGTCCTAACACTTAATTTCCAACATTCCCTTACACAAGCCTTCACGCAAACAACCCAACTAAGGTTTATACAACCTATCTTAGCATGCTACTAACCCATCCCAACCTAGTCGGTTCATAGATACCTTCTATAACTTCGCCAAGTCCCAACATGTAGAATATAATTGTGATGATATGGGCCCTTATATCATCATAATTAGATCCTACATATCTAGGCTTTACGTTATAACCAAAGGTTCTAATCCCCAATTTCGGTTTCACACATTAGCAAATCACATATACAAGACAACTCTCTAACTTTCATAATATAAGAGTTACACCACACCACCCAAGTCACTAGAGTACTCAAGCATATACATCACATTATATAATTAACATGATAACTAAAACATCTAGCATATACACATCATTATGCTAGTACTTCCATCATACACATAGTCTCATAACATGCTGACACCATTATCATAAAACATGTTAACCACAATCAATAGATACTAACAACTTATGTGATATAAACAATTGTGCTCACCCCGTCTTGATGCTCCGATCCTTGGCTCAGTTCATACCCCCTTTTTAACTAAAACCAAAGTTTTTAAAAGGTTACTTGTTTTGAAAACACAAGCTCTTAGGTTTAAGTTCAAGCACTCACCACGCGTGAATGCCCGAATCCCTTAAACCAAGGCTCTGATACCAATTGTAACAACTCAAATCCAATTTTCTAGATTTAACGGAAAAATGTTAACGAAAATGATTAAAAGTAACCTTTGCAGCGGAAATGATAAAAATTTAACTTTAAACTGAAGGGATTATGTGCAAGACAGTAATTATGATTACCATGTCCAATGTTATAAGACACTACTGGGTCACACTGCTACACACCCAACCCGAGACCTATTGGATTTATTGTGTGGAAATAATTAATTAAGTTTAATTATTTAAAAGAGAGAAAAAAGAATAAAGAATAAATTGTTTATTTATTATTTATCAGTTAAAGATAATTACTTAATTAATAAGTTTAATTAATTAAAGGTAATTATTGAGAGTTATTTTTGGATTGGGATTTCTTATACTGCCATATTTATCTTTATAAATATAGGGTTAAGGTAGTAAGATAATCATCTGATTTCATGGTTACTTTCTCACCAAGAAATTCCAAACCTCTCCCTCTCTCTCCTTGGCCGCCGGCAGTATACACACACATACACTCGCCGGAATTTTCCGATCATCCAAAGGCGATCTAGCAGCCAGTCTCACGGTGGTGCAGTAGCGGTGTATCCCTCACTACCATCCAGAGGATTTTGTATCGTTAAAGGTAAACATGAAAACCCCCTTGATAATTGTGTTTGATTAAATTACGGATGGATCACTGTTCGGGTTAGTTTTATCCGCTGCATTATTTGTTTATCCGAACAAAACCCCAACAGTGGTATCAGAGCCACTTCCGTATATTTTTTCAGATCTGCTATTGTTAAGTTTGTTTTGATAAAAAGAATTGGTTTTTGGGTTTTATAAATATCTGAATTTTATGTTTTTTTTTAGAGTTTTGATTTTTATTGAATTCCCGAAATTCGTGGCAATCGGTGGCGGAACGGCGGTGATAACCGGCCGAACCACCGGGCCGATCGCCGGACGAGTCCCGGCCAAATCGAACCACCGAACCACCGAACCACCGAAGGGTGGTGGTCGTCGTTTCGTGTCAAACCGCAAACCACCGCACCACCGAAGCCATGATCGGCAACGGTGGTGATGATCGTTCGATCACAGCCGTGACACCACCGGTCCACCAAAGCCAAGAGCGGCGATGGTTGTGGTGGTCCACCAAAGCCGCGAGCCGCACCACCATGGCTGCCCTAGCCGATCGACGGTGGCAGCGGTTTATTGTTGCAATCGCCAAACCGCGGCGATGGCGGTGGCGTTGTGGCGCTGCCGTTGTCGTCGTGGCGCTGCCGTTGTCGTCGTGGTTCACCGGTGGCGGCGGCGATTCTTTGGCGTCGTTGTCGTCGCCGGTTAAGCGACGGTGATGCGGCGGTGGTGTTCCAGCGGGAAAGGCGGCGGCGGTGGCGTTTTGGCATCGTCGTCGTACGCTGGTTTTTGACAATCGTCAGTCGGCCATGCCACGGCAGTGGCGGCCGATTGCTGCTACTGTTGTGGTGGTGGCAGTTGTTGCCGGTGGTGGTAGTTGACGGTAGTGGTAGTTTGCATCGATCGCCGGCCACGGCGGTGCTGGTGGCCGATTGCCACACCAACCGATGGCCACCGGTGGGGATGGCGGTGTTTTTGCGCTGTTGTTGCCGTCGAGTTAAAGGCGACGAAGGTGGCGGCGATGGGTGGTGGCGTTTGCGTTGCCTCTGTCGCCGGCCAATCGACAAACCGCCAACGGCGGTGTTTTTGTTTTTCTGATCGCCGTTGTCGTCGTGGTTCACCGGTGGCGGCGGCGATTCTTTGGCGTCGTTGTCGTCGCCGGTTAAGCGACGGTGATGCGGCGGTGGTGTTCCAGCGGGAAAGGCGGCGGCGGTGGCGTTTTGGCGTCGTCGTCGTACGCTGGTTTTTGACAATCGTCAGTCGGCCATGCCACGGCAGTGGCGGCCGATTGCTGCTGCTGTTGTGGTGGTGGCGGTTGTTGACGGTGGTGGTAGTTGACGGTAGTGGTAGTTTGCATCGATCGCCGGCCATGGCGGTGCTGGTGGCCGATTGCCACACCAACCGATGGCCACCGGTGGTGATGGCGGTGTTTTTGCGCTGCTGTTGGCGTCGGGTTAAAGACGACGAAGGTGGCGGCGATGGATGGTGGCGTTTGCGTTGCCTCCGTTGCAGGCCAATCCACAAACCGCCAACCACGGTGTTTTTTGTTTTTCCGATCGCCGGGGTGATGGTGGCGATTCGCGATCACAGCCGTGGCGGAAGCCGCGGTGGTGGTTGTTTTGTTTTTGATCGCCGGCGAGGCGATGGTGGTGGTGTCCTCGCCGTCGCCGTCGTCCGTGGTAACCGGAGCCGCTAGTAAACCCGGTGGTTGATAGTGGCCGTTTGCTACTATCAAATCAACGGTTTAATGGGGATTGAGTCAATCGTTATCAGTTAGGATAATTGACAAATTCGAATCGAAATAGGTTTCGAATTGGATAGGTTTTAATTAATTAATTATTATCAATTTTATTTTCTTGGAAAATTATTAAAACCTTGTTTTTAATCCAGTTTGGATTATTACGAAAAACCTGTTTTATCAAAACAGTTTTAGTTAGTTTAATCTGTTAAGCTTGTTGTTGTTGTCATAGCCGAGCCCATTGACCTATGGTTGTGTTTTACTGCTTTATTACGTTATTGCTTTATTATTTTGTTTCTGGTAAGGGAGGCCTGCGAGCCATTTACAACCCTGTTTGTACTTTAATTTTAAATAGTTTAGATGGGAGGCCTCCGTGCCATTTACAACCCAATTTTGTAATAGTTAAATTAGATTAGTTCAAAAGGAGTAAAGCTAGAAGACGGAGTTTCACGGAGACACGACCAAAGATGTTGGAGCCAGTGGGAGCACCAAGATTTCATGCCTTGTGGTTGATTAGTCACATAGGATTTGGACCGTTAGTTTTTCGTGTTGGCTCACGAAACTAACAATAGATCTGGGCAAAGCTATGACACTGTCTTGTTTTATCTGCGTGGTTGTTATAATCCTTTATTTTAGATAAAACAATTTTTATGAAATCAGATAAAAGAGTTCGATTACAGTTTGTTTTTCGAACCAGTCTTTTTAAAATTAAAACTGGATAAAATCCCTAGGAAAATTTTAGATCAGTTAGTGTGATCCATTTATGGACACCTTTGGCGTAAGGTACGTTGGGGCTCGAAGAGATCAAACCTTGGGCACCCATGTTCAAACCCCAAGCCGAAGGGGCTGAAAAGACTCTGCGATAATCGGGTGGTACTGACCAGAGTACATCCAGTTCAAAATGGTGCGATCTATTTTGGTTTTTGTTACAATTCACCGGGTGGTACCGGGCCAAAACACACTAGAGGGACTAAATATGCACGGATTTAAGTATCCGATGTCCCGAAGATCTAGAAGTCGTGTCTTCGATTAAAGATGCGATTGGTATAAGTTGTTACCTACCAGAAATAGCATGGATTGACTTGTGTGATCAAACTGCTTTTCATTTCATGTGAAATATGGATTCTAGTCTAATAATTTTATTGTTCTAAGGTAATAATTTATTAGAAATATAATCAGATAACTAAAATTGGAATTTTAGTTTTCTGTAGATGTCTGCTATTACCTTTTATTCACCTGAGGAATCTCTCCGCCTGATAATGGGGAAATGGAAGCTTACAGGCCAAAATTTTCCAGTCTGGAAAATGCACCTTGACAACGTCTTGGATGCACAGGGTAAGCGGTACGTGATAGAGAAACCCATTTCACGACCCAAAAGCAATTCTCCTAAAAAGGATTTTGCTGAATACTTTAAGTTCATGGCTAACGAATCTGATGTGATGTCGATTCTGTCTATCTCTACCTCACCTAGTTCACGGCTGATTTAAGAGTTAAGTACTGCCATGAGGTCGTGAAGAATATAGAAAACCAGGTAGGTTTCTATAAGAAAAGTGGGAAGTACCTAATCATGAAAGAGATCTATTCTCTAAAACTGGAAAAGGGTCAATCTGTTAAAGATCATCTTCTGGAAATGAGGAAACTCTTTAATAGTTGTCACGCATGGGATATAAGATGGTTCAGGAGGACCTAGTACATCTCATGTGGTTCTGTCTCACGGACGAGATACGTACCACAGTTAGTGGATATATTGGAGAACCAAAGAGAGACGTGGCAAAGCTTCATGAGGATATTTTGGCCCGCTTGGAGCCAAAACCCGCAACAGCTGCTGAACTCATAGACACAGATTGGATTGACGAGCTGGGAGATCTGAGTTGCCCAGAATGCGGTAGCAAGGATATTTGTGCTCACTCGATGGAGATCGACCAGCTAGACATCGGTTTACCCGATGCACCAGGTATCTTTATGATAGACTGTTTGATCACTTCTTATGAATCATGGGTACTTGATACAGGCAGTGGTAACCACATTTGTAATCATTTACAGGGATTCAAAAGAAGGGCGACACTGAAGAAGGACCGTTCGAACCTAAGAGTCGGTGAAGGCATGATGCTTGTAGCTAAAGCTGTAGGGTCTTACAGTCTTAGTTTACCCTCGGGTCTAGTATTGGAACTTGAAAACTGTTATTATGTTCCTAAGATGATAAAAAATGTTATGTCTTTCGATTTACTTGTAGACCAAGGTTTTTGTTATAAATATGATTATAAACTTATTTCTTGCTTTAAAAATGATGTCTTTTATTTCAAAGCAACACCATCCAATGGTCTATATATGTTAAATCTACAAGAGAATAAAGAAGTCTATCATATAAGTAAATGATCCAAAGAGATTGAGGATCAGACTTAACTCTGGCACTGTCGTCTCGGTCATATAAACAAGAAACGCATAGAAAAACTTCGGAAAGGAGGATTTCTTGGGTCTTTCGATTTTAGACCCTTTGATAATTGTGAATCTTGTTTATCTGGCAAGATGACAAAGCAGCCCTTCAATAAAGATAATGAAAGGGCAAATGAATTGTTAGAAATAATACACACAGATGTGTGTGGTCCTTTCAATCATGTGGCTAGGGGAGGATACCGGTACTTCATCACTTTTACTGACGATTTCAGTAGATATGGTTATGTCTACCTAATAAGACTTAAATCTGAAGCCTTTGAAAGATTTAAGGAGTTTCAGAATGAAGTACAGAATCAACTTGACAGAAAGATCAAGTTTTTGCGGTCAGATCAAGGTGGGGAATATCTGAGTCAGGAATTCGAAAATCATTTGATAGAATGTGGGATTGTTTCACAACTCAGACCTCCGTATACACCTCAGATGAATGGTGTGTCAGAAAGGAGAAATAGTACTCTACTAGATATGGTACGATCATTGATGTGTCGTTCCTCGCTACCAGTGTCATTTTGGGGACATGCGCTCGAAACAGCGGCCCACATACTGAACAGAGTGGCGACTAAATCGGTAGAAAAGACACCATACGAAATATGGACGGGTAAGAGACCTAAATTGTATTTCTAAAGATTTGGGGTTGTGAGGTATACGTCAAGCGACCAACCTCTGAAAAACTCAAACCCAAATCAGATAAGTGCTTTTTCGTAGGTTATCCCAAGACAACTGTGGGATACTACTTCTACAATCCTACCGAGAACAAAGTCTTTGTCGCACGGAATGGAGAGTTTCTGGAGGATAAGTTTCTCAGCACTGAAAATACCAAAAATGATGTAGACCTACAGGAAGTAGAGGAAGATGTCACTTTACCGATAGTTGAGCCAGTTACTCGACAAGAACATGTTGAGACTCAACCGGAAACGGTTGAGGAAGTGCAAACACAGGACCTTTGCAGATCCAACTAGGGTAAGGCAAGAACCAGATAGGTATCTTAGGTTCCTAGTCTTTCAGGATGGTGGAGACTTGAATGAACCAAACTCCTATAGAGAAGCTGTATCAGGCAGTGAGTCTAAACAATGGCAGGAGGCCATGAAGGCGGAGATGCAGTCCATGTACGACAACCAAGTATGGGAGTTGACAGATTTACCCCAACACTGTAGGGCTGTTGGACGTAAATGGGTTTTCAAGAAGAAAACTGGTATGGACGGAAACGTGCACACTTTTAAAGCTAGACTGGTTGCAAAAGGTTTCACGCAAACTCATGGTATCGACTATGATGAAACTTTTTCACCAGTAGCAATGTTAAAGTCTATCAGGATTTTGATGGCCATTTCAGCGTATTTCAATTATGAGATTTGACAAATAGATGTTAAGACGGCCTTCCTGAATGGGAAGTTAACAGAGGACGTCTACATGCAACAACTGAAAGGTTTTGTAGATCCAAAGAATCCTGATAAAATGTGCAAACTGCTAAAATCCATATATGGATTAAAGTAGGCATCCAGGAGCTGGAACTTACACTTTGATGTACGAATCAAGGAATTTGGTTTTACTAAAAGTGAGTTTGAGCCATGTGTTTACACAAAGTTCAGTGGAAGCGTAGTGACCTTCTTGGTCTTATATGTAGATGATATTCTACTCATTGGAAATAATGTACCAACTTTACAGAGTGTAAAAACTTGGTTAAGCAAATGTTTCCAAATGAAATAGCTTGGAGAAGCCGCCTATATACTTGGTATAAAGATCTATAGAAATAGATCTAGACGGCTTATCGGGCTTAGTCAAGGTACATACATTGACAAAATCCTGAAACGGTTCAGGATGGATGAATCCAAGAAAGGATTTATCCCGATGCAGCATGGCATAATGCTAAGCAAAGCACAATGTCCTGTTTCTAGTGAAGATCAGGACAAAATGAAATTGGTTCCATATGCTTCTGCAATTGGATCGATTATGTATGCCATGTTATGTACAAGGCCTGATGTTGCTTACTCGATAAGTGTTACGAGCAGATACCAGCAGAACCCAGGTGAAGCCCATTGGGTGGCTGTCAAGAACATTCTCAAGTACATGAGACGGACTAAAGAAATGTTCTTGGTCTTTGGAGGATCTGAGGATGAGATTAGTGTCACAGGCTATTCTGACGCTAGACTGACAGAGATGATTTTAAATCACAGTCAGGATATGTATTTACCCTAAATGGAGGCTCGATCTCGTGGAAGAGCTCGAAGCAAGACACCATAGCAGATTCCACTACAGAGGCAGAGTATATTGCAGCATCAGATGCAGCAAAGGAAGCAGTCTGGCTCAGGAATATTATCTCGGATCTAAGAGTTGTAGCCAGTATCTCTAGACCCATAGATATCTATTGTGATAACTCTGGAGCAGTAGCACAAGCGAAGGAGCCCAGAGGACATCACAAGTCGAGACATGTACTCAAGAAGTATCACCTCATCCGAGAGATCATTGGAAGAGGAGATGTGAGAATATGCAAAATTCCGACGGACGAGAACGTTGCAGATCCGCTAACAAAGCCGCTAGCTAGAGCAAAGCATGAGGGGCACGCTCGTTCCATAGGAATGCAGTACTTGGATACTAGTAGTTACTTTATGTTATTGATTATTAATGTAATATTTTGAAACATTATAAGAGTTTATTTCACAGTGTGTTTGAAATAAAGAGATATTATTTATGAAATGTTTCAGAAATTACTTTTTGCATATTTAAGGTTATCCATGATTTTTCTCAAGTTTGTAAAAATCTAAATTCCATAGCTACTTATTGAGGTGGGAACCTCAGTAGGGTTATAACGCTATTATGAATGTTTTACATACAGTTGATATAATTAAACGTTCATAAGTACTTATCAGAGTGAATAAGTATTGGAGGTAACCAGTTTCAATTCTACTTCATGGAGCCTATGTCATAAGTATTGACTTGATGATAGGTTGTCCTTAGACCTGAGACATCTGGTCAGTAAGCATGAGGACTACTGTACTCTTAGCATGCTCTAACGCTGCACCGTAACTGGGTGGCCATAAGGGGTATGACTAGATGCAGCGGAAGCCATGGTTGCAGATGCAGGTAGTCAATATGGGATTTACACCTCCTTTATGGGAGAGATATTTCCGGGCCCCATGGCGATTAAGATTGGCGGAAATGCGTGGCCACGCTCGGATAGAATAACATTAGTTATTTGGGAAGTTCCGTAACTGCAGGCAATCGAGATCAATGTCAGGAAATACTTGAGTTTATGATTAAACAATCTCAGCTCCATGTCTAAAACTCATTTTAGAAATATCGTGTGTAAAAGGAATGAACCTGTGTACAATTCAAATATGAATCGTATCTCTGCCTATAAGAGATCTTATAACCTTGTTAACCTAAGTGTCTGGCTAGGGACCTCCTTATGCTAATGGTGACAGTTAAGTTACTTGTCTAGCACAAGTGGGAGTCTGAAGGGATTATGTGCAAGACAGTAATTAGGATTACCATGTCCAATGTTATAAGACACTAGTGGGTCACACTGCTACACACCCAACCCGAGACCTATTGGATTTATTGTGTGGAAATAATTAATTAAGTTTAATTATTTAAAAGAGAGAAAAAAGAATAAATAATAAATTGTTTATTTATTATTTATCAGTTAAAGATAATTAGTTAATTAATAAGTTTAATTAATTAAAGGTAATTATTGAGAGTTATTTTTGGATAGGGATTTCTTATACTGCCATATTTATCTTTATAAATATAGGGTTAAGGCAGTAAGATAATCATCTGATTTCATTGTTACTTTCTCACCAAGAAATTCCAAACCTCTCCCTCTCTCTCCTTGGCCGCCGGCAGTATACACACACATACACTCGCCGGAATTTTCCGATCATCCAAAGGCGATCTAGCAGCCAGTCTCACGATGGTGCAGTAGCGGTGTATCCCTCACTACCATCCAGAGGATTTTGTATCGTTAAAGGTAAACGCGAAAAACCCCCTTGATAATTGTGTTTGATTAAATTACGGATGGATCACTGTTCGGGTTAGTTTTATCCGCTGCGTTATTTGTTTATCCGAACAAAACCCCAACAAAAACATTAATCTCATAATTAAAACCCAACACTTAGTTATAGTAAAATCCACAAAAAAAGAGGTTCATCCATGTCTATTAACCACATTTAAACCAAAACCGTAATCCCAAATTACTTAGAAATAAAACATGGTCTTTTCCGTAAATCGAACTGGGCCATCACCATCAAGACCGGAGCTTCAAGCCAAGCCCTTTCCTTTATCCTTCCCGGAGGAACCTGCAACTAAAAAGGAAATCCACAGACGGGTAAGCTTGAAAGCTTAGTGAGCACAAACCACAATATACATCAACAATATATCACAAACCACATAACACAATGAGAACTAGACATGCAACCACATACGTCCTTACGACACCCACCATCAAGGACCATAGACACTGATATCAGGCTACCACACTATCGATACTCATGGTGGCCACCACCACTACAATGAGCACGGAACACAAGCAAGCTAGTCCCATATCCACATACGTATCACACGCAATTCGTACACAAAGCCACGTATAAGGGGTTAATGTACTCGTCTTGATTCGCTTCACACTTATCAAGTCAACACACCACACGGTTGTATATCAATCACCTATATATCACATCATAGCATAGCACACATAAATAACATTCACAATGACACCTTAAGACTCATAACCGAAACACTTAAGGCTCATAATCTAAACACTTAGTCGAGAACTAAAATAGACTCTCTCAAAGGGTAGGTAATTCAATTACGAACCCAACGGTCTTTACGGAATCTAAATCGGAGCTAAAACGCAAAAGTTATGGCCAAAATAGTTTTCAGCACAAAACAAGGTGCTAGCGATCGCTAGCTATCGATTTCCTGACTTCTGTCCGAGCTCACTATCACCCTAGCGATCATGAGATGATTTCAAAAGAGGCTAGCGATCGCTATCTCTTCCACCTAGCGACTGCTAGGTGCTGAAATCAGCTTTCGAAACCAAAAACGTAAAATCTTCTTTTTGGCATAACTTTCACATCCCAAGTCCGATTTGACTGATTCAAAAAGCCATGGTTTCGTTTTTCCAGACTCTACAACAGTATCACAACCAATCCAAAACATCTATAACATTCTATCAACGAATTACAGCCAATTGGTGATCCAAGGATCACCAATTTCATCAATCAAACGAATAAACCCTAACTTTGAATAACACCCACGAATTGACATACACATAAGCCATAAACGAGTGATTACCTTGCAATATTAACACCGAGAATCAATCACCAACACTTTGCTTGACTGAATTTGAGGTTCCTCCCTTGCAATCTCCCAAAATCGCCCCAAAACCTTTCCCTTTCTCTCAAAATCGGTTTCTAAGCAAATAGGAGAAGGAATGGGCTTTCAAGCCCCTTTTATACATGACACCACCTACCGTCTACTTTGAGAAATAACAAACTAGCCCCAGAGCCTGAAAGTCACACAAAAGACCCAAAAGTTAACTAAAGTTAACCATAACCAGTTAAATCACTAACTTGGAAAATGGGTCGTTACATAACCATTCATTTCCCAAACTTTTGAAGAACAACATATTGTCGTCCTCATTGGTTCTAACCACTCCAAATCTTTTGCACTTACTGATCAGAACATTGTATCTAGAATAAGTATCTTTTAAGCTCTGTCTTTCCTTGGCCTTGAAGTCATGGTCTTCATTAATACACATGGTTCTGTTGTTTTTCAATGTAGCCACTCCTCCCTCAAGCTGCCTTAGAAGTTCACCCCATAGTTCCTTAGAGGTGACACAATGATCCAATGACATGAAGATATCATTGGGCAAGGCCAATATCAGGAGCCTCTTACATTTTGGAGCAAGGCTAACCATCTCCTTATCCTCATCATCCCAATCTGTTGGGCTCTTGGGCTGGTAATGTTGAAGTACCTCAGCAGTAGTAGCCGTACCAGGTACTCTAGGATTTAACTTGACAGGAATGTATGGAGGATTGTGAAAGAATTCACTTATTCTCGGATGGATTCCTTTAAGGAAGTTAACCATCCAGATTTTCCATTGCTGGAATTCCTCATGTACAAGGGTTAGGGGTTTGGATTGGGAGGCAATGCTCATGAAATTAGTGTTTGAAGAAGTTGCCATTAGAGTAGAAAAACAGTAGTTTCAGAAATCAGCAAGGAGAATGAAGATCGAAGATGAAGATCGAATCAATTCTATCAAAAATAAGGATCAATTGAATTCTCAATTCAATTCTGCTCTGATACCAATTGGTGGTCCTAGATTAGATTGAAATTGATGTTAAACAACAAATATAGTTCAATAGATTTGCAGCGGAAGAATTAAATGAGAACTATAAATGTGATCTTCAAACAGATGATGATTCTAAATAAGGACAGTGTAGAAATCAATGATGAACATGAAGAACAGTTTGCTTAATGATTTTCAATGTAATTGAAAATAACTTTGATTACACCCAAGATGATGAACTTACAATTCAATGAAATAGTGAAGAGTACAAAGTTACACACACCGGAAAAAGATGAACAAACGGCTATGTATATTACACTAAGGCTAACCTAACTAACACTCTAAGAGCTTGACACGTGGTCCAATCCTGGACGTCAAAAGAAGGTCGGTTGAGGTAGTCACGTGGTCAACACATGGGAGAAAATAACCGTTTTGCAGAAGTTGACCTTTGCAGAAGTTGAAATGTCATAACCTCTGTCGAGCTTCA
Source organism: Centaurea solstitialis (assembly GCA_030169165.1). Lineage (NCBI taxonomy): Eukaryota > Viridiplantae > Streptophyta > Magnoliopsida > Asterales > Asteraceae > Centaurea > Centaurea solstitialis. Next base: position 34,142,387 of record CM058045.1, read on the forward strand.
CAAAGGTTCTGGTATGACTATACTTCGATGAGCTGATCTTCTGCGAAAGTTTATACGGAGTCCCACCATGTAAGATCATTGCAACCCGTCCCTGCTGTGGCTCGTGCCCTAGGAACTGGGCCTCGGAGCTCCACTGGGAGCTTCCGGTTCGGGTGTGATGAGAGTGGACGTGAGGGGGAACGTGGGTAGAGTAGTTGGTACCTCCGCCACTCCGCACATGTCTAGATAAGAAGCTGGCACGACCTATCTTTGTAACATTGAAGCCAGAGCTCGCCGCGCTCGCACCCGCACCTATGCTGAGGATCAAACTGCCATCCTTGCTAATTCTGAGCGCATGATTGGAGCTCGGATCAAGCAATACACCGGGATTCGCCCTGTTTCGCCACCAGCGCCTATATCCGAGGAAGAACCAGTGCCGTCTTCGCCGCTACCACATGAGAGCACCAGTGAGGATGTGGAAGCTTCCCCACAAGAACAAGCACACATTTCTTCACCACCTCACATGACAACGACACCTCGCCTACCTAGCGATCCCTCTGGCGAACCTTCCGGTGACGACTCTGACGGTGGCGTTTCATCTGAGCATACACCTTCTAACCGACGTGACAACGACATCGAGGCCACCGATTCTGAGCAGGTTGATTACGGCTCTGACGAGGAATTCGCGGAGTCCGTACCAGTTAAAGGTGGAAAAGGCCTACTGGATGATGATGAAGCAACGTCGTCCTTCAATGGCGATTACTTCGATGATGACCTCATTCTTGGAGGTGATATGGCGTCCGATGATCGGACCGTCGTTCGCGAGGAAGAAGGAGAAGAGGTTGAGACCGTCTTGGAGAGACAAGGTGGTGAAGATGTTGAGGGAGTTGGTGAGGCTTTAGAAAAAAAGGCCGAAGATGAGGTAGCCCTTCAGGATGAAGAGTGGTTAGATATCCGAGAAGAGGTCGGAGAAGAAGAGACCACTAGGGGGTTAGAACTGGACATCCTTCCTAGCCCGAGTCAATCCACCACAAGGCAACCCACACTGAGACCAGTCAGCCTATGCTGTCGGGTCAAGACGCTGGCAGCCAACCAACGCATTTTCACACCTCAACCAGCCACTCAGCTATCTCTCAACAGATAGTTGTTTCATCTTCTCATGGGGATATAGCACAACTTCCATCGGCCACTCATTTGGAGTCGGTCGATGTTGAGATAAGAGAGGATCTGCCCCGCCTCTCGCCTTCTTTGGATGCACGTCGAGTCATAAAGCCACTTGCTGAGATCTTTGATCTCAATTCTTTCTCTAGGACACTTCTGGGAGCATCATCCGCCCTGAGCCTTAGTGCCACGGCCAGAACGGACGTAGTTCGTGCGTCTACCGAAGCCATTCGAGGATCGTCTGGAAGCCCTGCCATGGTCAACATTATTCCAGCTATGAGCGTAGGCCGAGAAAGTACTTTTATAGGACTTTCCTCGTCAATCGGAGCACAAGATGCCTCGGGTGCAACACCTTTGGGACCGGGTCCGACGGATTCGGGCAACATCCTAAAAGTCGTCCAAAACAGATTACAAAGACTGGAAGAGGCGGAAGCTGCAAAAGACAAACGGTTCGAGGCACATGAGAAAGCCTTAGCCGAAGCCAACCAAGCACCCCAAGCGGAGATCGAGGCACTCCGACAATCAAACGAAGAACGGGATCCTGAGCTATAGGAAATCAGACGCCATTTGAAAGACAAACATGTGGAAACTACGCCACAACCTGACGCTCCGATCGCCCGACCAACCTGGGATGTCCTCCGCCTTCCACCACCAAGACCGATCACTCAAGCCGTAATTTTTGGTTTTGTTACTGAGGAAGAAAACCAGATGATGATCGCCACCTACACTACACAGATTGATGCGCTAACAGCGCAAATCAGAGACAGAGATGCGACGATTGCCGCCAGGGATCAGCAGCTTGAGATCGCCCAGCGCCGCATCAGGGAACTCGAGGCTGCGTGTCGGCCTCAGGCTCAGTCCTCCAAAAGGGGACATGATGACTCTGACGACCCGGGCGCAGGTCCTCATGAGGGGGAGATGCAACGGCCCAAAAGACTTCGCATCGACCTCACACATGCCTCGGGTTCCTGTTGATCCAGCTCTCCTAAGACCTGATGAAATGATAATGATCCTGAATCTCTACTTAGTGGATAGGTTTTTACTTCTGTTATAGCTTGAGGAATTATCACTGAGTCTGTTCAGTGTTATTCCATGTTACTTATGCTGTAACTTATCTTTATAGTAATCAGGATCAGGATCAGGAGACGAACGAGTCTGTTCTGCAGTCTACTGATCCTGTCCACTGAAGTGAAGACCTACTGAAGACATCAAGATCATACTCAAAGAACCATCAGCGACGTCGAAGAATTAGCTGATGACAGGAACAACATGCTCGTGATCTGAAGACGGAACTCAGTGATAGCAGGCTGCTCAATATCGTATGACATCCTGAAGATTCATCAGGATACAAGTGACCCTGAACAGCATCAGTTTCAGGACTCTACTCACTGATCAGTATCCTGATCCTGAAGGATTAGTGTAATGTATTAGTCTAATGCACAAAAGGATTATCCGCCTTTACTGACACAAAAGTACATAAGGACAGTCTCTTTACTGTTCCCTCCGTACTTATCAGACCTCAAGGCAACTGTTTACACACTTCCTCTTTTGCACACCATGCTAAGAGTAATTGTTTATAGTAAATAGTACAAAGGACCACTTACATTGTGACACGTACACAAAAGTGAGTCTGCATGCATTTAATGCATTGGGTATAAATAGGACTTGAAGAGATGTTCTCCAGACTTCTTCTTCATCCTAAAAATACCCTAATCCTTTCTTTCTTTATTCCCTCTATCTTCTTTTCTTTATCTTCTCACTTAAGTGCATAGTGAAAGAAAGGTTAGATTGTTTAGTTTAGACTTAGTGTCTTTTCTATTTCCGCAACAATCTGTAAATTCATATTGTTAATACAACAAGAATTTAAAAGTGAAAACTTGTGTGATTATATTCAACCCCCCCTTCTATAATCCCAAACACTATCCTTGCTTGAAGGTCACCTCATTGGGACCAACAAGTGGTATCAGAGCAGATACAAGCTCTCATTTTCTTCTCTTAGAAAAATCTTGTGATCCTCTCTCCTAAATCCATGGCTCTTCAAGCTAAGGATAACTACTTTGATACCGGCTCTGCTGGAAAGCCTCCTAGGTTTAACAAAGACAACTTCTCTCTTTGGAAAACCAGGATGGAACTTTTCCTTTCTGGTTCTGATCCCCAGATTCCATACTTTCTGGAAAATGGACCACATGTGCCTACACAAATAGTCCACCCCATTCCTGCTGCAGGTGGCCAACCAGCTATACCTGAAAGGGAACTGGTAAAGCCTGTGACTGACTAGAATGACGAAGACAAACGCCTGGTCAATATTGACACTAAGGCTAGGTCTCTCATTGCCATGTCACTCCCTGACGATGTATTCCATTCTGTCTGTCACCTTCGATCTGCTAAAGAAATATGGGACACCCTCTGTGTTCAATATGAAGGTACTGCTGTTCTCATGGAATCAAGAAAGATTTTCTTGGTTCGTCAGTATGAAAGCTTTATTCATCAGAAGGATGAAACTCTCTCCCAGCTACATCAGAGATTCAACTGTCTTCTGATTGATCTGAAGACTATCGGTACTACCTATTCTAACTCCGAGGTGGTTACCAAGTTCATGGAAGGTCTTCCTGAACATTGGGAAATATACACCTCCTGCTTAACTATGTCAAAAGACATAAAGACACTCACACTAAGTGAGTTGTATGGTATTCTTCTTAACCGTGAACAACAGAAGAAACTGAAAAAGAATCTCATACGAGATTCCAAGGATACCAAAAGTAACTCTGTTGCATTGGTCTCTGATTCAGTTCCTACTGTTGCTACTCCTTCTTCAGTAACTATTATTGAATTAGAATCCTCTGACTCTGACATGTCAGAAGATCCTGAATTCAATGAATCTCTTGCTTTATTAACTAGATCTTTTAAGAAGTTTGCCAAAAAGGGAAACTTCCATAACAAGAAACATCTTACTATTACTGACAAGCCTAAATCAGAACCTGTTGATAAGGCTACTGCTATCTGCTACAACTGTCAGGCAAAGGACACTTTGCTAATGATTGCAGGTACCGAAAAAGTCAGTTTGCTCCCTCCTCTGCCAAATCTTCTTCTAAGAATCCCAAGTACCAGCGCCTGATGGAAAAATACAAAAAGATGAAAATTCAGCGCAAGGGTAAAGGTCTTATCGCAGAAGACTGCGATTGGGATGATGTCTCCTCTGATGACTCATCTGATGAGGAAGATACTCAAGTGGCACTGATGGCCATTATTGAGGAACCTACCTTAGCTCTCATGGCTAAGATAGAAGAGGTCCCTGAAGAGGTTCCTACTCAGGCTCCTGAAGCTTCTTCTTCCATAACTCCTGGAGCTTCTACCTCTGCGACTGATTCTCCTAGTCAGGTACCCATTCCTCTTGTCCCTCTTGAAAGCTTAACTCAGCTTGACCTGGTTACTCTTGATCTCTACAAAGCCCTGAATGGTAAAACCTCTGCTGAGAAAATGAACATTGATCTTCGTGATCAACTCAGAGAATGCCAAGAAAAAATAAAACAACTTACCATTCTGGAAGAAAACTATAGAGACCAGGTCACTGTTAATAAAACTCTTTGTATTGAAAGAGAAACTGCTCTTGCTGCCAAAGAAAGAGCTCTGGCTAAGTTAAATGCTGAAAAAGTCACCATCAAAGGATGGAGTGACGCCTCTGAAAAGGTTGATGAAATATTAGCCTCAGGAAGAAATGTTAAAAACAAAAGGGGTCTTGGATATACTAGTGGAGGAACTAGATCTGACTGTTCCATGCTCAAATTTGGAAAATTTGTTTCTTCTATCCCTGATCCTAATGCTCCTGAAAACATCCGTTCTTCTTCTAACACACACTCTGAAAGTGCTCCTAAGAGCAAAAAGAACACAGTCAAGGAAAAATCCAAAACTGTAACACCTTCAAAGACCAAGAGTCCTAAACCCAAGAACAAAGTCCTGGGTGGTGGTCCTTCAGTCTCAGGATCAAATCTTTTTCCCAAAATCCTGTTCCCAGACTGAAGATTGACCTGAAGCAAAAGACTCAGGAGAAGAAACCAATTCCTCCTCTGTCCAATGCTAAAGGCATACTTGGTACTGGTCCTGCTCACATGAAGTTCAAAGACTTCCTAGACCACACTAAACGCTTTCAATATCGCAAATGTTATCACTGTGGATTAAATGACCATATTGCGAGTAAGTGTCCTGGTGCTACCAAAGCTGAAAAATCAGCTAAGGTAAAGAAAAATCCTAAGACTGATAATTCAGTCAAAGGAAAGAAGGTTGTCAAGACTGTCTCTTCAGTCAAGACTCCAGCCTCAAGAACTGATAAATCAGTTAAGTCTGCCACAGACTCCACCAGTCCTACTGATACTTCTGGATCCATAGTTCTATGGGTACCAGAAAAACTTAAACTCTAAATTTTACAGGATAAGGGCATCTGGACAGTGGATGCTCTCGACATATGACTGGTTCTAAATCTGTCCTCTCTAACTACCGTGAAGAAAGAGGTCCTGCTGTGACCTTTGGCGGAAACGGTAAAGGCCAAACCCGAGGGTATGGCACACTAACCAACGGAGTAACTACGTTCAAGAGAGTTGCTTATGTTGAAGGCCTGATGCATAATCTTCTGAGCATCAGTCAACTGTGTGATAAGAATCACAAAGTCTCCTTCTCAAAGAAGAAGTGCAAAGTCAAGAACAGAAGAAAGGAAGTTATTCTCACTGGAGTGAGACATGCTGATATCTACATCATCAACATGAATACTTCCACTGACAACTTCTGCTTTGTATCTCGTGCTTCCTCTGATACAAATTGGCTTTGGCACAAGCGTCTTTCTCATCTCAACTTCAAGACGCTGAATCAACTCTGCATCAACAATCTTGTCATTGGTCTTCCTGACTTTCGCTACACAAAGGTATCTCTTTGTTCAGCATGTGAGAAAGGAAAACAGACCAGGGCTAGCTTCAAGTCCAAAGCAGATTTCCTCTATCAGCTCTCCTCTACAACTTCTCCACATGGATCTCTTTGGACCAGTCAACGTCCAATCCATTGCTGGAAAGAAATACACTCTCGTAATCGTTGATGAATATTCCAGATATACTTGGGTGTTCTTTCTTCGATCCAAGAGTGATGCTCCTGAAGAAATCATTCTGTTCGTCAGGAAGATGGAAAGACTCAACAACCTTACTGTTCGATCAATCAGAAGTGACCACGGAACTGAATTCAAAAACAGTACCCTGGAAACCTCTTCGATCAGAAAGGTATTTCTCAGAACTTCTCATCTGTGAGAACTCCTCAGCAAAATGGCGTTGCTGAAAGACGAAACAGAACCCTGATTGAAGCTACACGATCAATGTTGAGTGAAGCCAACCTTGCCACTCAATTCTGGCTGAAGCTGTTAACACAGCTTGCTATACTCAGAACAGATCTCTGATAGTAAAGCGCTTCAGAAGAACTCCTTACGAACTCTTTCGTAACAGGAAACCCTCAATCGAACATCTCCACATCTTTGGTTGTGTCTGCTACATCCTGAACAACAAAGATAACCTTGGAAAGTTCGATTCCAAGTCTGATGATGGAATCTTCCTTGGATACTCCTCTATCTATAAAACCTACCGTGTGTTCAACAAACGAAGACAAGCCATAAAGGAAACGATTCATGTCAAGTTTGATGAATCGGGTCCTACTTTTCCTCACCCTCATGAAAATTCTGAAATAAATCAGTGGGCTGACTCTTTCTTTCAAATCCCTGAAACTCCATTGCTGATCCATCTCCTCAAGACCTTCCTGATGGTTTTTGAAGAAGATCCTCCAATACCACCCACTGATATACACATTCCACCTCTGATAAATGCCACTCCACTTACCCAAATCACACCAACTGAACCTGATCAACCTACTAACAGTGAAGATTTCTCTCAAACCACTGTTAGTGAGCCTATGCCTACTAATCTTCTCCCTGATCCATCACTAAATGAAGCTTCTACTTCAGGACAGGTGTATCAGACACCTGCTCTTCGATGGACCAAGGATCATCCCATTGATCAAGTTCTTGGTAATCCCTCCTCTGGCATTAAGACTCGACGCCAATCTGGTAACATCTGTCTTTACGTTAACTTCATCTCTGAAAATGAACCTAAAGAAATAGATGATGCTTTGCGTGATCCTGCCTGGGTCTCAGCCATGCATGAAGAGCTAGCAGAGTTCATCAGAAACAATGTCTGGCTTCTCGTCCCTAGGCCTCGAAAACGTACTATCATTGGTTCCAAGTGGATTTTTCGAAATAAACTTGATGAGATTGGTACGATTATTCGAAACAAGGCTCGCCTTGTGGCTCAGGATACAGGCAGGAAGAGGGCATTGATTACGATGAAACCTTTGCTCCTGTGGCTAGGCTCGAAGCAATTCGACTTTTCCTAGCCTTCGCAGCACATATGAACTTCAAGGTTTATCAATGGACATCAAAAATGCCTTTCTGAATGGTAAACTTAATGAAGAAGTCTATGTGGCTAGCCTCCTGGCTTTGTAGATCCTAAGTTCCCTGATCACGTCTACAAGTTAAACAAGGCTCTCTATGGTTAAAACAGGCTCCCCGTGCCTGGCAGATACCCTCTCAACCTTTCTTCTCTCTAAAGGTTTTGTTCGTGGAAAGATCGATAGCACTTTATTTCTAAAGAAATATCCTAAGCACATCCTTCTTGTCCAGATATATGTCGATGACATTATCTTTGGATCCACAAATCCCAAACTCTGCGAAAAGTTTGAGTTGCTCATGAAATCTGAATATAAAATGTCTATGATGGGTGAACTTACATTCTTTTTAGGACTTCAGATCAAGCAATCTGAAATCTGAATATAAAATGTCTATGATGGGTGAACTTACATGAGATGCTGAAGAAATTTGATCTCACATCCTGTACACCGATGAAGACTCCAATGGCTCCTCCTCTGTCACTTGACAAGGATTCCAAAGGGAAACCTGTCGATGTGACTCTCTACAGAGGAATGATCGGCTCTCTGCTGTATCTCACAGCTAGTCGCCCTGTTATCATGTATTCTACATGTTTATGTGCTCGTTATCAGGCTGAACCCAAAGAATCCCATCTGACCGCTGTAAAGCGGATCTTCAGATATCTGAAGGGAACTCCTAATCTGGGTCTTTGGTACTCCAAGGACTCAGGGTTCGATCTAACAGCGTATTCTGATAGTGACTTTGCAGGATGTAAGATAGATAGGAAAAGCACCACTGGTGGGTGTCACCTACTTGGTGGCAAGTTGGTGAGTTGGACTAGCAAGAAATAAAACTCTGTGTCCACATCAACTGCTGAAGCTGAATATGTTGCAGCAGGAATCTGTTGTGCTCAAGTCCTGTGGCTGAGGAATCAACTTCAGGACTATGACATACAACTTTCTAAAATTCCTATCTACTGTGACAACACTTCAGCGATAGCCATCGCCAACAATCCTGTCTTACACTCCTAGACAAAGCACATTGAAGTGAGATATCACTTCATCAGGGATCATGTGATGAATGGTGATATTGAACTCCATTTTGTCCCTACTGAATATCAGCTTGCTGACCTCTTTACCAAACCACTGGATGTGACGCGTTTCAATAGCTCATCAGTGAACTTGGGATGTTAAATACTGATGATTGAAGTTTATCAGGACAAACAGTTGTTAAATCCTATAGAATAGATATTCTCAGGACTCTTTCCTTAACAACTCCTGAACAAAACTCTCATCAGAAGATAACTCTATTCAGTACTTACAAAATCTTTGTTCAAAATCCGAATACTGATGATTCTCAGGTAAGTACCTCTGCTCCTGAAACCTTATCGCATTAAATGTGATAATAGGATTTTCCCAAAACAGTACTTATCTGATAAGTACTCCAATTCCAAGAAAACAATTCTTTCATAAAAATGGAATTATCCCCTGAAAAAGTGGTTTTTATCTTTTCAAATAAAACAAACTTTCATCTGCACTGACACGTAATGGGACGTTTCCTGTTCCCCACGACGTGTGTCAGGCGCGTGAACGCACGTAGAACTTCCTTTTTCATCATTACGTTTGAATTTAGCCGCCCTTTTCTCTCTCATCCATTTTCTCTCTCCTACCACGAGGTATAAAAACCTCACTCGTAACCCATTTCACTCTTTACGCTCACTATTCTCTCTCAAAGAATTCAAAGCAAGAAAAAGCAATCTGCATTCTCAAGAACACCAAGAACACACACTTACCACCTTCTTAACAAGATCAACGTAAGTATTCATATGTTCTTTGTTCTTTCCACAACTAAGTTGGCATTCTTCTCTAAAAACAACTTATTTTGATAAACGTTTTTCCAAAAACCCTAAGATCACTTCGTTTGATCTTAGTTTTCCCCAAAATCTTCTAAGATTTTTTGTTAAAACAGTTTATATGGTTCTTCTTATTTTTTTTAAGAACAATCATAAACTCCTATTTTGATATATCTTTCATCAAAATAGCAGTTCTTTTTAATACCAAAACACATTCCTTTTGTGTATTTTGGTATCTAATCCATTCCAAGTATAAAGGATTTCACCACTTTTATGAACACATTCTGTGTTCATTGAAAACTGAAGAAAATGCATATTTTGGATCATTAATCATCCACATATGTTATTTTTGTGTTTAACAATGGTGCACTACTTCTACATCATTAACCCCACTCTCCTCGAGGAAAACCACACTCATGCGGCTCTGGAAACCTTCCCACGTCATTCCCCACCCTGATCCATTCAAACCCAAAATCTCATTGGCAATTCGACCTACCAGCAACCAAGCGATCTGAAGCCTGCCAGGGCTTTCTCCTCTCCTGTCCCCTGAAGACGGCTTTCCCCTCCAACCCAGCGCCCAAAAAAACCTCGCTCCTGAAAAGTGGTCCTGCTACCACGCCCCAAGAAAGGAACCAAAGGGCAAGATCACGAAGGATCAAGTTCCAAATCAAGGACGACATCTTTCGTTCGGCATTGGAACCCGCGGAATGTACTCAACTTCCCCAAGAAGGAGAAATTTCCTCCTCCTCCTACCTCGACGAAATCATCGATTCCGGATGCCATAGGCTACAACTGGCCTGTGAAGGACGGTTTTCTGATCAAGACTGCTGCCACTGTCCACAAGCAGGGCAAAACCCAAAACTTTCTATTACATTGGAACACATTTGGCCTCTTTGACAGGGAAACGGGGAGCACGGAGCAATTCCCAATGGTCATCCAGAACTGGTTACTCTGCGATCAAAAATGCAAGTTTTGACTATGTCCCTGCATCTGGGGGCGACATGATCAAAAGATCAAGAACGGACCAGGGTGGTCAACTCCCCTACACCGGTTCTTCTCTGCCGTCATGGCCTGCACATGGTACCAACTACCCAACAAGGGAAACTTCAACAATACGCCTTAGCGTGGGTTTCTGGATCAGGGTCTCCCAAACCTGACGAATGTTCCTTTCTGCTGTCCGGTTGCCCTGAACCACAACCAGACGCGAAGAGCAACCCATCTCTGCTCCTGCTCAAGGTATGTCTTCTCTTTTCCACCAAACCATCTTTTCTCTTTCTATTCATGCATGTCAGTAGCTAACCCATACTGACTTCCCCAGCTGCAACAACTTCTTTGGCGCCCCTAAAGCGCCCACCTCCCCCTGGCCCTCTCCTCCACCTCACCCAAACGCGCCAAATCTAAGGCGCAAAAGAAAAAGAAGGCCCACTGGTAAGAAATATTATATTACCCTGCCTCAACTTTTTTAAAAAAACCTTCCCCTTTATCTAAAACTTCTTACCCTGCAGAACTCCTGTCACTGCTCCTGTCCCCTAAGAACCCCCAGGTTGTTCATCTCGAACCTCAGAGAAAGTGGAGGGTAATCGCTCTGATACCCTCCCCGCCTCAGATAATACTTTTTGCAAATTATTCCGTTTCTTCTTAAATAAAGTATTGAGCTTCTGTGCTCACTTCTACTCTTTTTACAGGGGTTTTTAGGAGCAGCTGTTGAAGGGATCCCAACTACACCAGGACGACCCCCTTAAAAAATTTCATTTTCAAAGGTCCCCCAAGCAGGTGCCGCTGAACTTCGTTGGCAATCCCCCGAAAGGCAAAAACGGGGGCCCGCACGTCACTCCAAAAACGGGGACGCCCACCCCGGGTAGACCCAAGCCTGGACTCGAGCTTTTCATCGGCCAAAGTGCTGCGACTGCCGCCCCAACCCCCCCCGCCCCCGCCCTGCTGCTGCTGCCGCCCCCCCTCCGCCGCCCCCCGGCCGTTCCTAGATTCCTTGTCTGGGGACCATCCATACAAGGTTTCCCACAACCACCTCCTCCAACAACCCCAGGGTTGTTGAAGACCTGAGGCAACTTTTTCCCCCTCTCTCCTCCCCACCCAACAGCACCAACTCCCTTTTCCACTTTCCAACAACAGGGGTTCAGAGATTGGGGCTCAAGAGCAGGCCCCCCCCACTTCAGGAGCTGCTGGAGGGGCCTTCGCCTAGAGGTTTTTTTAGGATATACCACTTTTTCTCGTGCCTGAGTACAATCATCAGATTGCGCTCCCAGACGAGAAAAATTAGACTTAGTAAGTTTGTCCTTTTCGAGAAGAGAAAGATTATTAGTGTTGGATACTGTGTTTGCAATCTAGACATTTAAAAACTTTGGTTTTAGTAACTGTGAATAGACTATTTCCAATAAATATCAATAAACCCTTAAATGATCAATTTATTGGACTAAGATCCTAATTACATACGCCCTGATGACCGGTGTGTTCACGTCCCACCAGGCCCACGTACTAATTAGGTAGGTAAGGACTTTTACCAATCATATCTAACTGACACGACTCCTAGAGCTTTTCGGTACAACGGTAATTATCCGTACATGTTTCAGCCCCTCTAAGTGCTTTTTGGCCCGGTACCACCCGGTAAACTTAACAGAACCAAAACAGATCTCACCATTTTGGGACTTGGACACTTTACTCTGGCCGGTACCACCCGGAGATAATTCGCAGAGTCTTGTTAATCCCCTCCAGCTTCGGTTTGAACGCGGTCGTTCAAGGTGTGTTCACTTAAAACGGCCGCATACCTTACGCCGGAGGTGCCCCTAGATGGGTTGCACTACTGATCTATGATTTTTGGGGTTTTTAATTAATTTTGAAAAACCTTTTAACGTCCAGTATTTTGAAAAATTGTAACTTTTGAAAACTGATTGTTTAAAAGATACTGATGTTTAAACTAACTATTTCAAACATACGCTGTTTAAAACTAACTGTTTTTTAAAAGGCTCTTGCTAATTAAAACTAACTGTTTTAAAAGTATACTTGCTAATCAAAACTAGTTGTTTTGATAGCATGCTAGTTGACCAAAACTAACTGTTTTGTCAACTTGCCTTTAAACAATCCATTTACAATTTTTACAGGTTTTAAATAAAATCTACCGTTAAAGGTTTTGAAAAACTGGTGACTTTGATTTTAAAACCTATTCGTTCTCATGATTTAAACTAGTTTTAAAACTCTCCCCTTATTTTAAAACTTATTTAATAAACTAGCAGTCATTAACTATCATGAGTAAAACCCAACCACGCAGTTAATAATTATAAACACACAGATAATTATAACAACCACACAGTTTTAAAATAACTAATTATATGTTTGCCAACTTTTATTCCTAAGGACCAATAACGCCCGATTTTTCTAAAGCACTTCCGGATCCTTGCGTAGCTCCCACTGGCTTCGGCACCTTTGTTAGAATTCCGAAAAAAACTTCAGTCTTTCTCGCATAGCTCCCACTGGCCTCGACATCCTCGATGGAACTCCGAAAAAGAAAAATAAAATAACTATCCTATGGTCATTATTACAAAGGGGTTGTAAGTAGCACGTAGGCCTCCCCAGAAATGATCCAAAGGTCTAAGTTGGCAAGCTCTATAATAGGCATAAAATATATACGCACACAGGTATATAATTTAAACAACCACGCATTTATATACTAAGAAATATAATAAAAGCGAAAAAAGAATAAGTCTAGATCCGTTAAAAAACATCTCGTCTCATTTTCTTAAAAAAAAAAACTGGTTTTAACTGGTTTACAAAACAAACTGTTTTATAAATCTGAACTTAATATTTTAGTCTGAAAAGTTTGAATTAAAATTAAGATTTATAAACGATAAATCAAATCTGATAAAACAACAATTAATTTTCTCTAAACGATACACCTCGCTGGTGGCACAGCGTTGGTGTAACGATCTCAGCCACCACCAAACTGGTGGTGGTGTTTCGGTGGTTCCACGGTAGCAAAGCGGTTCGGCGACCACCACCTAACTGGTGGCGTGGCCTGGTGGTTTTATGGGCAGCAGCCGGTGCCGCCACCACAGGCTGTGGTGCGGCCCGGCGTTGAGTTTCTTGCGGCCGTGCCTTGCCGGTGATTGGCCTGGCGGTCCGGTCGGCCAACTGCCGCCGATCGCCGGTTAGGTTTTCGATACGATAAAGAAAAAAAAATTTATGATTTTAATGGATCTATAATAACAATTAAAACGGAAAAACCTGTGGCTCTGATACCACTGTTGGGTTTTGGTGCGGTCCTCGTATCGAACTGACACGAAGAACACTGTGTATCCAAAACCTAACTGGATTGAGATACACCGTAAACCATATGATCAAACTGATCCAAAGGTTTGAACTTTATCAAACCTAACTGGTTTGATTTACGCGGAAGTGACGAATTAAAACCCGAAAAACATTCACATATCTTATCGTTAATTTTATTAAACTTAACAATTAAAGGTTTAGAATCGTTACCTGGAAAGCTTGAGATAGATCCACCTGTGATGAGACCAGAAGAATTCCTTCTAGCCGGCTATAGCCCCGAATTCACGAACAAACTGTTACGCGAAGAACTGACCGAATGATCACAAAAACGAACTGGTTTCGGATCTATGTAGGCGTCGATCAAGAGAAGAGAGAGAGGTTTTTGGGAGGTTTCTTTTAGGAGGTTAAAATCAATCATAAAACTGGTTAACCCTAACTGTCTATTTATAGGGAAAAAAGTTTCCTTATTGTAGACAGTTTCTATAACCTTTATATTTATCTTTATGGTAATTATATTATCTTTTCTTATTCCCAAAGAAAAGAATATTCCATAATAATTTCCATAATATTTTCTAGATAAATATTAAATCATTTAATTAAATCTATTATATATTTATTTAACTAATAAATATATAAACCCTTTTAATTAATTCTAGAAACCTTTAACTTTGGAGTTTCTTACAGAAAACACCCAACTGATTTATATAACTATTATAAATCTAACCTCTACAAACTGGGGTTATTTTACTTATTCGAATTACAGGTCTTCACAGGTGTGACCCTCAAGTGTCTTATAACGTTGGATATGCGATCACTGGTTTGTCAACTTCTGCACATAATTACTAATAGTAGGTGACACCCACCAGTGGTGCTTTTCCTGTCGATCTTACATCCTGCAAAGTCACTATCAGAATAAGCCGTTAGATCGAACGCTAAGTCTTTGGAGTACCAAAGACCCAGATTAGGAGTTCCCTTTAGATATCTGAAAATCCGCTTTACAGCAGTCAGATGGGATTCTTGGGTTCAGCCTGATAACGAGCACATAAACGTGTAGAATACATGATATCAGGACGACTCGCTGTAAGATACAGCAGTGAGCCGATCATTCCTCTATAAATAGTCACATCAACAGGTTTCCCATTGGAATCCTTGTCAAGTGATAGAGGAGGTGCCATTGGAGTCTTCATCGGTGTACATGATGTGAGATCAAATTTCTTCAGCATATCAAGTACATATTTACCTTGGTTGATAAAGATTCCCTTTTCAGATTGCTTGATCTGAAGTCCTAAAAAGTATGTTAGCTCACCCATCATAGACATTTTATATTCAGTTTTCATGTGCAACTCAAACTTTTCGCCGAGTTTGGGATTGGGTGATCCAAAGATAATGTCATCGACATATATCTGGACAAGAAGGATATGCTAAGGATATTTCTTAAGAAATAGAGTGTTATCGATCTTACCACGTTCGAAACCTTTAGAGAGAAGAAAGGTTGACAGGGTATCATAACAGGCACGAGGAGCCTGTTTTAACCCATAGAGAGCCTTGTTTAACTTATAAACGTGATCAGGGAACTTAGGGTCAACAAAACCAGGAGGCTATGCCACATAGACTTCTACATTTAGTTTTCCATTTAGAAAGGCATTTTTAATGTTCATTTGAAAAACTTTGAAGTTTATATGTGCTACAAAGGCCAGGAAGAGTCGAATTGCTTCGAGCCTAGCCACAGGAGCAAAAGTTTCATCGTAATCAATGCCCTCTTCTTGCCTGTATCCCTGAGCAACAAGACGAGCCTTGTTTCGAATAATAGTACCAACTTCATCAAGTTTATTCCTGAAGATCCACTTGGATCCAATGATGGTACGTTTTCGAGGCCTAGGGACGAGAAGCCAGACATTGTTTCTGATGAACTCTGCTACCTCTTCCTGCATGGCTGAGACCCAGGCAGGATCACGCCAGGCATCATCTATTTCTATAGGTTCATTTTCAGAGATGAAATTAACATAAAGACAGATGTTACTAGATTGACGTCGAGTTTTAACACCAGAGGAAGGATTTCCGAGGACCTGATCAATTGGATGAACCTTGGTCCATCGAAGAGCAGGTGGTTGATACACCTGTCCTGAAGTGGAAGCTTCATTTAACGACAGATAGGAAAGAAGATCTGTAGTAGCAGGAGCAGGTTCACTAACAGTGGTTTGAGATAAGTATTCACTGCTAGTGGGTTGATCAGGTTCAGGTGTGAGTTGAGTAATAGGGGTGGCATTTATTACTTGAGGTATGGTTATTTGAGAGGGTGGAGAAGGAGTTTCTTCAAAACTGTCAGGAAGGTCTTGAGGAGATAGATCAGCAATGGGAATATCAGGGACTTGAAAGAAAGAGTCAGCCCATTTATTTATTTCAGAATTGTCTTGAGGGTGAGGGAAGGTAGGAACCGATTCATCAAATCGAACATGAATCGTTTCCTCTATTGTTTGTCTTCGTTTGTTAAACACACGGTATGTTTTGGAGATAGAGGAGTATCCAAGGAAGATTCCATCATCAGACTTGGAATTGAACTTTCCAAGGTTATCTTTGTTCTACAGGATGTAGCAGACACAACCAAAGATATGGAGATGTTCGATTGAAGGTTTTCTGTTACGAAAAAGTTCATAAGCGGTTCTCCTGAAGCGCTTGACTATTAGGGATCTGTTCTGGGTATAGCAAGCAGTATTAACGGCTTCAGCCCAGAATTGAGTGGCAAGGTTGGCTTCACTCAACATCGATCATGCAGCTTCAATCAGGGTTCTGTTTTGTCGTTCAGCAACACCGTTTTGTTGAGGAGTTCTTATAGAGGAGAAGTTCTGGGAGATACCTTTCTTATCAAAGAAGGTTTCCAGGGTACTATTTTTGAACTCAGTACCATGGTCACTTCTGATGGATCGAACAGAAAGGTTGTTGAGCTTTTCCATCTTCCTGACGAACAGGATGATTTCTTCAGGAGCATCACTCTTGGATCAAAGAAAGATTACCCATGTATATCTGGAATATTCATCAACAATTACCAGAGTGTATTTCTTTCCAGCAATGGATTGGACATTAACTAGTCCAAAGAGATCCATGTGGAGAAGTTGAAGAGGAGAGCTGATGGAGGAAATCTGCTTGGACTTGAAGCTAGCCCTGGTCTGTTTTCCTTTTTCACATGCCGAACAAAGAGATACCTTTGTATAGCGAAAGTCAAGAAGACCAGTAACAAGATTGTTGATGCAAAGTTGATTCAGCGTTTTGAAGTTGAGATGAGAGAGATGCTTGTGCCAGAGCCAATTTGTATCAGTAGAAGCACGTGATACAAAACAGAAGTTGTCAGTGGAAGTATTCATGTTAATGATGTAGATATCAGCTTGTCTAACACCAGTGAGAATAACTTCCTTGCGTTTGTTCTTGACTTTGCACTTTTTCTTCGAAAAGCAGACTTTGTGATTCTTATCACATAGTTGACTGATGCTAAGAAGATTGTGCATCAGGCCTTCAACATAAGCAACTCTTTTGAACGTAGTTACTCCGTTGGTCAGGGTGCCATACCCTCGGGTTTGGCCTCTACCGTGTCCACCAAAGGTCACTGAAGGACCTCTTTCATCATGATAGTCAGAGAGGACAGATTTTGAACCAGTCATATGTCGTGAGCATCCACTGTCCAGGTACCAGATGCCCTTTTCCTGTAAAATTTAGAGTTTAAGTTTTTCTTGGTACCCATAGGACTATGGATCCAGAGTTATCAGTAGGTATGGTGGAGTCAGTGACAGCCTTAACTGAATTGCCAGTTTTTGAGGCTGGAGTCTTGACTGAAGAAACAGTCTTGACAACCTTCTTTCCTTTGACTGTTTTACTAGTCTTAGGATTTTTCTTTACCTTAGCTGATTTTTCAGCTTTGGTAGCATCAGGGCACTTACTTGTAATATGGTCATTTAATCCATAGTGATAACATTTGCGATAAAGAAAGCGTTTTGTGGGGTCTAGGAAGTCTTTGAACTTCAGATGAGCAGGACCAGTACCAAGTACACCTTTAGCATTACACAGAGGATGAATAGGTTTCTTCTCCATAGTCTAGGTGTGGGATTTTGAGAAAATGTTTTTGTTCCTGAGACTGAAGGTCCACCGCCTAGAACTTTATTATTCTTAGGCTTAGGATTCTTGGCCTTTGAAGGTGGCACAGTTCTGGAGTTTTCCTTAACTGTTTTCTTTTTGCTCTTAGGAGCACCTTCAGTGTATGTGTTAGAGGAAGAGGAAGGGTTTTTTTCAGGGGCATTAGGATCAGGGATAGAAGAAACAAACATTCCAAATTTAAGCATGGAACGATCAGGCCTATGACATCCAGGAGTGAATCCAAGACCCTTTTTTTTGACATTTCTCCCTGAAGCTAATATTTCATCAACTTTTTCAGAGGCGTCACTCCATCCTTTGATGGTGACTTTTTCAGCATTAAGTTCAGCCAAGGCTCTTTCTTTAGCAGCAAGAGCCTTTTCTCTTTCAATACAGAGAGTTTGATTTACAGATACCTGATCCTTATAGTTTTCTTCCAGAATATCTTTTCTTGACACTCTTTAAGTTGATCACGAAGATCAATGTTCAATTTCTCAGCAGAGGTCTTACCATTCAGGGCTTTGTAAAGATCAAGGGTTACTAAGTCCAATTGAGTTAAGCTTTCAAGAGGGACAATAGGAGTAGGTACCTGACTGGGAGATTCAGTCGCAGGGGTTGAAGCCTCATGAGCTTGAGTAGGAGCCTCTTCAGGGACCTCTTCTATCTTAGCCACAAGAGCTAAGTTAGGTTCCTCAATAATGGCCATCAATGCCACTTGAGTGTCTTCCTTGTCAGATGAATCATCAGAGGAGACATCATCCCAATCGCAGTCTTCTGCGATAAGACCTTTACCTTTGAGCTGAGTCTTCATTTTCTTGTACTTTTCTTTCAGCCGTTGGTATTTGGGATTCTTGGAGGAAGATTTGGTAGAAGAAGGAGCAAACTAACTTTTTCTGTACCTGCAATCATTAGCAAAGTGTCCTTTGCCCTGACAGTTGTAGCAGATAGCAGTAGCCTTATCAACAGGTTCTGTTTTAGGCTTGTCAGTTAAAGTAAGAGGTTTCCTTCTTTGGAAGTTTCCCTTTGGCAAACTTTTTAAAGGAGCGAGTTAATAATGCAAGAGATTCATTAAAATCAGGATCTTCCGACATGTCAGAATCAGAAGATTCTAATTCAGTAATAGTAACTGAAGAAGAAGGAGTAGCGACAGGAGGAACTGAGTCAGAGACCAAGGCAAGAGAAGTGCTCTTGGAATCTTTAGTATCTCTTATGAGATTCTTTTTCAGTTTCTTCTTGAAAGGATTATGTGCAAGACAGTAATTAGGATCACTATGTCCAATGTTATAAGACACTAGTGGGTCACACTGCTACACACCCAACCCGAGACCTATTGGATTTATCGTGTGGAAATAATTAATTAAGTTTAATTATTTAATAGAGAGAAAGGAATAAATAATAAATTGTTTATTTATTATTTATCAGATAAATATAATTACTTGATTAACAAGTTTGAGTTAATTAAGGAAATTATTGTGGATAGTTATTTATGGATTGGGATTCTTAATATGATTACCATAATTACCTATATAAATATAGGGTTAGGGTAATAGAATTATATGACTGATTTCACAATTACTTTCTCGCCAAGAATCCCAAATCTCTCTCTCTCTCTCTTGTCGGCGTTGACACACACACATACACCGGGAGGTTTTTCCGATCAAATCCTAGGCGGTCTAGCAGCCAGTCTCACGGTGGTGCAGTAGCGGTGTATCCCTCACTAGCATCCGGAGGATCGTTTGTATCGTCAAAAGGTAAACGCGAGAAAACCCCCTTTGATAATTGTGTTTAATAAACTACGGATGGATCATTGTTCGGGTTAGGTTTTTATCCGCTGCGTAATTATTTATCTGTTTATCCGACCCGTTAGAACCCAACAGTGGTATCAGAGCCACTTCCGTACGTTTATCAAACCTGTTTTGTTGTTTAGGTTTTGATAAAATTGGTTTTAGGTTTTATAAAATCTGAAAATTTCGCGTTTTTGTTTAAATTTTGGATTTTATCGTTTATCCGGTAACTCGTGGCAATCGGCGGCGGAACGGCGGTGATAACCGGCCGGACCACCGGGCCGATCGCCGGACGAGTCGTAACCGCGAACCACCGTACCACCGAAGCCGTGAACGGCAACGGTGGTGGTGTAACACACATATACACCGGGAGTTTTTTTCCGATCAAATCCTAGGCGGTCTAGCAGCCAGTCTCACGGTGGTGGCGGCATTTCTCGTTTACGATCGCTGCAAAGGCGAGGACGGCGGCGGTAGTTTCGCTGCTGCTGTCGACCGCCGCTGGTGGCGGTGACGGTGTCTTGACGCCGTTTGCCGTCGCCGGTGGTGGAGGCGGTGGCGGCTTGTTTCGGTCCAGCAGGAGGGCGGCGGCGGTTGCGCTTCGGCGTTGCCGTCGTGTGCCGGTTTTCGATCAAACGCCAATCGGCCACGCCACGGTGGTGGCGGCCGATCGCTGCTGCTACTGTGGTGGTGGCGGCTGTCCAAGGCGGTGATCAATGGTGGTTGTCGATAGCGGTTGGCGGCGATAGGGTAGTTCACGATCACAACCGCGGCCGAAGCCGCGGTGGTGGTTGTTTGTTTTAAATCGCCGGCGAGGTGGTGGTGGCGGTGTTCTCACCGCTACCATCATCCAAGATAACCGATACCGATAATTGATAATGTTTTTTTTACCATTATCGAACCGACGGATAAACGCGTTTTGGTAATTATCAGTTAGGATAGTTATCAGATCGTAATAATTTCTCGAATTGGATAAAGGTTTTAATCGTTTAATTGTTATCAATTTAATTTTATTATTATTAAAATCTTATTCTAATCCAATTTAGATTATTACGGAAAACCAGTTTTATCAAAATCAGTTTTAGTTAGTTTATTTTTAAACTAGTTTTGTTGTCATAGCCAAGCCCAAAGACCTATGGTTGTGTTTAATGCTTTATTATCGTTTTATTATTCTATTCATGGTAAGGGAGGCCTGCGAGCCATTTACAACCCTTTTTGTACTTTAATTTTAAATAGTCTAGTTGGAAGGCCTGCGTGCCATTTGCAACTCAATTTTGTATTTAGTTAAAATAGAATAGTTCCAAAGGAGTAAAACTCGAAGACGGAGCTTCGCACGACTAGAGATGTTGGAGCCAGTGGGAGCACCAAGATTTCATGCCTTGTGGTTGTTTAGTCACATAGGATTTTGGACCGTCAGTTCTCGTGTTGGCTCACGAGACTGACAATAGATCTGGGCAAAAGCTATGACACTGTCTTGTTTTTATCTGCGTGGTTGATTATGATTGCTTAGTCTTAGATAAAAACAAAATTTTATGAAATCAGTCAAAAGAGTTCGATTACAGTTTGTTTTTCGAACCAGTCTTTTTAAAAACTAAAAACTGGCTAAATCCTTAGGAAAATCTTAGATCAGTTAGTGTGATCCATTTGTGGACACCTTTGGCGTAAGGTACGTTGGGCTCGAAGGAGTCGAACCTTTAGCCCCACGTTCAAACCCCAAGCTGAAGGGGGTGAAAAGACTCTGCGATATCGGGGGGTACCGACCAGAGTACATCCAGTTCAAAATGGTGCGATCTATTTTGGTAATTGTTACAACTCACCGGGTGGTACCGGGCCAAAACACACTAGAGGGACTAAATATGCACGGATTCAAGTATCCGATGTCCCGACGATCTAGAAGTCGTATCTTCGTTTAAAGATGCGATTGGTATAAGGCATTACCTACCAGAAATAGCATGGATTGGCTTGCGTGAGCAAACCGCCTGTCAATTCATGTGAAATATGGATTCTAGTCTAATATAATTATTGTTCTAAGGTAATAATTTATTAGAAATACAATCAGATAACTAAATCGGAATTTTATATTTGACTGTAGATGTCTGCTATTATCTTTTATTCACCTGAGGAATCTCTCCGCCTGATAATGGGGAAATGGAAGCTTACAGGCCAAAATTTTCCAGTCTGGAAAATGCACCTTGACAATGTCTTGGATGCACAGGGTAAGCGGTACGTGATAGAGAAACCCGTTTCACGACCCGGTTGCAATGCTCCTGAAAAGGACTTTGCAGAATACTTCAAATTCATGGCTGACGAATCTGATGTGATGTCGATTCTGTCCTTTTCTACCTCACCCGAGTTTACTGCTGATTTGAGGGTTAGATATTGCCATGAGGTCGTGAAGAATATAGAGAACCAGGTGGGTTTCTATAAGAAGAGTGGGAAGTATCTGATCATGAAAGAGATCTATTCTCTGAAACTGGAAAAGGGTCAATCTGTTAAAGAGCATCTCCTAGAGATGAGGAAGCTCTTTAAAAGTTTGTCACGCATGGGATACAAAGTTGTCCAGGAGGAACTTGTGCATCTCATGTGGTTCTCCCTCACTGATGAGATACGTAACACAGTTAGTGCGTACATTGGAGAACCAAACAGAGACGTGGCAAAGCTTCATGAGGATATTTTGGCCAGTTTGGAGCCGAAAACTGCAGCACCTGCTGACCTCATGGACACGGATTGGATTGACGAGCTGGGAGATCTGAGTTGCCCAGAATGCGGTAGCAAGGATATTTGTGCTCACTCGATGGACATCGACCAGCTAGACATCGGTTTACCCGATGCACCAGGTATCTTTATGATAGACTGTTTGATCACTTCTTATGAATCATGGGTACTTGATACAGGCAGTGGTAATCACATTTGTAATCATTTACAGGGATTCAAAAGAAGGGAGATGCTGGGGAAGGACCGTTCGAACCTAAGAGTCGGCGAAGGCCAGATGCTTGTAGCTGAGTCTATAGGGTCTTACAGTCTTAGTTTACCCTCGGGTCTAGTATTGGAACTTGAAAATTGTTACTATGTTCCTAGAATGATCAAAAATGTTATTTCTTTCGATTTACTTGTAGACCAAGGTTTTTATTATAAATATGATTATAAACTTATCTCTTGCTTTAAAAATGATATCTTTTATTTCAAAGCAACTCCCTCTAATGGTCTATATGTGTTAAATCTACAAGAAAATAGAGAAGTCTATCATATAAGTAAACGATCCAAGGATATTGAGGATCAGACTTATCTCTGGCATTGTCGTCTAGGTCACATAAACAAGAAACGCATAGAGAAACTCCAGAAAGGAGGACTCCTTGGGTCTTTCGATTTTAAACCGTTTGACAATTGCGAATCTTGTTTATCCGGCAAGATGACAAAGCAACCCTTCAACAAAGATAATGAAAGGGCAAATGATTTGTTGGGAATTATACACACAGATGTGTGTGGTCCCTTCAGTCATGAAGCTAGAGGAGGATACCGGTACTTCATCACTTTTACTGACGATTTCAGTAGATATGGTTATGTCTACTTGATGAGACATAAATCTGAAGCCTTTGAAAGATTTAAGGAATTTCAGAGTGAAGTACAGAATCAACTTGACAAGAAGATCAAGTTCCTAAGGTCAGATCGAGGTGGGGAATATCTGAGTCAGGAATTTAACAATCATTTGATAGAATGTGGGATTGTTTCACAACTCACACCTCCGTACACACCCCAGATGAATGGTGTGTCAGAAAGGAGAAACCGTACCTTGCTTGATATGGTAAGATCAATGATGTGTCGTTCCTCACTACCAGTGTCATTTTGGGGACATGCGCTCGAAACAGCGGCCCACATACTGAACAAAGTGCCAACTAAATCGGTAGAAAAGAGACCATATGAAATTTGGACAGGCAAGAAACCAAAATTGTCTTTTCTAAAGATTTGGGGTTGTGAAGTATATGTCAAGAGACCAACTTCTGAAAAACTCAAACCCAAATCAGATAAGTGGTTCTTCGTAGGATATCCCAAGACTACTGTGGGATACTACTTCTACAATCCTACCGAGAACAAAGTCTTTGTAGCTCGGGGAGGTGATTTTCTGGAGGATAAGTTCCTCAACCAAGAGGATACCAGGAATGATGTAGATCTACAGGAGGTGGAGGAAGATGACACTTCACCGATAGTTGAGCCAGTTGCTCAACAAGAATATGTTGAGACTCAACCGGAAACGGTTGAGGAGGTGCAAACACAGGACCTTCGCAGATCCACTAGGATAAGGCAAGAGCCAGATAGGTATCTTGGGTTCTTAGTCTCTCAGGATGATGGAGACTTGAATGAACCGACCTCCTATGGAGAAGCTGTATCAGGCAGTGAGTCTGAACAATGGCAGGAGGCCATGAAGGCTGAGATGCAGTCCATGTACGACAACCAAGTATGGGAGTTGACAGATTTACCCCAACACAGTAGGGCTGTTGGACGTAAATGGGTTTTCAAGAAGAAAACTGACATGGACGGTAATGTGCACACCTTTAAAGCTAGACTGGTAGCAAAAGGTTTCACGCAAACTCATGGTATTGACTATGATGAAACTTTTTCACCAGTAGCAATGCTAAAGTCTATTAGGATCTTGATGGCCATTTCAGCATACTTCAATTACGAGATTTGGCAGATGGATGTTAAGACGGCCTTCCTGAACGGGAAGTTAACAGAAGACGTCTATATGGAACAGCCGGAAGGTTTCATAGATCCAAAGAATCTTAATAAAGTGTGCAAGTTGTTGAAATCCATATATGGATTAAAACAGGCATCTAGAAGTTGGAACTTACACTTTGATGAGCGAATCAAAGAATTTGGTTTTGCCAAAAGTGAGTTTGAACCATGTGTTTACACAAAGTTCAGTGGGAGCATAGTAACCTTCTTGGTCTTATACGTAGATGATATTCTACTCATTGGAAATGACGTACCAACTTTACAGAGTGTAAAGACTTGGTTAAGCAAGTGTTTCCAAATGAAAGACCTTGGAGAAGCCGCCTATATACTTGGTATAAAGATCTATAGGAATAGATCTAGACGGCTTATCGGGCTTAGTCAGAGTACATACATTGACAAAATCCTGAAACGATTCAGGATGGACGAATCCAAGAAAGGATTTATCCCAATGCAGCATGGCATAGTGCTAAGCAAAGCACAGTGTCCTGTTTCTAGTGAAGATCAGGACAAGATGAAATTGATCCCATATGCTTCAGCGATAGGATCAATTATGTATGCCATGTTATGTACAAGGCCCGATGTTGCTTACTCGATAAGTGTTACGAGCAGATACCAGCAGAACCCAGGTGAAGCCCATTGGGTGGCTGTCAAGAACATTCTCAAGTACATGAGACGCACAAAAGAAATGTTCTTGGTCTTTGGAGGATCTGAAGACGAGATTAGCGTCACAGGCTACACTGACGCTAGTTTTCAGACCGACAAAGATGATTTTAGATCACAGTCAGGATATGTATTTACCCTAAATGGAGGCGCGATCTCGTGGAAGAGCTCGAAACAAGATACCATAGCAGATTCCACTACAGAGGCAGAGTACATTGCAGCATCAGACGCGGCAAAGGAAGCTGTCTGGCTCAGGAGTTTTATCACGGATCTAAGAGTTGTAGTCAGTATCTCTAGACCCATTGATATTTACTGTGATAACTCTGGGGCAGTAGCGCAAGCGAAGGAGCCCAGAGAACATCACAAGTCGAGACATGTACTCAGGAAATATCACCTCATCCGAGAGATTATTGGAAGAGGAGATGTGAGAATATGCAAGATTCCGACGGATGAGAACGTTGCAGATCCGCTAACAAAGCCTTTAGCTAGAGCAAAGCATGAGGGCCATACTAGTAGTTAGTTTATGTTATCGATTATCAATGTAATTTTTGAAACATTATGAAAGTTTATTTCACTGTGTGTTGGAAATAAAGAGATACTATTTTAAAGATGTTTCAAGAAAAATTACTTTTCGCATATTTAAGGTTATCCATGATTTTTCACGAGTTCGTAAAAATCTAAATCTCCGTAGCAACTTATTGAGATGGGAATCTCAGTAGGGTTATAACGCTATTATGAAGTGTTTAATATACAGTTGATATAGTTAGACATTCATAGATACTTATCAGAGTGAATAGGTATTGGATGTGACCAGTTTCAAGTCTGCTTCATGGAGCCTTTGTCATAAGCATTGACTTGATGATAGGTTGTCCTTTGACCTGAGATATCTGGTCTATGATCATGAGGACTACTGTACTTTTAGCATGCTCTAACGCCGCACCGTAACTGGGTGGTCATAAGGGGTATGACTAGATGCAGCGGAAGCCGTGGTTGTAGATGCAGATAGTCAAGATGGGATTTACACCTCCCACATGGGAGAGATATTTCTGGGCCCCCTGACGATTAAGATTGGCAGAAATGCGTGGCCACGCTCGGATAGAATAACAGTGGGTTATTTGGAAGATCCGTTACTGCAGGCAATCGAGATCAGAGTCAGGAAATACTTGAGTTTATGATTGAACTATCTCAGCTCCATGTCAAAACTCACTTTAAAATATCGTGTGTAAAAGGAATGAACCTGTGTACAATTCAAATATGAATCGTATCTCTGGCTATAAGAGATCTTATAACCTGGTCAACCTAAGTGTCTGGCTAGGGACCTCCTTAGGCTAATAGTGACAGTTAAGTTACTTGTCTGGCACAAGTGGGAGTTTGAAAGGATTATGTGCAAGACAGTAATTAGGATCACTATGTCCAATGTTATAAGACACTAGTGGGTCACACTACTACACACCCAACCCGAGACCTATTGGATTTATCGTGTGGAAATAATTAATTAAGTTTAATTATTTAATAGAGAGAAAGGAATAAATAATAAATTGTTTATTTATTATTTATCAGATAAATATAATTACTTGATTAACAAGTTTGAGTTAATTAAGGAAATTATTGTGGATAGTTATTTATGGATTGGGATTCTTAATATGATTACCATAATTACCTATATAAATATAGGGTTAGGGTAATAGAATTATATGACTGATTTCACAATTACTTTCTCGCCAAAAATCCCAAATCTCTCTCTCTCTCTCTTGTCGGCGTTGACACACACACATACACCGGGAGGTTTTTCCGATCAAATCCTAGGCGGTCTAGCAGCCAGTCTCACGGTGGTGCAGTAGCGGTGTATCCCTCACTAGCATCCGGAGGATCGTTTGTATCGTCAAAAGGTAAACGCGAGAAAACCCCCTTTGATAATTGTGTTTAATAAACTACGGATGGATCATTGTTCGGGTTAGGTTTTTATCCGCTGCGTAATTATTTATCTGTTTATCCGACCCGTTAGAACCCAACACTTCTTTTGCTCACGGTTCAGAAGAATACGGTACAACTCACTTAGTGTGAGTGTCTTTATGTCTTTGGACATAGTCAAGCAGGTGGTGTAGATTTCCCACTGTTCAGGAAGAGCTTCCATGAACTTGGTAACCACCTCAGAGTTAAAGTAGACAGTATCAATAGTCTTTAGGTCAATCAGGAGACAGTTGAATCTCTGATGTATCTGGGAGAGAGTTTCATCCTGCTGATGAATGAAGCTTTCATACTGGCGAACCAAGAAGATCTTTCTTGATTCCATGAAAACTGCAGTACCTTCGTATTGAACACACAGAGTGTTCCAAATTTCTTTTGCAGAACGAAGATGACAGACAGAGTAGAAGATGTCATCAGGGAGTGACATGGCAATGAGAGACCTGGCCTTAGTGTCAATGTTGACAAGGCGTCTGTCTTCATCATTCCAATCAGTCACAGGCTTCACCAGTTCCCTTTGCGGGTATACCTGGTTGGTCATTGGTAGCAGGGACAGCATGGACAGTTTGTGTAGGCACATGTGGTCCATTTTCCAAGAAGTATGATAAAAAAAGTTCCATCCTGGTTTTCCAAAGAGCAAAGTTGTCTTTGTTAAACCTTGGAGGTTTTCCAGAAGAGCCGGTATCAAAGTAGTTATCCTTAGCTTGAAGAGCCATGGATTAGAGAGAAAGAGGATCACAAGATTTTTCTTAAAAAGAAAAGAGCTTGAATCTGCTCTAATACCACTTGTTGGTCCCAAGGGGTGAACTTCAAATAAGGATAGTGTATGGGATTATAGAAGGAGCGGGGTTGAATATAATCACACCAACTTTTCACTTTTAAATTTTATGTTGTATTAACACTTTGATTTTACAGATTGTTGCGGAAATAGAAAAGACTAAAGTCTAAACTAAACAATCTAAGTTTCTTTCACTATGCACTAGAGTGAGAAGACTAGAAAAGATGAGAAATAGAAGGATAAAGATACAAAGGATTCGGGTTATAAGATAGGTGCGAAAGAGGTATGAAGAACCTCGCTTCAAGTCCTATTTATACCCAATGCATTAAATGCATGCAGACTCACTTTTGTGTACGTGTCACACTTTAAGCGGTCCTAAGTACTATTTACTATAAATAATGTCTTTTGCATGGTGTACAAAAGAGAGCTTATATAAACAGTTGCCTTGAGGTCTGATAAGTACGGAGGGTACAGAAAAGAAACTGTCCTTGTGTACTTTTTGTGTCAGTAAAGGCGGATAATCCTTTTGTGCATTAGATTAAGACATTACACTAATCCTTCAGGATCAGGATACTGATCAGTGAGCAATGCCCTGATACTGATGTTGAGCAGGGGTCACTGTATCCTGATGAGTCTTCAGGATGTCATACAAAATTGAGCAGCCTGCTATCACTGAGTTCCGTCTTCAGATCACGAGCACGCTGTTCCTGTCATCAGCTAATTCTTCGACTTCGTTGATGGTTCATGAGTATGATCTTAATGTCTTCTGGAGGTCTTCACTTTCATGGTCAGGATTAGTAGACTTCAGAACAGACTCGTTCATCTCCTGATCCTGATCCTGATGATTATAAATACAAGTTACAACATTTTTAACACGGAATAACACATAACAATCTCAGTGATAATTCCTCAAGCTATAACTATAAGTAAAGACCTATTCACTAAGTAGAGTAACAGGATCATTATCATTTCATTAGGTCTTAGGAGAGCTGGATCAACACCTTCCATCGGTGATCTTCCCATAACCCATGATTCTCTTTGGTGTTTTGTCTGCCGTTTTAATGTATCCCTCGAACCTTTCAACATAGTCGAAAAGGAAGGACCTTTGACCAGTCATGTGTCTATAAGCTCTTGAATCGATGTACCACACATGACTGACCTGCAAACAAATTAAGCTTGTTTAGGGACCCATTGCCAAATGGGTTCCTTAGGGTTAGAGGCAGGTGACACTGTCGATGTCCCCTTTTTGGATTTCTCCTTAGGCGCAGCGGACTTCATTGACGAAGAGGAATTTGATTTCCCTCTTTTCCTTCCCTTTCTCTTTCGAGAACTGACATTAGAATTATGTGCATTAAAGAATTTGCCACACCATAGCGCAAGAGATTATCAAACATAGAACACATGTCATTTCTAAAAGCATCAAAAACATTGTTCAAGTTACGATTACGGTTTACAGACATGTTTGAATCAAATACTACACTAGGTGGGGCATGGCCTAAACCCGCACGGCTAGGACCATACCTCTTAGAGAAAGCGGTAAAACGGTTGTTCCTTCCTTGATGATCACTTCCTGGTGGCTACACATTCTTTCCACCATCTTTCCTTCTCCCATCTGCATTAGAAGCATGGTGTGAGTTAGAGGACGGTTTAGTAGAAATGGATTTGCCACCTTTTCCAGATGACAGTTTTGAAAAATTAGGTTTTGTGGAAGTTAAAGGTTGATTTGGTTTTACCCGAGATGTCTCACCCACTTCGAAAGTGCTAGAATTATAGTCAAGACCTTTAATGGGTTTGACTAAGGCACGAGCATCTTTAGATTTTGAATTCTAGTTCTGGAGTCCCTTAGGTGTGTAAGGCTTAACTGACTTCTCCTTGTCAGTACCTACACCTTTTTCACCCTTAGAAATGTTTTTCTCATAACCTAAAGCTTGTGACTCAGTAGACTTCTCAGGTTTAGAAAGAACAAATTTCTTTTTCTTTGGGATAAGACCAGAAGGATCATCACCATTTTCTAAAAATACCTTCACCTCATATTCAACATTTAGATCTAGGTCCAAATTAGGTTTTCTCAACCTATGATAAGGGATGAAAGGTGTCTCATCATCTTCAGAATCCAAAGAGTCAAAATCTTCTAAAACATATACTTTCTTTTTCAAACGAGCAATTGACACATCTTGATTAGCAAAAGTTTGAGAATACAACAACTCCTTTTCATAAAAATATTCCTTTTTCCATTTCAAAAAGAACTTTTTGGACGATGAGTTGCTTTTGAAGATCCGCAAATTCGACTTTGAAAACTGTGAATGAAGAGTTTGCGATCTCACACTCTGAAGAAAGCCTAATTCTCTCGGCGTTAGCTTCGAGTAAGTCTTTTCCCAGAGTGTATATCAAGTTGTCCTTTTCTGAGATAATGACTTTGAGATTCAGAATTCGATGTTGACAGGCATCTAGATCCATAGCTTTCAATCTAAGTCCAAAGACTTCTTTCTCTAGCTCAACGAGGTCGGGACTATTAGTTGCGAAAACATCCATGGGTGGGATAAATAAGGTCTCCTCAGATAGTTCGATTTCCCTAGTGTCATAGCTAGTGTTCAAATCGGCATAATTTATTGGTGGCATTGCTACACATGGAGTTTTAGCCTTGATACCTTCCCAAGAGGGGTCGGTATTGGTTGGATCTCTAGCTAGAATGAAGATAGGTTCGTTTGCAACGGGACTGGTGGGAGGACTGCTAGAGGTGCTATTTGACGGACTGGTGGTTCTAAGTGATGGTCTCACCATTGATGACTTCGGTATAAGTGACAGTCTGTCTAACAAATTCCTCGGTAACATGTCCTCCTACAAAGGTTGGGTTAGGTTTGAACGTGGCCATATCCTCAAAGTTGTATAGATTCGAAGGTTCTTTTCTAAAACATGATTTTCGGCATGTCCTAGTCCGGGTCTAGCTTTGTAAAAAGGATTTTTGTTGGCATGCATGGTGAGGATACTCAGAGTCTGTTCAGATTGTCCTCGCTTAAAATTGTTGTCTTCAAGCTCTTGGATTTTTGTGAAAAGCTTAGTTCTTTCCTCAGAAAGTAACTATAATTTGATTGTGAGCTCCCCATGACTACTATTGAGTTCATCATGTGAATTTTGAAGAGACAACATTTTGTTTACCAAATTTGACTCTCTAATACCAGACTCAAGTATTTCTCGATTATAATTCAATGTCAAGTCTTCGAGAGAGCTCTTATAAATAGCACTGTCGATTCTAAATTTCGTGACAAGAGTTCTTTCTGTTTGGAGATCTCTCTCTAGGTCACAAATTTTAGCTTCTAACAGCAAGATAGTATTAGTTAAATCAGGGATAGAGGATACCTCAAACGCATCGTTGTCATAACGAGTGCTAGGACCGACACCATCAGGTCCTTCAAAATATGCCATCAGGCAGTGTCCTCTCACCAGTTGATCCTCCTCATCTGAGCTCTCTTCTTCACAGACCCAGTTCTCTTCCTCTACCAGCAGGGCAACCCCCTTTTCCTTTTTCCTCATCAAGTCAGCCTTCTTCTCAAAATATGCTGCATCCTTATACTTCACTGTGCACTCCTTGGAATAGTGTCCCGATTTACCACACTTGTAACAAGTAGGACCATGACATTAGATTTTTCTTGAGTAACAGCTTGTTAAGGAGCGGGGGATTGGTTGTTGGATTTCTGTGGCTGACATGACACTTGACCACCTTGGTTAGTGTGAACGGGATGATTTTCACAAAGGGATTGCCTGTTGGAGCTGTTTCCTTGATGATCTGACCTACGATGGTCACCTACATTGTAGCTTACCTTTCCATGCTCAATCCTTCCGTCGGACCAACGATCGATTCTGCCTTGCTCATACCCAAACTCAGATCCGTGATCGTTTCTTCCACCTTCAAATCTGCTCCTAGAGCCACCTTCAAAACCCTGCCTGTTGTATCCTAAATCATATCCTTGCTGTCTGGATTGTCCCCGAAAGTTGTAGTCGGGATTCTGTCCACGCCAGTTGCCGTGAAAATTTGATCCTCTTTGATAGTCAATGAAGGTACTATCACGTTGATGGTTGTCCCTATATCTCCCTTGCTCATTCCTGCCCTGATCAAATGACCGATACCGTTCTCCTTGTTGGTATCCTCCTCTACCCTGTTCATTCGACTGATATCTGCCTGAAGACTGATGTCCACCTCTTCCCGGACCCATTCTTTTTCCACCTTGAAACCCCGAAGCTTGAGATCTGGTAAATCCCCGATTTGCATTCAACCTCTGCATGTTGTGCGAGATTAAAACAAGGGATTCATTCATGTTGAACAACTCTTCATCAGAAATGGTGATGATCATTGGATCATCCGGGTGTTGCATGCCTAGGTTGAAGTTCTGATTAAATCATGATTGAAGTCTTCCGGATGTTGAGATAATGTCATGTGGTTAAAAGAGGATGGTTGAATTGGAGCTGAATTAGGTCCTGCAAATGGCACTGCAGCGAGTGCTAGAGGATCAATAGCTCTCTTCGATCTGCCACCAGAGATAAACTCCTCATGTTGTACCATCATGCTGTACAAGTCATGCAGTCCCAGAGTTCCCAGATTCCGGCTTAGCTGAATGTTAATGGCCATATTCTGCCATTCTTGTGTGAGGTTCTTCAAGAACTTTACATTGACCTCGTACTTGCTTTCCTCCACACCTAATCTTCGGAGATCATTAACAAACGAATTCAGACGTTGGTATGAGTCTGTTAGAGATTCATTTTCTCTTGCTCGGAATCCTTCATAGGCATTAGTGCACTCTCCTTCTGGCTTTCTAAGGCAGTGTCTCCGCCTTTCATTTGTTGCTCATTCTCCAACCACACGTCCCTTGCGTTCGTTAGGCTGTCTACTCGGGCATACATGTCGTTAGGGAGTGCCATAATGAGAAGAGTAAGTGCACGTTTGTCCACAAGATGTCGTGCTATTTGTTCGGGAGAGTACATCTCTACTGGCTTTTCCACGACGTAAGACGGTAGAGCTGGGCATGTATCCGTGCGAGGAACTGCAGCTAAAGTGACGGTTGGTCTGATCGGGCCCTCACGAATTGACTTCATGAGGTTTTCATCGAGGAGGTCTAGGAAGTGGATCATTCGACGTTTCCACTGTTGGTACTCGCCCATGATGAGTACGGGCGGACGTGATTCATAACCTATGCCGATTATCTCCATTGGCATCTTGTTCCCACACAAAAGAGGATCTACTTCGAGTAGATAACTTGGTTAAAAATAGCTTTTGAAAACGTTGTTCCTTCGAGCACCTCAGGACACAAATAGCCTTAAATAGTTTGGATTTTTGAAAAATTGCTATGTGTCGGATTTGAGACGAAAATTGAAAATTCCCTGGCTCAAAGAGGCAAATCCCGACTCGGGAAATGATGTTTCCCGACTCGGAATTGGCTCAAGAAGTCCAACTCGGGAAATGGTATTTCCCGACTCGGAGAACAGGTATTTCCTGACTCGGGAAATGGTATTTCCCGACTCGGAAAACAGGTACGTGGAGAAACTCAAGACGAAAATCCCGACTCGGGAAACCGATTCTCCGATTCGGAAAATGGAATTTTCCGATTTGGGAAACGGGTAAACCGATTCGGGAAACGTGAACAATTCCCCTAACTCGGGAAATTCAAGCTGATGAACAGCTCAAGTATCCCGACTTGAGAAATGAGTCCAGTAACTCCGAAAAACAGCTCTAAATCAGCCAAAAACACTTAAAGAATCAGTGAAAAGAGTTCCAAAAGTTGTATAACGAGTATAGAACTATAAAGGAACAACTTATCACTTAAAACTAAGCTAATGAGAGCACTTTTAAGCTCAAAGTGAGCAAAAAGTTTGAAATTGTTTTTTCAAAAAGCTTTCAAATCTTTTAAAAACAGCCAAGAATCTACCAAAGTAAAGGCTCTGATACCAAATGTTGGTCCCAAACAATCAAACAATAAGAGGATTCAACAAGAAATCAAGTGAAGAAAAGAAATGTTCTTGTATTATTAGAGAGCTCTCATGAGTTACAAGAAACACACACAAACTCTCACTAGATGACTCTCATTGGAAAATGTTTCTCACATCTCTCTTCCCAAACCCTAAACCCTTTATATAGGGTCCATTTACATCAAGCCCAAGTCCAAGCCCATTAGCTACAATTACTAGCTAACTACAAAATAATCCTTCTCAAGCTTACTTTATAAAACTTTCTCTAATTGTAGCTAGCTAGTAATTGTAAAGCTTTGAGAAACTTTATAAAACTTTCTCTAATTGTAGGTAGCTAGTAATTGTAGCTAGCTACTTTATAAAAGAAGCAAGGCAGTTTCTCAAAGATTTGGTCCTAACACAGAGCTTCTGTCAACTTTGTCTTCTGTAGAAACTGCCTTGCTTCTTTTATCATTACTTTTACATTCAGAACAGATGAGGCTAACAATATATATATATAGGCTGGTTCATACAAGAACCAACCTCATTCGCAAGAACAAAGAAACAAATTATAGCCATATATTTATGTAGGCCCATGTGGGTACCCATAATAAAAAATCATATATAATTCAGGTGGGTCCCAACCACTGAATCGTATATGGGTTTAGGGTTTTTAATTCCATATTCTGCTTAGTTCATAGACATGTTAGATGAATTTGACTTTAGAAATGTAAAATGACATAATTGCCCTTCTTGTATATGAATAGGAACTCATAAAATTTAACGGTACATACATATGACTAATAAAAGAAAAGAAACAAACATTTGGGAATTGAATTCCAATTCCATCAGATTCTCAAGTAATCCTACCAACCAAACGTCCCCTTAGTGTATGTTTGAAGTCTGAAACTATCCATTGGAAAACCTTCTCCCATTTGCAATATGGTTGGAATCAACTCTAACCTTTTTATTTAATACAGTATTTAATGACGAATAATCTTCAAATAATAACAATTGTTATTGCTTATTAATATTTGTTTTGACATTCATTGTTAACATTTATGATACTATTCATCATGATTAATATTTTATAGATATCTGATTAGGTGATTGTATAATTTTTTATATGTTATAATGAAACTTAAGTTTGCAATTGAATATGTCACCATATATATATAGAGAGAGAGACCATTTTCCATGAGTCTACATAAAAGATTTGGGGTAAGCTTCCTATTCTAAGGTCTCATGTGTTCTTTATGTAAATGTTCAACTTACTTTTATATAAAGTTGGACTACTTCGTACGATCCTAAGTGGGTGTTTGATAAGTTTTTTAAGGTTTAAAAGTGTTTATTGACTCATGATGATAGGAAAATAAGTTTAAAAAGTGTTTAGATTAACTTTTGTGGTAGTAAAAGTCGATAAGTCAATAGATTATGTTTTAAGAGAGTGTTTACCTTAGCTTATCAGCTTTTTGAGAAGCTTTTTTATGTCAATTTCATCAAAAAGCCAAAAGCCCTTCTAAAAAAGTCACAAATTTCGACTTTTTAAAAATTACGTTTGAAGTCTTCTCATAAAGCACCTTTGAAACGTGCTTTTGAGTTATCCAAACAAGCTTTTTGAGGTATTGGATTTTTGAAAAGCCAATAATTTAATAAACACTTTCAAAAAGCTTATCCAAACACCCTCTAAGTCCAAATGTATTTTCTTTTTATTTCATTTGCACCAAAAAATTGTATAGTAAAGAGCAAATTGCCCAAAAAGGTTGTTCTAAATGTCCAAATTTGTCAATCAGATAAACGTATATTTTTTTTTTTCCAAAAAAGGACAATAAATTTCAAAAGGGGAACTGGTAATCGAATGTATAGGTTACTAGTTATAATTCACAGAGGTGGCATTAAATTTAGGCTATGTTTGGCAAGCGTAGCTTATAAGCTAGCTGGTAGCTGATAAGCTAGCGGATAGCTGATAAGCTAGCTGTTGATTGATAAGCTTGCTAGTAGCTAATAAGCTAGATGTTGAATAAATTATGTTTGGCAAAAACTAGCTTATGAGTATGTAAAATAACCAAAAAGGGTATATTTGAATTTAATAATTAATATTAATAAGGGTATAATTGGAAAAAACTACAATAAGCTCCTCATAAGCTACTCAAAGTAGCGTTTCAAAAAGTTAGCTTATAAGCTAGCTGATAAGCTAGCTTCCTGATACATGTTTGGATGGACTAGCTTATAAGCTAGCTTATCAGCTAGCTTATGCTTGCCAAACAAAGCCTTAGAGAAAATTTCCGAGAAAGGTGGCATATTTGCCAATCATGAAAGCATACCTACTAATTAAGCGGTTAGTATGTTAATTAGCTCATTATACCCTTTTTTGTTACAAATTATGGTGCTTTCTTGGGAAAAGATATAAGTTCTCTAATTGGTAAATTTGCATATTTATGTTACTTTTCTTAGTAATTTGTCCTAATATAAACAATAGATAATTCCCATTTGACCGGTATGAAAACAATCACTGAACTACCAAAGGAGTGTTAGCCTAGTGTAAGGCTTGGACACTATATAATGTTGAACCCGAGTTCGAGCCCTGGGCGACGTATTCTGGAGGTACGGGGGCTTCGACCCCGGGCTGAATGCTTTAGCAGTCAGGCTTCGGCCCAAAATTGCAGAGGATTAGTGTGGGCCCAAAACCCAAGGGCGAATTTACCCTTACGGTAGGTAGGTCCCGGGACCTACCTAAATTTTCCATTTCTATTAGAAGTTGTATAAAAAAAAATTGGGACCTACCTTAAAAAATTTAGAGGAACCACCTTAAATGTTTATTTCGCAACCTAAGAGATACAAAGGATCTGGTGGTTTGTTGGAAAACCCTCCATGTTATGTATAGGAGGTCGTTGGTTCGACTCCTCTTATGTGCATGTTATTATTATTTTTTAAATCTTTTTGTTTAAAGCCTATCAATTTTAAGTATGGCCCAATCTTTTTGTTTAAGACCCATCAATTTTCAGGCTGGCCCAAATACCAAATAAAAAACATAACGTTAATGTTTGATTTTTAATTTTAATGATCCGACCCGATAAAAATATAGTCGATACTTTTTATTTTTTTCCGGGCTAAACTTAATTAGGGAACCACGTGGTTTAGTGTTCTAGATTCGCCACTGCCAAAACCTCTTCCAAAAAAAAAAAAAAAAAGAAAAACAAAAAACAATCACTGAACCTAACGGTTTGAGGAGCAAACTTGAATCATGAAACCAAAAACCAAGTTGGAAGGTTCGAGCTTGAAAAATTATACCAATTATAGTTTGTGTGAACATGGTTCGATTTGGATGGCTAGTTTGATTCGAACCGAACCGAACCGAACCGCACTAATTGGAACCGATGAATGGATTTAGATCGGTGGTATTTGGACCAAGTAGAAAGTTATGGAGATGGGGGAGACCAAGATAATAAATGCGATATGGGTGTTGAATTTGAAGGGAAAAGGCAGATGTTGACCTTTTTAATTTTGACATGGATCCGATTGTGGAGCCAATCTGGTCACATGGGTGCACGTTTCTTCATCTTCCCGTCACGTGCCATGCCTTTACTCTCCTTCAATTCACCTCTAATCTCTTCACTTGTATTCTATAATCTATTCTATGTGAACTCAAATCATCCATCTTTCCCATCTCCAATCCTTTTCAACTTTTTTTTTTTTCATCCAAGTATCAAAAGCCTTTATTCTTTGGGATAGAAAATAAGTTGGTATATATATACATATATTTTATTTCTTTAAATGGTTACCCAATAGAACCTTCACTTTTTTTTTTTACAAAATGTTGATATCAGCAACCATGACAACTGACACACAATCATATGCCAATTCAATAATGTGAGAAGCATACGTGACTCACTTAACGGTTGTGGCTATGAAAGTACCCTAGACTTTGAACCTAGGACCATTCCGTTATGGATAAACACTACCCCACTAATTAGTAACTGAGCTACGCGCCGGTGACTTCACTCTTATTTATCTCATGGGTAACATTTATGGCCATAAAAAATGGATTGGTGGTAAATGTTTATAACTTGGTAGACATTTATTGGAAAAGAGTCGTCACCCTTTTTACCAAGTAAGACTCTTGATAAATGTATTCACTTTTATTTGATAAGATTATCAGTCATTATTATTGTTAACCCAATATAATAATCGAATGGATAAGCACTTACTAAGACAAGTATTTAATAAACGAACATATTGGATTAATTAACTAATCCTTTGAGCTAAAATACATGCCTTATCCAATGAAACTTAGAAACTTTGTCTTTGTCAAAGGATGGGTTGGTCTAATCATTGAGAGAGGCGGAACAAAAAAAATAATAATAACTGATAAAACCATATGACTATAGAACAATAAATGTTATTTGGCAAAAAACAATTCTGATATGTTGTTGGTACCGAGCCTATGAAACGAGATGTTTTGTGTTCAATACTTCTCAAATCTTACTAACTTTTCTTTCAAAAAAGAAAAAAAAAGATTAAAAATTGAAAATTAAATTTTCTTTTTTTTTTGCCAAATCAACATTCGAACCTAGTCCTCCCGAAGAAGGATCAAAAGACAAGACTTACACACCAACCCTATCACAACAAACTTGTATTTTTAGTCTACTTTCAAGAAAGGGCACGTTAACAATAAATGGAAAGCACCTTACAGGGCCTAAAACTTTTTTCACTACGTTGGGACAATAGAGCAAGGGCACATGCATCTCTTCCTCTCAAAGAAGAATGGTACCCAAACTGGATTAGAAACGCTTTAAACCTAGGTACATGCCAGAACAAAAATCCGACCAAGAAAAATATATTTTTCAAGACCTGATCAAAGTCGAACCCAAGAAAAGCCGATAGAATTCAGTTTCACACTCAATGCCTGACTCATACTTTTGAAGGCCTGGTCTTCTTTGTTTGCTTACTAAATTGGGCCATAGGGATACATAAGGCCTTGGCCGGAAAAAGTAGAGACCGTGTGCATCTCTGTTGTGTACCAACACAAAATGGCATATTATCATGTCCAATAATAACAATAATGTACTAAATGAAACTGTAAGTTATATACATAGAGGGAGTGTTAAATATTGTATAGTTCAGGGACCCTATTGTATCGTTTGTATCTATTTATTGGTATCAATACACGCAACCCTAATCATCGGGTTTTCCACAATCTCACATGGTATCAGAGCCACCTAAGAGAAACCCTAAGAAAACCCAAAATTTTTTTTCTTTTCTCTTTCAGCAGCCGCCGCCGGCGACCACCGCCAGCCGCCGTCGTTCCTCAACACCAGGGTTACTTTCTCTGTCTCCCGGTGCCCACGAACGTCGCCGTCGCTGCTATCTCAGCCATCGCCGCCGCTGCCGCCGGCGACCACCGTCAGCCGCCGCCGGTCACCTCCTCCGGCCTTCCTCCTCGTCCCCGGTGACTCATCTCCGGTGCCCTTCGCGTCACCATCGCACCACCACGCCGGCGTTCCCTCTGCTCCATCGCATAACCACGAACGTCGCCGTCGCCCTCTGCTATTCTCGTCACCGCTGCGTACCGCCGCCTGAAACCGCCGCGTAAACCGCCGCGTACGGCTGCGCCCTTGAGACCTCCGCCTCTACTCAACCGCTGCGCACTCTCCGACAACCGTTCTCTGCATCTGTTCAACCGCCGCATAACCGCTGTGACGCCTGAACCCTAGTCTCTGCTGCGTCGCCGCCTTGCCATCCACGATCTGCGACCTCGCCTGAACCCTTGCGCCGGTCTGCCTCTGACCTCGCCGGAACTCTACCGGCGAATTGTTATTGCTTCTTACCGGCGACCTTGCTTCGTGTGGTTTGCTGTGAAAAGAGAAACAAAAAGTTTTCTCTTTGTGAAAGAGAAACAAAAAGCTTTTTTTTGTGAAAGACAAGACAAAAAGTTTTTTTTTTGTGAAAGTCAAACCAAAAAGCTGTTGGTTCTCAGATTATTATAAAAAAAAAAAGACAAAAGGGGAGGTGCTGTTTTCAGATTGTGTGTCGGTACTCTCGCATCGTCACTGTTTTGCCGCCGGCTACCGTCTCTGCTTACCCATCGCGTGTAGGGTTTGGTACATTACTATCCCTCTTCCCACGGTTAAGCTTCACGCACATCTATTTTCTTGCACTTTTTAGCTTTAATTTTTTGTGTTTTTTCATTTTGTTGCAATGTCAACCTCCTCACAAGCCAGTACCCTCACTAGCCCCACTGCTAGCCAACTTGTCTTTGCTCTCACAAATGTTGATAACACCAAAATTATACATGTTTTGGTGGTGCTTAATTGGTTGAATTTACCCCGTTTATCACTTGATTCTCACCTAATTACTCACGAATTGGTATGTTTGTTACTTTTGAAGGTATTGGAGAACACGGAGCTAAAAAGTGCGGAAAATAGGCGAAATTGTGCGAAAGTTGGAAAAGTACAAAACAGGAAGTTTTAGCGATCACGAAGTAAAGGTTTTGGCGCCGCCAAGACTGATATTCGAGAAGGTTCCTGCCTTTTATCAACTTAGCTCCGCGAAGATGAAGTTTAGCGCCGCGAAATTGGCATTTGCACTCTCAAGAAGATTCCAGAATTTGCCAAAAATAGAAGGAGTAGGGTTTTTAAGTGTTTCGCGCCGCGAACGCCTACTTGGCGAACGCGAAACAGCTTCCGGACCTTCTTTTAAATACTGTTCTCAGCCTTCAGTTCCATAGGCATTCTTAGACAGAAAAATACAGTAAAAGGGTCAGTTGTACCAGTTGGTTAGTGGTTTGGAGGGAGAATCAAGTGTGGAGAGAGGAGACGCTGCGCCGATACGGATACTCGATTAATCATCTGTAGCTGTATGGTCGGTAGAATGTCTGTCTTTATCTATACTTATTCTGTTTTCCTAGCTATGAGTAGTGAGTAGTTTTCTATGTAGTACTTATCGTGGTAGATGAACCATGTGGATATGATTTTATGGTTTTAATGATTATTGATTTGTTTTGGTTAATTGAATGTGGTTTTATGATTCCAATTTGATTCCTGCTATTTCGTGTGTTTGAACTCGTTGGTTGGGTTTGCTTTTGGACCAAAAAAGTAGACTCCATTGGGTTAATCAACCTCTCTTGACTTATCCTTCGAGACCTCGGAGAATTAGGTTAAGTGGTTTCTTGGACCGAGAGAAACTAGATTGTAAAACACCGGTTAGTTGAGATAGGATTGGGTGACTGATATTTAGGTTGTCTGACAATCAGCCTAGGTATTGGGACTAGGAGGACCATTCTAGTTGACAATCATATTATCTGCATGTTAGGGTGTCCCAGACTTAAATCCTTACAATAGCCAAATCAATCATACTTTTATGTAACTTAATTATCCACTTGGGGATTCACTATGCCATGATAAGTGCTACTGTTTTCTTTATTATTGTTAAATCAGTTTTTATTCTGCTTTCTAGTTCTTTAGTTGTTAATTTAGTTTTCAAATCATTTTCTCAAAAACCCCCCATAGCCTTAGATTAATTAAACTAATAGGATTACCAGTCTGTTACTTGACCGTTCCCAGTGGTAGATACGATACCTGGACTTTCCTACGCTATATTGCTATCGATCAGGTACGCTTGCCTGTGAATGTGGTAATAGGTGGTTAGGCATTAGAGGTTAAAACTTGTTACGCTTTTTATAGTTAATATTTACCGCACCAAGTTTTTGGCGCCGTTGCCGGGGAACGGTAGTATTTAGACTTTTGATCTTTGTTAGTTTTGTTAATCGATCCTTGTGAGGGATTACATCCCTTGCAAGTTTTTGCTTTTTAGTTTTTCTTTATTTATTATAATTATTATTATCTCTTTGTTTCCCGCAAGTTGCCCGTAACTGTTTGTTGTGGTTTCAGTCACGGCAAATTTGTTAGAGCCATTTGAGGAACCGGAGAGGGAATTCAGAAAAAGAAACAAAAAGACGAGAGCCAACAAAGTTCGCCCGAGAGCTTTGATTTTTGAGATGGGAGAAGAAGCACCGATGTGGACCGCCAGGAGGGCCGCTCCAACTGTTCCCACGAATCCGATCACGAAGCCGAATCTAAACAAGGAAATCCCGGGGAAGCTCCTTCACATGATCAAGGACCTTACCTTCGACGGGAAAAACGATAGCAATCCTATCGTGCATTTGGAGAACTTCGTGGATATCTGTGATCTGTTCAAAACCGAGGAAGGCCGAGATGATGCGATTCGTCTCCGAGTCTTTCCTCTCACACTCGTCGGAGAAGCTAGAGCTTGGCTGCGTTCGTTAGAGCCAAGCTCGATCACTACTTGGGAAGGACTGCGTTCCAATTTCCTTTCCCGATTTTTTCCACCATCTAAGATCGACAAGTTGAAAGCCGACATCCGATCCTTCCAACAAGATGACGGGGAGACCATATCCGAAGCATGGGAGGGTTTCAAACACCTTCTAAATTCGTGCCCAAGTCACGGATTGACTAAGAGCGAACAAGTCCAAACTTTCTACAGTGGGCTTGCTTACTCTTCACGTGCTACATTAGATTCATCTGCTGGAGGTGTCTTCATGTATAAAACGCCCACGGAAGGTTATAAGCTCCTCGAAGACATGCTCATACACAACATAGATTGGAGGACGGACAAGCGCTTACAAATTCCAAGAATGGTCGGGAAAATCTCAACCGATTTTGATCCATCGGATGAAATAGCTGCTGTGAAAAACCAACAGGTAAAATTTGAACGAAAAATAGATGAACTAATTAAATCTGTTCATGCTTTGCAGGTTGGATGCGAGGAGTGCAAGGGTCCACATTTGACTAAGGATTGTCCGAATCGCCCGATGATGACACCGGAGGAAGTTAATTATCTTAACTGGGGCGATTACCAAGGGAGGTGGAACAACAACCGTAACTTCAATCCACGACCTCCCGGATTCTTTGCACCAAGTCAACCGAACCAACGCACGGAGGGAGAGCCACGCATTTCTATCGAGGACCGACTCATCCAGTTCATGGACGCGCAAAAGAAAATCAATGATGAGGTAGGGTCATATTTGCGTAACCATCAGAGCATAATTCAAAATTTGGAATTGCAGGTTGGACGCATTGCTCAAACATTAGCCGAGAGGACCCAAGGAGAACTTCCGACGCAAACCCAAGTCAATCCAAAGGTGGAAAACGCAAAGCCGATGCTCATGATCGCCGGAACGAAGTCAAAGAAGGCGTGGACAGATATTTACAACAAAAAGTACGTGGATAGCGACAGTGAAAGTGAGCCCGACTATGCCACGGATTACGATTCGGAGGGGTTCACAATCTCGTTCGAGCATCTTAAGCTTAATGATTCAGACACATCAAGTGATGACGAGAACGAGGATGAGGATGGAAAGCAAGGTGGATACGCGGAGTTCGTGATACCAAAGAAAGAAAAGAAAGGAAAAGAGAAGGAGAAAGAGAAACCGGACAAGGAAGAGCTCATCTATATCGCACCAATCAAGCATGACCCGGGAAGTTACAGTTTACTTATTTCTTGTTCTAAATACAAAGGTCTTGCTTTAATTGATTCAGGTGCCGCACTTAACATGATGCCTTCTTGTTTTTGTAGGAAAATGGGTATCAAGAAGATCGAGCCGACAGATTATCAATATCGAGGAGTGAACGGGTACATGACCAAACCGTTGGGGATAGCGGAAGCAGTTCCGATTCGAATCGGAAATTTCGTCTACTATACGGACTTTATCATAGCCAACCTCCCGAAGGACACGGAGATCCCTATCATTCTCGGGAGAGCTTTTCTGCATACCGCCCAAGTTAATACGGACATGCGAAATCAAGTTACGAGCATGGGGTATGGAGAAAACCGTTTGTACTTTGATCCCAACGGATAGCCGGTTAGACATCTCGATGAGCCTTATGAAGATCCTTCTCTTACCTATAAGAAGGTCCCGAAACGCCCACTGCTACCTCATGAACAAATGGGCCGAAAGAAGACGGAGGACTACCCGAATCCGATACAACCAAGGGAGATATCTACCAATCCGGGACCCTCCAAGAAGGAACATCGAAAGAAAAGGGGTTCGTCAGCCCGACGAGCCAAGAAATGAGCCGAAAGCGGGGTCG
Source organism: Centaurea solstitialis (assembly GCA_030169165.1). Lineage (NCBI taxonomy): Eukaryota > Viridiplantae > Streptophyta > Magnoliopsida > Asterales > Asteraceae > Centaurea > Centaurea solstitialis. The sequence continues at coordinate 34,186,188 of CM058045.1, forward strand.
AGCTCTAGACCCAGTCAAAAATGAAGCGCTTCTCGGGAGGCAACCTGAGCATTTTTCGTTATTTTCAGTTTTAGTGTTTTTCGTGTGAGTTTTTACTAATGTTTTTGTTTTGTATTGCTTAGGTAACCATTCAGAAGGGATAGAAGCCAAAATCGACGAAAACCGACACGAATCGGAATTTTTCAAAAGGTGGAAACAGAAAGATTTCGCGAACGCCAAACCTTTAGTTTGGCGACGCGAAGTCTGTCCAGACCAACATCAGGTAAAATTTTTGAACTTGGCGACGCGAAGTGGTATGTTTGGCGACGCGAGAATCGATTTTACAATTTTGAATTCTTGGAAACCGCCTCTTCGCAACGCGAAGCCTTAGGCTTAGCGACGCGAAGTCGGCCCTGACGGTTTTTAAACCCTCATTTTTCACTTTTTCAAAACACAAAAACCTAATTTCTCTCTCGGCGCCGCGAAATCCTCACACGTCCTTGCCAAGTTTGAAAATCTTAAGCTTCAATTTCATCCACAATGGCACAAAAGGTATGTTTCCTAACTTGATTTCGTTGGTTAAGCTCGATTTGGTGTAGTGAATTCATGATTTGGGGCAACAATGGTGGTTCTAGGTTTTCATAGATTCTATCTTGAATTGAAACCCCATTGTGTAATTAATTGTTGATTTGGATTGCATGCTATGATTTTTGATGGAAAAATAGTTTTGGCATGTGTTTTGCTTGTTGAATCTAGCTTGTTGGACCTTCAATGGTGAATTGTATGGAATTGGAATTGTTCTAGAGTGCACCATTGATGGTTAGAATTCTTGATTGATGCATACTTCGTTCTTAGAGTGCAATTTCATTATAGCATGCTAGTTAATGGGTTATTGAATTTAGTTGGATTGTGCTTGAATGCTAAGTGTGGGGATTTTGCACCCAAAATCCCCATCTTTTGATTTTACTAGATTGTGTTAGTGGAACCTTGGCTAAAAGCTCAAGTGTGGGGATGTTACACATCCCCATTCATTTTGAATCGCAATACATGTATCGTTTAGCTTGAATTGTTAGCCTTGGAATTTTGTCTCATTGGTTTGAATGATATGAACTTTGTCTTGATCATATTGGATACACTTGGACTAAGACATTGTTTGTTTGGATTTTGTAGAGACAAAGAACTCGTTCGTCAACCTCATCGGTCCCTAATTTTCGTGCGCCGGGTGGAGGTCACGTCTTCACCTATTTTGGGAACGATCCAACGTTGAATGATCGAAGGCGTGAGCATTACCGAAAGATTGTCGACCGACTCGCGTCCCGTCAAATCCTGGTCCCGAGGAGAGTAGATTGGGATCTTCTCCAAGTTATGGGCATGAGAAATGAGATCCGAGCCAAATTGGAGAAGCATGCGTACGATGAGGAAGGCTCCGAGTACTTTATTTGCCATGCTTGGGAGCGCATCTTTGATTTTGCCGAGACCCTTTACCGAGAGCTCATTCTGGAGTTCGTGGCTACATTTCGGTTTGAGGAAGAGAAAGCCCTTGATGAGTTTTACCAGCCGTGCATGAGTTTTCGACTCGGTGGTGTTTGGCATTCGATCTCTTTGGTCGACTTGGCGGTGGCTTTGGGGATATATACCCAAGCCGAGGTGGAGGCTCCCGGATTCGTGGAGTACATGTTCGCCAGCGGAAAGAGGCCGGACGACTTCGATCCCAGTTTATCTTGGGCAGTTCTCGGAAGTGGCAACTATGGTGGCAATCTCAAGGTCAAAAGCCTTCTCCCTTCTTCAGACCGACTCTATCATCGGATGCTTGTTAATGCGGTCAATGCACGTTCCTCGAGTGAGGAGAAGATCTCGACCTATGATCTTTGGCTTCTCGAGCAAATCACCACGGATGACAAATACCCTAACGCTCCCTATATCGTCGCCATGCAACTCATGAAGGGAGGCGGTTATCGCGAGGGTAGCCGGATGGCCGGTGGCCAATATGTCACCCGTTTGGCTAGGCATTACGGGGTTCTAACCGATGATGCTATTGCCTCGATGACGAGCCTCGGGGAGATGGGTTTGATCGACATGGAGCAACTCCGAGGAATGGGGGCAGCTGCGGTAGATCACTTGGTTGGCGGAGATCAGTTCACGTGGATCCCTTATCCACAAACACACGAGCCAAGAAGGAGGACGAGGAGTACCCAAGAAACCGGTGAAGCGAGCGGGGCGAACGAGGACGAACAACCGACGGATGAAGCGGGGCACTCGGGTTATGAAGACCTGAGTAATCGTTTATCGGAGATGCATCTTACTTATGGCCGACATCATCAGCATATGGAGTATAACACCACGGAGGCTCTCCACCAAGCCAACTGGCAAAGTGGATTGATGAACCGAATGGCCTCCCACTTTGGTGTTGCACCTGCGACTCCTTTTGCTGCATCGCAGTTTTGGCCATTCTCCGACGATGCACCGCCCGGTTATCCCACTTTCGAGGATTGGCGTAACCAACCTCGAGGCCCCTATTGATCTCTCTTTTATCTCTCTATTCGATATGGTTGTCTAAACAATTTTATTTTTGTTTGTGTTTGTGTTTGCTACTATCTTTTATTTTTTGTTTGGATTGTTTAGGATTTTAATTGTTTGCTTAGTTTGGTTTATTTTATTTTGTTCTTTTTACCTTTTATTTTTCTTTTGGTTTTTAGATACAGCTGTTTATGATTCTGCATCGAGTACGATTTCCGGAATAATCTCTCTCAGATCAGAACAAGTCAAATAACCCGGGAAGTTTCTCTTTTTCCCAATTACTCCTTAATTGTTTTAACTGTTGCATTGAGGACACTGCAAATTTTAAGTGTGGGGAGGGGGTTATGTTGACTTGTCTGCTTGCTTATTGGTACACTTTATGCTTGTGATTGTCGTTTTTCAAATTTTGAAAGCTTTGAAGTTTGACCCCAATTTTCTTCAAAATCTGAGATTGTTTTTGAACTGAGTTGCTTGTTTAGGAGGACATGAGATGAGACTGTTTGAGTAGGAGAATACTTGGAATTTCCGATCACCATGATGTCTCACCGATTCCTTTGAGAGATTGAGCCTAATTAATTCATTTGTGTGAGAATACGACTTTGACCAAGGTTAGAACTTGTCACTAGAATTCTTGTCGAGACCACATAAGAAAGTATTTATCACCATTGCACTGATAGAGGCCTTCGTTTCTAACCCTTTTAGCCTTCGTTAGATAACCTCATCATAGGGTTTTTAATTTGCCTAGCCAATTTCTGAAAGATGTTCACTTATAACACTTTCACCTTGAAACCATTTTTGAGCCTTAGCCTTTCTTTCTTTACCCAATTCACCATATACCCTTGAGCCTAATTGTTTTATCTATCTTTGGCCGTAACTAAATTTGATACTGAGATGTTTGATCCAGTTTTTCAAAAATTGATAGTTTTTATGGGATTGATAAGACATGAGAGAAGAGCCAAAAGCAACATAGTTGCTGCTCTGAAAAGAAAAAGAAAGAAAAAGAAAAGATGAGACTCAAAGAAAAGAAAAGAAAATATCAAAAGAGTCGAGAGAAAAAAAAAGTGAGCTTAAAAAGTGTGAAAAAAGAATTTGTGCCACAAATAAGCCATAGGCTTAGGCCGGTTCTAAAAGAAAAAAAAAAAAAAAAAAAAGAGAGAGAGATATGCTCATCCCGATAGTTTCACTGTTTGAGAATCAGATTTTGTGCTTTACTGTTTGGATCATTACAAATTGAGTTTTCAAGTTTTTGTTGCAATATCCTTAGCCACTCATATATCCTTTATCCTACCCTTAACCTTAGCCTAACATTACAACCCCTAAGTCCTCTTGACGGTTGACAACTTCTCAGTGATGGAGACTAGATTCAGTGCCAAGCTTATGCATGAGGGAATTGGTCGAGTATTGGTGAGATCACTTTTTACACTTTTACCCCCGAGAGATACACTTCAGATTATTATTCATACTATGTGAGGGTAAAAGGTCCACCTTGGTATTCGATTGCTTGATATGTCTTGTCTTTGTGTCTGACTATGTGAGTATTCTTTGTCTTCTTGGATGATCTTGGGTGGAGATAATTTTGGTGTCATCTTTCTTATCTTTCAGTCTTTTGATTGAGGACAATCAAAGCTTAAGTGTGGGGATTTTGATAACACCAAAATTATACATGTTTTGGTGGTGCTTAATTGGTTGAATTTACCCCGTTTATCACTTGATTCTCACCTAATTACTCACAAATTGGTATGTTTGTTACTTTTGAAGGTATTGGAGAACACGGAGCTAAAAAGTGCGGAAAATAGGCGAAATTGTGCGAAAGTTGGAAAAGTACAAAATAGGAAGTTTTTGCGATCGCGAAGTGAAGGTTTTGGCGCCGCCAAGACTGATATTCGAGAAGGTACCTGCCTTTTATCAACTTAGCGCCGCGAAGATGAAGTTTAGCGCCGCGAAATTGGCATTTGCACTCTCAAGAAGATTCCAGAATTTGCCAAAAATAGAAGGAGTAGGGTTTTTAAGTGTTTCGCGCCGCGAACGCCTACTTGGCGAACGCGAAACAGCTTCCGGAGCTTCTTTTAAATACTGTTCTCAGCCTTCAGTTCCATAGGCATTCTTAGACAGAAAAATACAGTAAAAGGGTCAGTTGTACCAGTTGGTTAGTGGTTTGGAGGGAGAGTCAAGTGTGGAGAGAGGAGACGCTGCGCCGATACGGATACTCGATTAATCATCTGTAGCTGTATGGTCGGTAGAATGTCTGTCTTTATCTATACTTATTCTGTTTTCCTAGCTATGAGTAGTGAGTAGTTTTCTATGTAGTACTTATCGTGGTAGATGAACCATGTGGATATGATTTTATGGTTTTAATGATTATTGATTTGTTTTGGTTAATTGAATGTGGTTTTATGATTCCAATTTGATTCCTGCTATTTCGTGTGTTTGAACTCGTTGGTTGGGTTTGCTTTTGGACCAAAAAAGTAGACTCCATTGGGTTAATCAACCTCTCTTGACTTATCCTTCGAGACCTCGGAGAATTAGGTTAAGTGGTTTCTTGGACCGAGAGAAACTAGATTGTAAAACACCGGTTAGTTGTGATAGGATTGGGTGACTGATATTTAGGTTGTCTGACAATCAGCCTAGGTATTGGGACTAGGAGGACCATTCTAGTTGACAATCATATTATCTGCATGTTAGGGTGTCCCAGACTTAAATCCTTACAATAGCCAAATCAATCATACTTTTATGTAACTTAATTATCCACTTGGGGATTCACTATGCCATGATAAGTGCTACTGTTTTCTTTATTATTGTTAAATCAGTTTTTATTCTGCTTTCTAGTTCTTTAGTTGTTAATTTAGTTTTCAAATCATTTTCTCAAAAACCCCCCATAGCCTTAGATTAATTAAACTAATAGGATTACCAGTCTGTTACTTGACCGTTCCCAGTGGTAGATACGATACCTGGACTTTCCTACGCTATATTGCTATCGATCAGGTACGCTTGCCTGTGAATGTGGTAATAGGTGGTTAGGCATTAGAGGTTAAAACTTGTTACGCTTTTTATAGTTAATATTTACCGCACCAAATGTCTACTCACAATTTAGTTTTAAACTATCCACCGACGGCTCAAAATACAAACTTTGGCGTCGAATTTTCCTTGACATGTGTAAGGGTGCCAAAGTCCATGGTCACATCACTGGCAAGTCTAAACCTGCTGGTGATGATGATGAGGACTGGGAGGCAATTGACTCCCGCATCAAATCTTGGTTTTACTCTACCTGTGATGCAAACCTACTGCAAATAATCTCGAGTGATAACTGTACTGCCAAAGACCTTTGGGATAAACTTGACGAGTTCTTTCTAAATAACAAGATGTCTCGAATGCTTCAGCTACAAGAGCAATTCCGTAACACCAAAAAGGGTGCCTTGTCCATTACTGATTTTTGTCACCAATTAAAAAATCTGGCTGATGCACTTGCTGATTGTGACTCCAAAATTGATGAAATTGAACTCGTTATGCAAATCCTGCGTCAGTTACCTCCCTCATATCACAGTATTGTAGATGTCATCACCAACACCAAACTTTTTCCCTCCTTCCTTGAAGCGAAAAACATGCTTCTTCTTCATGAGTCTCGTGAAGAGTCTCTTGAACCCCATACAGATCCTCCTCTCACCTCTTCCGCTGCCTTGTATTCCTCTGCTCAAAATGGAAAACCGAAAAATAAAACTAATAAAGGGAGAAATAATGGGCGTGTTGCTTCCAAGGGGGGGGGGGTAATACTAATGTTTCCACAAGCTCTCATTCTTTTGCAGGTAATCAGGGACACTCTCAGGCCTATTTCGGACATTCACCAGTCTCTGCTCATGTTCCACCAGTGCAGCCTGGCCTTCTTGGTGCACCTCCTGTGCCCTCCTTTGGGGCAGGGGCTCCTCAGCCATCCTCGACGATGTTCAGTGCTACCCCGCATCACTCACCGTATACCTTTCATCCGCCGCCGGTACCGTCATCTCCGTACCCTTACGGGCAATATCACGGGCAACATCAGTCTCCACACCCCGTGCCCGTTCCGTCTCAGTACGGCCAGCACATGCAGCAGTCCACTCCTGTGCCACCGCCTCCTCAGCCTTCCTTTGGTGGCCATGCCTCTCAATTCAGTCAGCCACAGTATACTGACTTATCTTCTGTGTTGCAGACTATGTCTGTTCAGGCGCCTCAGGACAACAACTTTTACATGGATTCGGGTGCAACCAGGCACATGACATTCAACCAAGGTACAATGCACTCTCTAACTCCTTGTAACTCTAATTTCATACAGGTTGGTAATGGTGCTATGGTTCCTGCCAGATACATTGGTCACTGTACATTACCCTATTCCTCTTACCCTCTTCATCTTAACAATGTTTTAGTTTCTGATAAACTCATCAAAAACCTTATCTCTGTTCGTCGTTTTACTATAGATAATTCTGTTTATGTTGAGTTTGATCCGTTTGGTTTCACTGTGAAGGATTTTAAAACAGGGTCTTTTCTCCAGCGTTGCGACAGTGCTCACCATGATCTTTATCCCGTTCTCCCTCCCACACCTCGGTCTCCTCTTGCCTCGGCTAACGTTGCTGTTTCTTTTGACGTCTGGCATAGGCGGCTTGGTCATCCTGGTGCTGCTATCTTCCAGTTTCTTGTCTCGCGCAAGTTTATTACTTGTTCCAGTCGTACCTCTACTTTATGTCATGCGTGTCAGTTAGGAAAACATTGTCGGTTACCTTTTTCTTTATCTACTACTAAAACCTCTCGTGTGTTTGAACTTATCAATTCTGATTTATGGACTTCACCTGTTATTAGTTTGAGTGGTTTTAAATATTATGTTCTCTTTTTGGATGATTTTTCTCACTTCTTATGGGTGTTTCCTTTACGTGCTAAATCTGAGGTGTTTGATGTTTTTAAAACTTTTCGTGCTTATGTTCTAAATCAATTTAAAACGGACATACAGCTTTTTCAATGTGATAACGGTCGTGAGTTTAACAACCAACCCTTCCTGGATTTTTTTAAAACTCATGGCATCAAAATGCGTTTTTCCTGTCCCTATACGTCTCCACAAAATGGAAAAGCTGAACGCACCATTCGCACCATCAACAACACTCTTCGCACGTCCCTCATCCAAGCTTCTCTCCCGCCCAAGTTCTGGGTTGAGGCTCTTCTTTCTTCGGTTCACACCTTTAACCTGCTTCCGTCCACTACCATCCAGTACAAAACACCTTTTGAGGTACTCTTTGGTTTCTCTCCTACCTACTCTCATCTACGTGTCTTTGGCTGCCTTTGCTATCCAAACACTGCACCCACTGCACCTCACAAGCTTGCCCCGCGATCCTCTGCCTGTGTCTATCTTGGTCCAAGCACTGATCACCGTGGGTATCGCTGTCTGGATCTTATCACTCAAAAGGTTATCATCTCGCGTCATGTCGTCTTTGATGAAACGCATTTTCCCTTTCCTGATTTTCAGCCCCGCCCCTCCTCCGAGGACTATGACTCGTTTGATGTTGACGATTCTCCACCTTCTCTACCTCCTATTCCCGATGCTGTCGTAACTCCGCCTGAATCTAGTACTACTACCTTATCTTCTTCCTCTGCTGAGCCTTCTCAGCCCCCTGCTCCGGCTACTACCTCCGGTCATCCGATGACTACTCGTTCGTGCACAGGCTCCCTTAAGCCTAAACAGATCTTCAACCTTTCCGTCACTAGTGACATCTCTCCCATTCCTCGGTCTGCTGCTCAGGCCATGTGTGACCCTCATTGGCGGGCCGCCATGGATGCTGAAATGTCTGCCATTATCTCTAACTACACGTGGGATCTTCTTCCTAAACCCTCTGATGCTAACATAGTTGGCAATCGTTGGCTGTTTCGCCATAAGTTCGACGGCAATGGACGTCTTGAGCGTTACAAAGCCCGTCTTGTTGCTCAGGGTTTCTCACAGCAACCCGGTCTGGACTTTGATGACACTTTCAGTCCCGTTGTCAAACCTGCCACTATTCGCACGGTACTTAGCATCTCCATATCCCGCAACTGGCCTATTCATCAGCTTGATGTTAAGAATGCCTTTCTTCATGGTGATCTCACTGAGACTGTTTACATGCGTCAGCCTCCTGGCTATGTAAACAGTTCTTTTCCCGATCATGTCTGTCGCCTATGCAAGGCTCTTTATGGCCTTAAGCAGGCCCCCCGTGCGTGGTATCATCGTTTTGCTGTCTACCTTTCCTCCTTAGGTTTTCTTAGCAGTATGACTGACACCTCTCTTTTCACGTATCATCGCGGATCTGACACTATCTACCTCCTTCTTTATGTCGATGACATTATTCTTACTGCCTCCTCTCCCACTCTTATTTCCATGGTTATCTCTAAGTTATCTTCTGAGTTTCCCATGTCTGATTTGGGTCCGTTATCCTTCTTCTTAGGAATCGATGCGTCGCGTAGCAAGTCCGGACTCTTTCTTTCTCAATTTGCCTTTGCTCAGGAGATTCTAGCACGAGCTGATATGGTCTCGTGCAATCCCTGCAGCACTCCGGCTGACACCAAAACAAAGCTTGTTGTTGATGGTGAGCCTGTTCCTGATCCCACCTTATATCGAAGCCTTGCTGGTGCCCTGCAGTATCTGACCTTTACTCGTCCTGATATTGCCTATGTCGTCCAACAGGTCTGTCTCTTCATGCATGACCCGCGTCTTCCGCATCTTAATGCGCTTAAACGCATTCTACGGTATTTAAAGGGTACTATGTCTCATGGTCTTCATCTTAAGGCGTCATCCGTTGATCGCTTGGTTGCTTATTCGGATGCCGACTGGGCCGGTTGTCCTAACACACGTCGGTCCACTTCAGGGTTTTGTGTCTATCTGGGTGACAATCTCGTATCTTGGTCCTCCAAACGACAGCATGTTGTTTCTCGCTCTAGTGCCGAGGCCGAGTATCGGGGGATAGCCAATGTAGTTGCTGAAACTGCTTGGTTACGAAATCTCCTTCTCGAGTTGTGTTGTCCTCTCTCTCGTGCCACTGTTGTCTTCTGCGATAATGTCAGTGCCATGTATCTAGCATCTAACCCTGTTCAGCACCAGAGAACCAAGCATGTGGAAATAGATTTACACTTTGTTAGGGAGCGTGTTGCGATTGGTCATGTGCGTGTTTTGCATGTTCCGTCCGCTTATCAGTATGCTGATATTTTTACAAAGGGTCTACCTACGAGTTTGTTTCTTGATTTTAGAGATAGTTTGAACATTCGTTTACCTCCCGATCAAACTACGGGGGTGTGTTAAATATTGTATAGTTCAGGGACCCTATTGTATCGTTTGTATCTATTTATTGGTATCAGTACACGCAACCCTAATCATCGGGTTTTCCACAATCTCACAGGGAGGTTCATACGAAAAATATAACTTTTTAAGTTATATATAACTTTTTAAGAAAAATATATATATATCTCGGTCAATAAAGGCGCTTTAACCGTTTCCTCCTTTAATAATCTTTACTCTCCCATGAATCGCGTCAATCCTCCATGATCACGTCCACCGTAACCGTTAGATGGGTGACTGAGATTGCTCCTCACTTTTCGTAAATTGACATGCTTGTCATTCAAACCTTCCCCTATATATATATATATATATATATATATATATAGAGAGAGAGAGAGAGAGAGAGGAAAGTTCAAATGTGAACAAATTTTTCATTATGAACGTGAGGACACCCTAGAGCGCCCGTGGCAATCTGAAAAACACGTAACTAAGCTTGCATAAAGCTATCAGACTGAATAAAGCTTTATGCAGTATGAATAAAGCTTGATTGAAGCTAACCCGCGGGATTTATGCAAACTGTATAAAGCTAAGCTGCGTAAGTCAGATTGTAACGTGACTGTCCTCACGTTGACAATGAAAACCACCTAAAAATTAGGAGATAACCAAAATATAAACAAAAGCATTTGAAAAGATTAGGTTTGTAGAGTTTGTACAATCTACCTGGTTTGCAGTGGATACTTCCCCTATATGCATATAGGGGCGGTTCAAATCTGAACCACTTTTTGGTTGTGAACGTGAGGACAACCGAGAGCGCGACACGTGGCGGATGACTAGGCGCCACGTCAGATCCACGGCGGATGACTAGGCGCGATTCATGGGAGGGCATTGAATTAAAGAGGGGGACCACACTCAAAGGTGCCACGTGTCGCGCTCTTGGCTGTCCTCACGTTCACAACCAAAAAGTGGTTCACATTTGAACTTTCCTCTATGTATATATGTAGGGGAAGGTTCAAACGAGAAGCATGTCAATTTAAGAAAACGTGAGGAGCAATCTCAGCCACTCATCTCACGGTTACGATGGACGTGATCACGGAGGTTTGATGCGATTCATGGGAGGGTAAAGATTTTAAAGGGGGGACCGGTCAAAGCCGCCTTTGTTGACCGGATGAATGGCTGAGATTGCTTCTCACGTTTTCTTAAATTGATATGTTTCTCGTTTGAATGGCTCAGATTCAAATGTGAACCACTTTTTGATTTTGAACGTGAGGTCAACCAAGAGCGCGCCACGTGGCAATCTGACTTGAGCGTGTTAGCTTTTATTCAGTCTGCATAAACCCCGCGGCTTAGCTTTATTCAGTCTAAATAAATCTATTATGCAAACGGAATAAAGCTTTAATAAATGTAACCCACGCTGTAAATCGCCTGCGTAAGAGTGCGACTAAGCTTTATTCATACTGCATAAAGCTTTATTCAGTCCGTATAATACCTTTATTCAGTATGAATAAAGCATAGTTGAGCGTGTTTCACATTGAAAAAAATTTAATAACCGGAAATTTTAATTTTATTAGTAATTTGATTTCTATGGCATTAATTGCATAGTTTGAAAGAAAATGTGGAATTAGGGGTTAAATGTGTAAAAGTTCGAAAAGGGTTATTGGTTTTGGGCTTACCCATTTTGGTTTTGGGCTTAGCCTTGGGCCCAAGTATATAAGAATGGTAAGCTAGGGTTTTTGGTCATTTTGGAAAATTCATAGTGTGTGTGTTGTGTGTGTTCTTGGAAGAGAGGCATCATCATCATCTTCGGGATTCATCGAAACCAAGGTATGAATAGGTGTTTTATAGCTTAAAAGTTATTGTAGATTGGTTAGAAAGTGTGTTGGAATCAATTAAAATCATTTTGGATTGATTTAGAGCCTTAAAAATCGAGTTCTAGGCTGTTTTTGTAAATCTGCGAAGTTTCCCGACCCGGGATTTAAGTTTTCCGACTCGGCCAGTTGAGTTTTCCGACTCGGCCAGTTGAGTTTTCCGACTCGGCCAGTTGAGTTTTCCGAATCGGCCAGTTGAGTTTTCCGAATCGGCCAGTTGAGTTTTCCGAATCGGCCAGTTGAGTTTCCCGACTCGGCCAGTCGTATTTCCCGACTCCGCCAGTCGAGTTTCCAGACTCGAGATTTGGTTTCCCGACTCGGTGTTAGTTGGGGTATTGTTTCGTTGAGCTAAGTTACGACTCGGGTTTTGTACTATTCCCGATTCGGGAAAGTGTGAAAACCCGACTCGGTCGTGTGTTGAGTACTGTTTGTTCAGCCAAGTTACGACTCGGGTTTTGGTATTTCCCGACTCGGGATACCACGAAACCCGACTCTGGTGTGTCTAAGGGGAGACTCGGGACTTAGATTATTCCCGACTCGGGAAAGTAAGTTTCTCGACTCGGGGAAGCATAAATCCCGACTCGGTTTTGTGGGGTCTCTTGGTTACACTTTTATGTTAGTGTTAAGTCTTTAGTATCTTCGATTGTAGGCGAACCGTTGGGGGAGTTGCTAGAATTTCAGAACAGCCAAACCAGGTGAGTTCCCTTGCCTGAAATGAATGGATTGGTTTTACTGTTTTAAATATATCCATTCGGTTTGTGAAATGCTTTGACGATGATTATACATTGATTTACGTGATGAATGAGATGAACTGATAATTACATTTATGCATGGTTAAATGGTAATGATTTGATGATTTGACTGATGTGATGCACTATGGACACTGGGTACCTTGGAACCTCGCGTTCCTTGGGAGTTTACCATTTGGTCTGATCCGCCACTTGTGGGTACCTCGGGACTACGTCCCTTGGGAGTTATTGTCAGGTGACCTGGACTGGGCCTGGACTGTATTCATTTCTTTGTCCGCACACATTCAGTGGGTTTTAACTTGATTTATGGCCAGCGGGCCGGAACTGTTGTTTAAACTGTTTTGAGGGAATTCACTAGACCTTTCGGTCTAACCCTCGCTTTCAAAACCTTTTTAAAACATTTTCAGGGGAAGTTCGTAGGGAAGCATCTTTGAAGAGAAATGAGAAGGCTCAGAGTTAGATGAGAGGTCAACTTCGGACATCCGATAGATGGTCATTAGTTATAGTTTATCTCAGCTGTGGAGGATTGTTCCACTGTCGTTACTTTTAGAATCTGTCACTGGTTGGATTACTGTATTGGGCTTGCATGCCACGTCTTGAGATCTATATTTAATGCGTTAGATCACTGGGATTGCTTAATTATGCTTTATTTATCTGTTTGGGAAATCGGGTCGTTACAAATTGGTATCAGAGCACTAGTTTAAGTGAATTAGGTGACCAGGATTGGGCCTAGTCTTAAACTGTAGGATGAGAACACAGCTGAGATATAGGAAGACCTTAAGTGAGTCGTTCTTGTTATGGTACTCAACGATGGTATCGAGGATCTCATGTAAGGTAAATTCAAATTAGCACCTGGCCAGTGTTAATAGGAATTTACAGGTACGTGAGCATGCTTGGTCACTTCTGTTGAGGTGAGTGTCATAGATGCAGAGGTTAGCAACGGATAGTATTGCGTTATTCACACTATTTCGGGTACGATGTAGGCGATAGCTCCGGGTATAGCTACTTTCATGTCTTGAATAGCATGGTGTCTGTTACGTAACTCATTGTGCGGGTATTTGCTCATGTGGATCGAGGATACTTGATTACTTCTGTTATGGTAAGTAATGTTATGATGACAAACAGTGAGATAAAACCTTTCGCTAATCGCATCGGTTTTGTGTGACGTGGGAGATAACGTTAGATGTTATACCTTTTGAGCGTATAATATAGAATGTGGATTATTCATAGTGAATGGAAATCGTTGACTTCATTTGGGGAGGATGCCTAGTTCTTACGAAATCTAGTCGCAACAAGTCCTCGTTCTGAGAAGTTTGTTTGATAATTAGATTGAGATATTGAGTATGTCAACTCAAGATCGAGTTTTGGAGGGGAGTATTTCCTTGATAGTTGGCAGTTGATCAAAAGATTTGTTAAGAAAGAACCGCCTAGATAAATGTTATGAATTAGGGGTATACTGGAGTAGGACGAAGATCATTGATTTATGCAAGTTGTGAGTTAAGTGATTCATCGGAAGATTGTGCAAGAATGTTATACGGGTGTGGTTAATTAGTGAACACCCTAAAACATGCAAAATGAGAAGAGCTTGAACCGTTGAGGTATTGTTAAAACATCAACTGTAAGATTTCGGTGGATGCAAGAGACTGACCTAGTTAGAGCGAGTAGCCTTCAATATAAAAGTGTATTCATGCGTTGTGTCTTAAACTCCAAATAAATCATAAAACCTTTTACTCAAGTATGTGTGTGTGCATAGTAAATTCTTGTTTTAATGGTGTCTAGACATGTGCCCGTGTGTTTTGAATAAATGAATAAATAAACTCAAAAATGTTACATGATAACGTTTTGCAAACGAAAAGTGTTAAGATTTCACTTCTTATATGATGAGGCTAATCACATTTATGAAAACAATAATTCAATTTTGTTTTACTAGAAGTTGGACTTGACACGAAGCTGTGTAACCGGCCAGCTTGAGAGTCGTTTGATTTCCTTGTGGTAAGCGATTTACTCTGTGTTTTAAAAGGGGTATGTGAGGGAAATTCGTTTAAATGGTATTGTTCATTTTTGCATATTTCTGCTGAACTAGACGATAATATGTTTTGGAAATTGTGTGTGATTTATCTTTGTGATCCATGAGAATGGAGTTACAGTTAACGCATAAATTACTGTTGGGGTGTAAAATGATTTTTGTATTGGGTCGTCGTGCTTGAAGGCTATAAACTCGCTAGGTCATGAGTCATGATTTAGAAAGGGGAAAATGTAACTGACTACTGGTGAGGGGTGGATTTTCGGCCTTTGAGTTCTTGTTTAAGAAATGTGGTAAAATGATTAGGCGGTGTGTGAACGGCATCAAGCCAGAGTTTGAGGTATGTCAGTGATAGGCCATGTACCGATTGGTCTTGTGTTTATCGGGTAGGAATGAGATATCACAAAGTTACATATGAGATATGGGAAAGTAGAGGGCTCTATTGGGAACCCGTGAATGCTGAGGACATCCTGGAAACATCACTGTGCAAGAACGATAAGGTAAACAACAAATTACTGAGATTGATGTTAGAAGACTATAACAAGAGAGGTGACCTTGAACTGGTCTTATTACCAAGTACATTTAGAGTCGTGAAGGGGCAGTCAGGAAAGAGATTATGCTAGATTCAGAACCAGGGTGTGTTGAGTAAACGTTACAGAGGTAAAAGACTATTAAGCTGGGATGGGTGATCTTTTTCTCGACAGTTGATGTTCGTTAGGAACAAAGTATTTGGTGCAACCTAGTGAGCGCACGCTGGGTATTTTTTTTTCGTCTGTATGAAGTGTACTTTGTTATCCACTATCTAAACATCATTATAAGGGTACGAAGAACCGTAAGAGTGGAAGACCTAATCAAGTAATTGTGGTTGAACATGATTTGGTGATTCATTTATAATTAGCATGACTTTCCTTCAAAAGTATGAGTTGTGACTAGTATGAATAAGACAACACCAGTTTAGGTACAAAATGAATGTAAAGATATGAGTTGTTAGCTGAAGTCATAGTATGGTGGCTGTGTGGTCGTGATAATGGCATATTATATCGGATTAGTCATGCATGTCAGTGGCATGATGTGAGTGGTATTGAGGTAAGGTGGTGGTGGTGTCATTGTTACGAGATGAGAGTGAGCGTAAACTTTACTTCTGGAATTTCTGATAATCTATCCGGAATCGTCAAGCATGTTGTATGTGCATTTAGATGTTCGATTGGTGTCATGAGATTAGTAACTCGAGAGGAGGAAGAGTGAGTGGTGGCAATGACCATTGGAAGGAGGAACATGTGTCCCACGTGAGCATGGTGAGTTACTGGATGGGACTATCCTACTGCCACTAAAGGCGACAAAAATAACGTATCCTATTCGTTTTGACTTATTGTTGAAGTCAAATGGGTGGAGTTGAAGAAATGCAGTATTTCTTGGTTAGGAAAGAATCCTTTTGGTTAGTAAACACGTGAAAATACTTTATTAAATTTAAGAAAGCAGATTAGATGTAGGAAGTTTGGCAAGTAAGAGAGAAATATGCAGAGCCGCATTTATGAATTGTCTTTGGCAACATGAGATCTCCCAGTGTCGTAGTTCATTTTGAAAAGAAGCTAGAGGGTGCAACCTAGAGCTTAAATCCTGGCGAGACAACTCATGGAGCATGTCTTATGTTTTCGCGATTGGAATAAATAAGGTGATCGAATGAGGTGCTCAGGCTAAAGGGCTCCTAAGATCTGACATTGTACCGTATGAGAATGTGTACTAGTGAGTTGTCATTTAGTATTCATATGATTAAGAATAAGTTCGAGCAACTTTAGGCGCGTACTCTTCTTGACCTAGTGGAAATTGTAAGAATCAAAATTCTTTCAGGAAAAATTAGATGATCATGGTTTTGTAGTTCGTCTATATTCGAGAAAGTTAAAGTCGGGAGGTAATATTATTTACCCATATGTGTGGTAAATGGCCAAGATAAAGCAATATGCATTGTTTTGTGGTAAAGATGAGCCATTGGGTGAGAATATTTTATGTTTTTGGATAACTATGAGAATATCGACTATGATTAATTAGTGATGATGTTGTAAAGTGAATCTTAGCAGGAATATTGAAATATTCCTTGGGAATGTTGGGAATTTTAGTAGGAAGGTTTATGTTAATGGACACTGGTGGTGTGCCATTCCTCCAGTAGTGCGAGGTTACTGATTAGTGGATGTGTGGATCTACCGGTAGCATTTTTATGCCAATAGAGAGTGTTTGTCATATGTTCAATGAGGAAGAAGCGGTGATATATAGGTGGTTTTGTATATGATCATTGTGGAAGATGCGGTGATATAGTGACTAGCTTGGTAAGTGGTGGTTCTATGTTTCAAATGCAAGTAAGAGTTATTAACGCTAGTAAATATTGTATTGTGATGTAATTTCGGGATGAACGTAGATGTGAACTCTTACTTGAAGGTTTGAGAAATTCTCGAAGTGGCATGTATATAAATATGTTGAAGATAGGTTGGTGTCATGTTATGGCTGTTTTATGGAAGATTAAAGTGTTGGTTAATGATTACAAAAGGAAGAGCTTTGGTAACCCGTGGTCGCGATAAGTAAATGAATGAATTTACCTTAATTCGTTGGACATCTATTAGGATGTTATAAGTTTCATTGGGGGATGTTTTGTTGTAGCGCTGAAGTTTAATAGGAAGTGTCAAAGTACACTTGGACATAGGGATACTATTAACTCGTCGGTCTTATTAGGAAGCAAAGGATGTATGTTACATTCGAACTATATCGATTGTATTAAATCAGTCGAGTTGGTTGTTGAAAGCGGGAAATGCCATGAAACTGCTATTTACTCCGGCTATGGAGGGAGGGTGAATTCTTGAATCTGACGAGTTTGGTAGGAAATCTTTCCTTCGACAAGCGTATAAGTGGTAAAGAATTGAGTGTGTGTCTTCACCTCAGGTCGGATAATGGAATTTCCATAAGGGGGCAAGAAGCCACGGGAGAAGCAAAGTCAGAAATGAGGGCCAAGTACCTGCAACTTTAGCAAATGAATTCCGGGACGGAATTCTTTTAAGGGGGGAGTGATGTAATAACCGGAAATTTTAATTTTATTAGTAATTTGATTTCTATGGCATTAATTGCATAGTTTGAAAGAAAATGTGGAATTAGGGGTTAA